>VXAZ01009657.1:0-61629 GCA_013399875.1 Gymnorhina tibicen
CTGTAGTTCCTCAAATTCTCCTTTCGGCCGTTCTTGCAGGTGGGCATTGCGTTTGCTAACCCTTAGTCAACTGGTATCTCCCCAGTTAGCCAGGGGTGCTGGTAAGTGATGGAAGGCATTTCAGTGAGCACTTCTTCCAGCTCCTTCAGTACTCTTAGGTGGACCCCAGCTGGCCCCACAGGGTTGTGTGTGTCCCAGTGTATCAGATCACTGACTATTTCCCCTTGGATTGTGGGGGCTTCATTCTCCTCTTCTCTCTTTTCCAGAGAGCTCAGGGAGCTGGGTACCTTGATGACAACTGGCCTTACTATGGAAGACTGAGGCAAAGAGGGCATTAAGTACATCAGTCTTTACCTCATCCTTTGTCCCTGTGGTTACCCCTGCATCCAATAAAAGATGGAGATTCTCCTCAGCCCTCCATTTCTTGGTAATGTAATTATAGAAACATGTCTTATCTTTTAGAGTAGTAGTCAGATTAAGTTCTCATTGGTCTTTGGCCTTTCTAAATTTTTCCCTGCTGCCTGCCCCTTCTTACAAAGGTCATAAACTCTCTTTTTTTTCCCCTGAATTTCAGCCAAAGCTCTCTGTTCAGCCAGACCAGTGTTTTTTAGCCTTCTTCTTCAGAACATCTTCAAGCCCCTGATGCTGCCTGCTGGTGGGTAGGAACCGTGAGACCGGAGCTGGGCTGAGTTCCAGAGGGAAGGTGCACTGGCCACACTGTGTGGGCCAAGCAGGGCTGGCTCACAAGAGCAAAGTCAGCACACATGCCTCCGTACAAATATATGCCCCCCAAGTTTGCACTGCTCTGGCTAGCAGGTGAAAACTTAAGGGAACATAAATACATCTTTGTAAATATACTATGAGGCTAAAAATCAGAGATGAAGACAGGCTACAAAAGCTAAAACCAACTTTAATACAAAAAGAAACAGCCAGGGGATTTTGAATTTGTTCCCCAGTCATCAGCATGGTGAGACTTCAGAGTAACCAGTCTGTAGGAATAAAAAGGGAGCAAAATCCTTAGGTATTTATAAGATGAAGCACAAGCCGTTCATGAAAAGCACAGTGTGCTGTGATCACCTGGAACAACAGAGGACTGGCATTGATGAGTTTCTAAAGGGCTTCAGGTTTCTAAGGGGTATTTCCTATAGCATTCATGTGTTTATCATTTTCACACAATCCAGGATTCACATGATGTTGACAACTGTAATATATTCTCTGTAAATTGCAATTGAATCTTTGAATCTCCAGACAGCTGAGAAACTACTTTCTCTCACCTGTTTAATTAACCATGTCATGTTTTCCAAAGAAAATTAATTGTCTCAGTGAAGCAGTAAGGAAACTCAAAGGTTCGAAAGAAAAATAAATATGAGCATGCAGCAGGGTAAACATTTATCCAATAAACATTTTCACAGCTGAGTTTCAAACTTCTCATGTTCCAGCTTCTTATATTTTATAATCTCATCCCACTTGGTCCTGGCACCACATCTCTTTGCGATATGCCTCATGGGAAAACACTGCCTTGGTAATCAAAACATTTAGACTGTGGAAGAAATATAAAACAATTCTCAAAGAAGTTTTATGGTGCAGCAACTGCTCCAAGATCAAATTGTAACTTTTCCCTGCCTGGTCCTTAACAATTGATGAATAGAATTGGTTTTATACCAAGCTAACTCTACCCTGATCAGCTCAAGTTTTGGCAGATGTTTCCTCTGAGCAGAAGCCAATAACGCTCCTGGTGACAAGTGTAGTGTGTCTTCTTCCTCACTCTTCTGCCCCTGAGACTGGCTGTTGTTGCTTTCCATAGCCAGAGTTAACACTAAAAGTCTCAATCTTAACCAAATTGAAATAGCCTTTTTTTTTTTTTTTGCAACTGCTTTCATTTCCGCTTTTATGAACATTTTTTTAAAAACATTACTCTGAGAATGGAGTAAACAGTTATGCATGAAAAGGAGAAATGAAAATGAACTTCAGATAGTTGTTCCTACAGTGGAAAACATTTTTGGTGTATAGCTGTGGATATACGATGGAAGGAAACCTTTAGGGTATCTGTCAGATGGGTGAAGGGGCAATCATTGAAATAATGATGTTAATCATTGTCATTTCAATGCTGAGAGGGCTGAGGCCTTGTCCAAAGATGCTGAAATTTTCTAATTCTCTGTAACTTGATTCCACACAGAGTGTTAAAGGGAAAGGCCAGCTTTTAGTGTCTAAGCTGAGCAACTTCTTCCTTGCAAAAAGGAATCTGGATAAGTCATGAAAAATATACCTGTAATTCAATGAGAAGAATGTCAGTTTCTGGGGTGGGGGGGGTGGTGGTGGTGGTGGAGTGTGTTTTCTGTCTTTGGAAATATTCACAAAATTTTTCAAATTTTATACCTTGACCCTTTAATATTTCTTAGTCTTCAGAAAAACTGTTGCAGTACTTGCATTTAGAAGCAGGTTTTAGTGCTGGTGTCTTCAGAGGTTTTTTAGCTCTTTAGGTCAGATATTAAAAAATCAGACGAATATACCATAGCTTCAGTGAAGTCAGTGGAGATAAGCCATTTATCATAACCAGCTAAAGGTCCCCGTTGGCATATTTCAGCTCCAAAGAGCAGTAAATCTCACAGAAGAAATAGACACCGTGCCGTCAGGTAAGTTTTTGAAACCCAGTGATATATTAAGTACAGTTTAGATTTTGCATTAGTCAAACAAAACTGAGAAACACCTTCTTTTGATTTGTTCCACTTCTGAGTGGTTCAGAGTAAATCTTAAATGATTAGTCAATGCTTTAATAATTCCATGTCTGTATGACCTTGATCTCAGTATAACTTTTTCTTTCACTTCTGCTCTTGCATATGCATGTCTGTATTTGAACCTGCTCCTGTCCTCACTAGCAAAATTTCTATAGCTGTACTTCCTTGGTTTCCTGAGTATCAAAGACCTTGGAAGCACCTGTAGCATCCTGGGTGTCCAGCCCTTCTGAACTCAAACTCCAGGTGTCAGAGGGCCTCAGCAGTGGAGCAGGCTATATAGATATCCTTGAAACACCCAGCCCTTTCAGATTAACAGAAATGGAGAATTTCTCTTCCTATGACTAAAGGGGGAGAGTCAGAAAGTGCTACGAGCCACCTGATTTTCTTTGCTGAACACTACCCAGTGCTTGGAGTAGCTCACCAACACATCTCAAGATGCAGCATAATTGTCTCCAAACCAGCCCAAGTGGGCAGTGTCAGAGGGAAGTGCATTTACCCCACTTGAACCGCATCTAGTGTGGCTTGCCTGCTCTTTCTGAAATGTTGTCTGCAAGAGGCAAGACTGTGATTGCTGCTTGTTGAATACCTGCCTTTGAGCTTTCTCACCTCCCCCTCACTCACACACCTGTTCCTGGGCAGCCACAGCCTGGCCATCAGTAAAAGCAATAATCTCTGCAGCATGAGAAACAAGCACGCTGCTGAGCTTCATGTGAGTAGTAGAGAGCCATCACGAGGAACTGAATAAGTGATTTTTTTTTTTTTTTAAAGACATGCTTATAAATCATTAAAGTGACATAGTATGGGTTTGGGGTTTGTTTTGCAAGCTAGAAGGGGAATTGTAACATCCGTATTTCAAAACACATACTCACCCTTACTCTTGCATTTCCTGTAGAAGGCATCCAAATTTAACCTTTAATTTCTTGAAGAGCAGCATCTTATATTTATTTGTTAGAATAAGCAAACAGCTGACTACAGCAAATCCAGGGAGCTCTTTTAAAACTATCCGCAAGCATCAAGATAAGTGCATTTCAAACATCCCCCAGGACCTTTAAAAATACACCACTCACCTGCTGCCAGCTGTTTCGCTTACTTTTACTTTAGTGCAGCTGGCACAGACTTATCCCAATCTGCTGTGACCCCTTAAAGTCTGAAACCAGCTCCACCTCTGTTGTGTTGAATACAGAGGGAAAAGGCAGGCTGAGAGGAGCCTACTGTCAAGCTGAGATTTCCCAGTGAGCCTTTGAGGGGCCACATTATCTCCAACAATTGCTCAGGCACCTGAGCACACCAACCACTGTCAGAGTGCCCACCTGGTGGGAGATGGTAATGCTCAGGAAGGGCCATTATCCCAGCCAGGGAGGTACATAGGATGGGTGTCCCAACAGCACACTGTCACAGGGGTGGGGACTCCGGGTATGGGATTTGCTGCCTTGGGGAATTAAGGTAGGTTGGGTGCCTGTTGCAGTCTTAGTGCTTTTAGGTTCAGTCTCCAGAGACATAGCTCACAGCCAAAGGAAGCCCTGTGGGAGGTGAGGAAGTGTGCCTTGCTCCGAACAGCAAAGCCTTAGCTAAAATTTGGCCACCATAAATGACAGAAGTAACAAACACCATCTTTAGGGGTGCTTATACAGTGACTGTGGGAATGGCTCTGGCTCCTGTGCTCATGGGAGGTATGGGGAGGGGGAACCATGCAACCCATGGCATAAGGAAGAGCATATGCAATCCCTGGCAGAGACCAATCAGGATTATAGCCCTCTTTAATTTGCACTCCCTTCTTACACTCTCAGAAATCAGTGTGTAGGTTTTCTACAATATAGTGGCCTGGACCTGATGAATCAGGAGTCCAGTGCTCAGGAATTTGTTCTGAAATCTTACACATCCCCCTGTGATCAATTTAGACTTGACCCAGCTTGCAGTCAAGCTAATCCCTCAGCTGTGATGTGTGGTGAAGATGCTGGCTGCTGCAGTACTTAACTATTTCTACTTTTCCTTCTGGCTGCAGCTTCCTTCAGTGACTGAACCCATGCACTGCTTTCTCCACTGCAGCTACCTCAGTCTGGGCTGTCAGCAGATGGTGACTGCTGGTAGATGAGATTTTGGTTCTTGTAGCCCTTGCTGCTGGCCACGTTGCTTCCCTTTCAGGGAGGGTATTTTTAGTTTTACGTATGTAAATTTGAACATGCAGGCAGCGTGTCACAAATCACAATGCACCAGTTTCCATTTACCACAAAGACCCGCACACGGGTGCATCAGCAGAAGGAGCAATGTCTGATGGCCCTTCACTGCCTCCAATTGCACTTCCAAGATTTGGGATTGCCACGGGAAACAGATGGCAATTGTTTTCCATTGGCAGGAGTTGCAGGACTTTTAAAAACCTCACTGAAGTGCTAGAGAACATATTTGTAGGAGTTTCAGTACAGGCCCCAAGGCTTGCAAGGGCTGGCTTGAATAACTAGGGGTTAATAAATGCTCGATTGATAAATCTGGCTCTGATGTTTACACCAAGGGTTTTGGAGGGTACCAAAGCTGGGAAAGGGAGGGACTTTTCACGTTGGTAGGCTCATCTGAGAACTTTTTAATCCTTATTACAGTTACACTTCTCTGTGCTCGCCAGCCCGCAAGAAAGTTTGAAAGTCAGCCTGACCTCTTGTGTGTCTGATCTAGGTCCAACGGGGAATGAGATCAGGGAGCTGTGAGAAGCAAGCTTAATGGGGAGACTGCTGCAAATGTAGCAAAACAAATAATAGAGGCTCAAGATTTTTTGTTGTAGAAAATACAGTGCTATGGCTTTTGGGTGCCAAGAGGCAGTTCTTTTAATAGCTACATTCTTTGTAATGCTGATGAGTGGCAATATAGAAAGATGAAAGTAGGAGGGCATTGTATTATGGTCTTACATATATTATGCCACAAAGAAAATGCAGTTGCTGGGTGGGGATTCTTCGCCCTCCTCCTGCTGAGCTATTCATACAAACTCTCCTCTGTGGATGGCAATCCTCATTCCATCTCTCCTAAATCCCAAAGGGTTTGCCAACTGACTTTCAATTTTTCAAGTGGAAATCGCAGGACTGAATGGTGCATTGAAGTGTTTCCTCCTGCACCTCACTGCTCCTTTAGGAAGAGAGCAGACATTTTTCTCCAAAAGATGTATGCCATCTCCTGGGAACAGTAGAAACTGCAGGCCCCTTGTACGGAAACTCCCTGTAAATTCTATTTGCCACTTCTGGGAGGGCTTTATAAAACCACCAGGTAAGGTCTGTGTAGCTAGGGCTACCCTCCAAGTCTAAATTTGTTGAACTGTCCATAATTTACACCAGAAAAACTCAAATTACATCGAAAATCTCATATTTTACTTTGTGCACCGGAAGATTTGGATGTATGCCAAATAGTGTGGCGAGATAAGATTCATCAATACACGATACTAATCAGTTACAAAGCAGTGGTGGATCTTAGCTTAACACTGATGTGGTGTTTTAACTCAGTGGTGTGGGTCTGAGATGCATCCCGCAACATTGCTCGGACGCGTCTTTCTTGTCCTGCAGGACACGTGGCAGAGACAGAAGAAAACCAGAGATTCCCTTCTTAAAACACCATACGATTCTTTAGCATACTAGAGAAGATATGTTTCTCTTAAGTCATAAACTGCAACTTGCATGTGTCAAACAACAGACTCATCTCCTCATCACCCTTATGCTTTTTATTTGCTACTGACATACCATTAAGCTTTCCCTTGTCAAGAAGATGTAACAGGGAATAAAATCCATGGATGCAAATAAATTCATTTTTGCATTTGGAATTAATAAGTATGTAGGTGAATGAACGCTTTGTCTTTGAACTGGTCTTTAAAACATGTGGACAGGTCCTTGAAATAAAGTCTGTAAGCATGCTTTCATATCTAAAATGTTTTTCTGTATTATGCTGCATTATGTCTATTAAATATACCTGCAAAAAAAGAAAAATCTTTTGTTTCATAAAAGTAGATCAATATCTACTTTAAATAATTAGGAATGACTTAATATATGCCCCTGCAATTTCCTTTTATGTGGTAAGCAGTAGATTTAATAGTCTTAATTTATCACTTTTTTATCAATTAATGGTCCTATTTTTTTATCACTTTCCATTTCTTCCAGAGACCTGAGGGGTTTTGATCAAGAACAGAAATGGAGTTTTTCTTTTTCTCAAAAAAATAACATGTCATAAAAGCAGAAGCTTTATAGAATGGCATCAAAAAGTAGGTAAACAATGACTCAGGAGCAAGAGATGACAATGTCAGGTATCTGCATTGACTAGTGGCTGAGCTTCAGCAGAGGACATTTCTTAAATCCCTGAAGTTAAGTCAGGATTCTCCAGTCCTCGCCACCAAACTCCCAGTTTAATAGAGATTTTGCTTCATGGTTTGTCTTCATCTCCCCTTTCCCAAGATCTGCAGATTTCCTCTAGCTGCCATTTGGGCTGTCCTTCCTGTGCACAGGGGGTGAGTGTAAAGGTGGGAGAAGGCAGGGGGAGGCTCATTGCAGACAGGGTGCTGGAGAGCCCTTACTAGAAGGAAACAGGCTCTTCCTTAGGGTGGATCACAGTCCACCTACACGCAGGTTTTACCAGACCGTGTTCTTTCATTTACGTACAGCTGATTGATTCATGAAATGAATTCCAGATCTCCAAACACACAAATGAAATGTAGTTATGTCACAGGATTTGTGAAACTCTCCACCCAGGGAAGTGGAGGCAGAACGTCACTAAATCACCACCTAGTGACAGTGACCTGCCAGTGATTTGTGTCCCCGGCAGTCAAGTTGCAACTACTCCACCCCCTCTGCCACCCCCAAACCATCAACATAAGCTCCTGTCACTTAACCCCTGGCTCAGTGAAATCTCTTCAGCACACATGCAGGTACGCACACCAGCATGGCTTGAATTTTTAGGGAGAAAGAGGGTAAGAAGTCTTTGCAAGAAATGCATCATCTTGATAATTTTAATATAAAAAGCCCTAATCAAGTCAAAAACCTCCAAGCACTGCAAAATGCTTTAACTCCACACTTACATCAAGATTTTTGAGTTTGAGCAGCCAGAGCTACAACACAGTTAGATGCCCAAAGAGGAGGTATCTGGCTTGCCTAGAAACTGCAAATCTCCTCAAGGTCCGTGGTAACTATGCATTTCTCATAGTTCTGAAAATCCGACCATTTCCTTTTAAGCAGCTTAAGTATGGTATGAGGAATCTGCCTGTAGGAATCAATGCTTCCAAGATCTGGGCTTATACAAGGGGCTGCCCTGCTGAGTGCCTGCTTCCTCAGGAAAAGTACAGAGAAAATTAGTGGAAAGTTAGTGCCATCTAAGTGGATTTCTGCAATGTGTTTGCTGTGTGCAGTAAGCATTTGCTTGTCTTTTGAGACCATTAATTTTATGTACATGGAATGATTAGAGCAGAGACAAACCACTCTTTTATAAACACAATGCAGGACACTGTTCCACAGGTTCTCCTTATAACATCTCCATTGTTTGAGATGTCTCAGAAGTAGACTTTTGGAGTGTGGCCAAAACCAGAGGGAGAATATACTTCTAAAGAGATATTATTGCTATGCATACTCTCTCTCTGACCTGGACTTTTCTTTTACTGTCTCTGAAATTACTTCTCTCGACAATGCCTATATTTAGGATTTTTAAATCTTTAAGATTCTGTGTTTATGTGGGTGGTTACTGTATCAAATTTAGTATAATGATTAAAGAAAGGCTATTTTATCCTGTTTTAATTTAGTTTACTTTAACATCCGTTTGCAAACTCCATCTGACAAAAAAAAAAAACTCTTTCTGAAACTTACTAACTCCTGTAGCTAAAATTTCACTCATCTCTTCTCTGAGGCAGGCTGTAGAATACTCTGGGTTCCCCATGCAGTCTCCCAGAAAACAATGAACTTTTTAGGGTGCTTTTACTTTGGAAAACTTATTATGCAACTGTCACCACTGATTCCATTAATCTGGGAGTATTAGTGGACTATGGAATCCTGATGTAATGTGAATTAATTATTGTTATTGAAATAAACAAAGTACAAAATAAAAAAATAAACAAAAAAAAACCCTAAATACATAAAGAACTCATGATAGGAAGTAAAAGGGAACTGTTTTTAAAGCCTGTATTCTCAATGGATTTTCAGTCTATGCAGGGACCCTGTGCAGCCAGCACACTACAGCTGAGCTCTGCTTGGCACTGAAGAGTCACCACCCCTTATGACCCAAAACATACTGTATCCCTGACCAACTGAAAGATGAAAATATCAAATAAGCTTTAAAAAAATGCTTTAATATGAAAAATAAAATCACAGCGGCAGCAGCTCTGGTCTGAGCTGCTGCCAATATTAAAAGGAAAATGAGGAGAAAGTCCCCTGACTTTATATTCCAGTGATTTGAGATAACAAAAATCATCTGAGTGTATTAAGACTCAAGCAGTTGTTGGGGGGTTTTTTCTTATTGTTTTTCCTCTTCCTGTGTAATCCCCCAGGCTGTTGATTGCTGAGCTCAGGCTCCTCAGGCTGCTGTTGTAAAAACTGTCCTACGTCATTACAGAAATCTCCCTTCAGTGGACAGCAGCGCTTAAACTTGCCCAGTGTTAACCAATAAGGAAGCTTCTGTGTCCCCCTTGTCAGTGGAAAATGGCAGGACCCAAGAGAAGGAGGGGGGAAGGAAAGTTTGAAAGATTGCAGACCATTGAGATAGATATAGAGCACTGAAACAAAACATGTTTTATTTATTTGCAAGGTCAGCGCCCTCAGCTGGAACAGAAGTTTTGGAAGTGTAGTAGAGGAAAAGTTTAATATATCACAAGCACTAGCTAAGGCATGTTTAAATTCTGTTTATGAAGCAGTTTAAGCAAATTTGGGCAATGGGACTTAGGAAATTGTAACCACATTTGCCTGGTAGATTGCAGAAATAATAGCAGCCAAACAAAAAAAATTCCAACAAACCTCCCTGTAAAGTGACCTAGACAACACTCAATTCCCCTGCCAGGTAAAATGCTTATATTGACTGCTATGAACAGTGATGTAGATGAATTTGAGTTAAAACAACTATTTTCATATGCCTTTAACTTAAACCTAAAACGCCTGTGAAAGATACAGCAGTCATGCTTGTCACACAGCAATAAAATGAAAGGCACTTGTTCTCTGGCACGTCTTTGATTTCTTTCTGAACAGCTTGGTTCAGTCAGATAATTCTGTTCATAGTTATATCTATTTAGTCTTGGAGTAATGCCATCAAATTCAATGGTGTTACATGGATTTACATTGCTTAAAGGAGAAGGAAGTATATTCATTACATCTCTAGAGTTACTCTAGCAGTGTATTTAGCCTAGAATGTGCAGGTAATGTGCTAGATTATTTAACTGTTACTGAAATGAGACAAGCACGGGGCATACTTTCAGAGGCTATAATGTACCAAATATCATATTGTTTTACTTTTCAGCATTTCCATATGATTTGTCTCTCTCTTCCCACACATGTGGGTGATTATCCTTGAAGCCACAGTGCGTTTCACGCACACAACATACATAGTAAATGCTTAAGAAGTTTAGGGAGAGGGTGTTATTGTGTGCTCAATAATGAAAGGAGAAGTGGCACTCCAACCTGATGTTTTTGCAGTATTCCTTGCAAACTCCATTATCTTCTTCCTTACGCGAGTAGGCACACGCTGTGCTTACATGTACGCTCTCACTTTGGGTGTCAGCTGGTTAAAGTTACCTGTGGGTTCTTGACACCTACAGCTTATCTAAGTGCCAATAAATCAGTGTGAATTATGCAAGTACAACAAGTGAAGAATGAATCCACAGGTTCTGAACAGTATGGCGCAAGCCAGGTCAGCAGTAATAATTTGTTTAAAGAGTGCCATGATGGGGAGGTACGAGTAGAGGCCTCCTCCACTGGAAGCAGAAGATGTTCATACAATGGCAGCTAGCTTGTCGTTAGAAAGATGTTCTTGTGTATTAACACTGACCAGTATTTTCAAAAGATGCAAAATGAAGTAATCTGAAATTAATCTGATGAGTCAGACATGACTGCTGAAGCACATCTAATCATACAGCTATTAGATTGCTGGTTTACAGTCACTGCACCTATGTGCAAGTACAGGTGTAGTGAAACTAGAAGAGGTCTGGTATTATCATGACAATACTAACTTTTCATTGCCTTCCTGGTGAAGGAAATTGGCAAAAGGTAAAAAAGTCCTTTAGGGAAAAGTTATGAGTTCCAATAAGACAGTATGTTATGGACATTCTGTAAGGTAAATTGCTGGCATGAAAGATAGTGTGTATGAAAATTGGAAACCCTGGTGTTTACTTGTATGTATGAAAAGAAATAGGTCAGTGACTTTGTTTCCATGGTGACCATTATTGAAATAAAACAAACTGACACCAATGCTGATTTATTTCCCTATTCTGCACCCTTTTTAACAATCACTTAAATGTGAGGTTGCTACTGAATGAACGGGATATCAGTATGAACTTCCACAATATGCTCTTCACAGGGTTATTAATGAAAGAAAGACCTAAAGAAAAGGTCTCCTTCAGAACAATTCCATTCTCTGAGCAGGTGCCAATTCCCACTATCCCGCAGTAACACAGCTGCCATGCTGTAGAGGAGGTGCTCTCTGGCAATTATTAGACAGAACTTGTTTCAACAAGGTAAAAAGAAACAACACTCATCTTCATCAGATCCACAGCATTTCCCAAAAGGATAGTTTGGTGACTGTGAATCATTCCTGGGTTTGCTGGTGGCCCACACCCTGCCTTGAGTCAGAGGGATGGTGTAGTTATTGGGGTCTGTGACTTGAGGAAGACTTATGCATCTAAACCTAATTTATGTGCTCCTGTGTGCAGGTACATTTTAGAAGCTTTAATAATCTTGGTCTTATGCTTTTTCTCGCTTGCGGTCTTGCTTGTGATGCTTACTTCCAAATACATAAAGTGATAGTTACGAGAGTTTTCTATTTCACAGAGGTTCTGTGAAGTTCAATTCACTGAAGATTTTGAGATGATCCAATAATAGGTTTATACAGACATGCTGGAAAGATAAATATTGCAGGTTCTTGACACAATCTACCAGACCAAGGATATCAACCTTGTCATCTTACCACAGCTCATTAAAAACATTAGAGATAACATGTTTGTTCGGCAACGTTTGTTGTATAAGAATTGTCACAGATAACGAAATGAAGAAAAAGAGTAAAATGAGAAAGAAAGAGAAAAAGAGAAAAATGAAGAAAAGTAATTATACTTTTGACAACAACATCAATATTGGGGAGCGGTTGAGTGTGCACATTTTGTTTCCCAATATCATTGTTTTGATCTGTTATAATCACAGCCAATAAATTTACTTAGGCGAGTAACAGTGAGGAACATCCCAAGTCAGAGTTTTATTGTTTTTATCCTGCATATGATATTGCAGCAACCCTGCTTTTTTCATTAGCACTTGAAGGAAAACAAAAGATGAAGGAATGCATGAACACTTTTTAAACCTTAACCTGTGAAAGCAGAAGAAGTACAATGAGGTGTGTTTATCAGAAAATGTATGCCTATCTACAAGCATGTAAGTCTCTAAGGAAACAGAAGCATAAAGAACTGAAACCACAGCTATTAAAAAAAGTGAATTTCTCTCTCCCTGTTTTGTATGATGAAGTCTGTTACTTCAGTGGAAGCAAGATTAGACTCTATCTACTTCGTTTTGAAGCAAAGGAAATAGTCTCCACCTCAATTTGAGCCCTGAGCCTCAAAAATGTTATCTTGATATTTTTGATTAGGATGAGATTTTTTATTTAAACCTCCTTTCTTAACATCCTTTCAGTGAGTTTCAAGTGGAGATTTGGATGTCATAAAAGTAAAAAGCAGTGACAGATGTTGCTGCTGCTCAGAACTGTACTGACAGTAGCCCAGTGCAATCTAATTTTTATTACTCGTTGTGGTTTCCTACGCCATGGTTTTGCCATCTGAAAATCAGTGGTAGGGAATTGTGGCTACTCATTATCATGGACAGCAAGGCTTAAGGTGGACAACCATCAATTATCACATATTAATTTTTAAATGGAAGAAAAGTTATCTTTTAAGTTCATTGTATACTAAACTGCATCATTCAAGTTACTGAGTTATTCTTCTAATTATTCTATGAGTAAGATGATAACAAAATCAGGATTACAGGAAGAGTCCTTTTTTATCTTAATTCAGTAAAAAGGCCAGTAACTCAATGTCCTGAATGTTTCATACAATGCTGTGATGGTTATCTTCTTATTCTACAAGGCCTCTTCTCCCAATCAATTTTTTTTAAGATTTACCCAATCCGTTTTAATTATTTGGGGTAGATGCAGATTCCTGTAAATTACAATTATTTTTTTGATAACTTATTATTTATGCTGCTAATGCTAAGACAGATCTTATTCTGAAGTCTTCTTATCTCCTAGACATATACTTTCTCAGGAGATGTCACCTCTCCGATCAGGGAGAAGATGCCTTCCTTGATGTCCCCCTTTCTGGTGGTTGTTGCCCTTTCACCATACTTGGGCTCACTTTTTCCCTCTATGTGTGGGTCTTGGTTCAAAGCTTGTACAAAGTCCCCTGCTTTTGTTTCTACATGGCTTTAAAAAACCCTGGCTTTGATATAGCCATAAATAGAAAGGACTTAAGAAAGATCAGCCTTTGCTTCAAATTCAGCCCACTGAAGTCAAAGGTCTAAAAGTGAATGGCTAATTTTGATCCATCGGATAGCTTTCCCTAAATCCTGCCTTTTGGGCAAGCAAGGGCACTCCTTTGAATTCCCAATGACTATTACAGGAATATGAAACTGTAAATGTCTACCATGAAGGGATATATTCAAAACAAAATGTCAGAGCAGTGAAGAGAAGCAGATGTCTTTTTATCAGGGATAGCTTCAGAAAGATTAAACCAAATTTACCACAATACCAAAACATGGGTGACTCTTCAGTGGTCATATGCAACTCTGAACATGCAATGAAGTACTAAATTATTTTTGTATAACATCTTTACATTCCCACAGGGGTTTTTTTATTGTTTAATTGGCCTTTCCAGACCAAGAAAAATAATAAACAAACCAAACCTCAGAAAATTGTCATTTTTCTTCATTATTAAATTCTCTTATCAAGAAGGAAAAGGCCTTGTGAGCTGAGGAATGTTTCACTTGATTTGAAAATAGATCATTAACATGGTTTAGAGGAATATAGTGTGGAATAAATTGAGGAGAAACACTTACAAACAACCCAACCGAAGTCACTGAACCATGAAATTACAATGGTACAACTGTTATCAAGATTTGGCTAATAGTTTTCTGATATGTTTATCTGATTTTCACGCTTACATATTGTCTTCCAGTGAATAAAGAAGGTCTAGGGGTAACTCTACCTTGTTGTCAGAACTCTTCATCTATTACATGGTGTTGCTCAATGTCTCTCTAATTATACTGCACTTTTTGTTCTCTCATCACAGACCAAACTTCTGTAAACACTACAGGCATGCACTTTTCCATTGTCAAAATTATCTAGAGGAGAATTAGGTTAAAGAATTCCATACAAAATTCACCTAAAACTGACCTAAAATTATAGAAAGGGTTTTTTTTAATAAGGCATTTTTCCTTTGAAAAATACATTTGAGCTGCACAAAATGTAGGAAACACACATGTTAGCCAAGCTATGTAATTTGCCCAAATTACAGTGTGCTTTGTGTTCGGGGCTTCAAAAATACAGATGCATTAGGTTCTAGGTAAATGAGATAAGACGCTTTATCTCTGGAAAATTTTGGCTGCTATAGGGCTCCTCCTTACCCAGAGGAAAAAGAGGCATTGCTTTCATAACCTTGCCCTCAAATAAACTTTGGGTTCTACCATGCTATCACAGCTATTCTATTTACATAAAAATGGAACACATACACCTTGGGTGAGAATGTATTTAGCACTGCTACGAATATACGAAATGATACAGTTTCCACACTTTTGTTCATATTTGGCCAAAGGGAAAAAATAACTCTCCTGTGGCACAACGTTTGGAAGAAGATGTAGTATGGCTGCTTGTGCTCCCCTGAGCACTAGCTGAGTGAAACCCACACAAAGTACAGCAATATTTTGTCTCAAAAAAAATATGTTTGAGTAGCCAAGAGGATGCCTAAACTGCTGTAACATTTTTGAGCTTCAGGGCCCAGGTAAGCCTCTAGACAAGGTATGGACCCCATACTGTGGTGAGACATACACATGCCTCAGATCCTTCTGTCTTGGTTTTTGGTCCAAAATTCATGTTTCTGGGCCAGAGGGAGCCCTGGGAGTTTGGTGAGTGGCATCTCTTGGGTTTTCTCTGGCAGCACATCCCCGTTGTTCCAGCTAAGGGCAGCCCTGCACACCCCAACTGAGTCTACTTTCCCTTAGGTTGCTATGAGAAAGCAAACTGCAACTCTTCATGCTTTTTTTGGAAATGCCATTGAGAAAGTTGTGAGGTGAATTCAAGCTGTTTAAGAGCTCCTGTCCTGTAAGGAATTTTTGATTGAAGGTGTTTTTTATTTAGGAAAAAAAAGCCCAAGTAAACATGAAACCAAAGGGCATGTGTTCCAGTGCAGGTAAACACACATTAAACAAATGCTCACTAGAAGCACAGCACAAATTATGACTGCTGAGTCTAATTAATTGATAAAATCACTCGTATAGGGAGGAATAAAGCCTGAACTAGGTCTTCCTTGAAAACCCATGCCAGCTCAAACAGAGTAAATCAGTGGATGAGGTACTTTGGCCTCTGGTATGCAGAATATGTTACCATAACCTCTTAATTGATGAGTGGATCCCAGAAGGAATTATGGACTGCTCCTTCCCGCTTTGCAGTGGAACAACACTATATAATCTATATAATTTTAGGTATGTAGATATACTAAAGAATGTAAGTAATGATATCTAACATTTTAGACAGCATATAAATATGTAAGAGATATTCAGTAGCACCAAGAGGCTTGGATTATTTGCAAATTATTGGTTGCTCCTAGTGCAATTTTATATTCTGCTAATCCTACAGTGGCTGATGGGAATCAGGAAGATGTATGCTAAATGGAAAGAGAGAATGGAAAAGGGGTTGAAAGCAGCCCTGAGGAGTAAGACTTAGGGGTGTTGGTGGATAAGAATCTCAGCACAACCTGGCAATGTGCACTCACAGCCCAGTAAGCCAAACTTATTGTAAGCTGCATCAAAAACAGTGTGGCCAGCAGGGCAAGGGAGGGGATTCTGCCCCTCTGCTCTGCTCTGGTGAGACCCCACCTGGAATGCTGCATCCAGCTCTGGGGACCAAAACTAAGGACATTGGCCTGTTTTAGTGAGTCCAGAGGAGGCCGTGAAGATTATCAAAGGGTTGCAGCACCTCTCCTATGAAGACAGTCTGAGAGAGCTGTGGTTGTTCAGCATGGAGAACAGAAAGCTCTGGGGAAACCTTACCGCACCTTCCAGTACCTAAAGAGGACCTTAAAGAAAAAATTCCTTAAAGAGGAATTTTTTACAAGGTCATGGAGTGATAGGACAAGGAGTAATGACGTTAAACTGAAAGATAATAGATTTAGACTAGATATTAGGAAGAAATTCTATACTCTGAGGGTGGTAAGACACAAGAACAGATTGCCCAGAGGATGCCCCATCCCTAGAAGTGTTCAAGGCTGGGTTGGATGAGGCCCTGAGGAATCTGGTCTAGTAGAAGGTGTTCCTNGGCTGAGGAATTTTTTACAAGGTCATGGAGTGATAGGACAAGGAGTAATGACGTTAAACTGAAAGATAATGGATTTAGACTAGATATTAGGAAGAAATTCTATACTCTGAGGGTGGTAAGACACAAGAACAGATTGCCCAGAGGATGCCCCATCCCTAGAAGTGTTCACGGCTGGGTTGGATGAGGCCCTGAGGAACCTGGTCTAGTAGAAGGTGTTCCTGCCCATGGCAGGAGGGTTGGAACGAGATGATCTTTCAGGTCCCTTCCAATCCAGGGCATTCTATGATTCTATGATTCTACAATTCTACAAATCTGTGATAACATCAGTTGTTCTGACATGACAGGAGAGAGCTTTGCATGGTTTTCAGTTCTGCCTATTTCTTTCCCTCTTTCTTTCCTAGGTCATCTGTGTGAGACCCTGATGCTGTGAGCAGTCAGGATGACTAGCTAAGAGCATAGACTGGGATTAACATACAAGAAAAGAATAAAAGGGGCTCTTCAGGCAGCAGTTGCAGTCACTGGCTAGGTGAGGAGAGCTTCACTTCTTGGTGAGTCCATCTAGCTGTCAGTCCCATAGGTGATGTCAATCATAGTTACAAAAGCTGAGTTAGATCACTTGGAAATTTCCCACCATTCGTAGTATGGATTGTTCAGATTGCCAGTCAGCAACCTTAGTGTAGCTTGTCCTCAAAATGCTTATATGGACTCCTAATATTAAATAGGACTAACAAAACCTAAAGCTAATATAAAACTGTGGTGATGCATTTTTTTCTAGTTTAAGATACTAGGTAGACTATACTTGTTTCTATGAGCAAAAAACAAGTCTTCAGAAATTTAGAAGTGTTTTAATGACACGTGATGCTTTTGAACAAACAGTTATGCACCTGAGTAATCCTAGCCTGGTCTCAATAAGGCTGAGGTAGGACAAGGTTTTGTTTTTTTCTCTTCTGTGAATTTATCTAGAGCATCCACCCACAGGGACATAATTCAACCACTGGGTTTCAAGTGCTTCTTTCCAGTATGGTGACTTCTTTGTACATAGTTTTCTTTCTTCTGTGTGCTGGGTGCCATCTCTTATTTGGCCCTGAGGGTAATGAGCTGAATGCAACATGGATGATTCACATGGAGCACCACTCAAGTTGAAGAACTCTGAGCAAAAAAGAAAGCCTTGAAATGAGAAACCTGAAAATTAATCTGGATGTGTATATACAACAGATGTGTATGTCTGCTGCCTTATGTGATACCTGGAAAGGGGATGGGGATCCTTTAAATACACCCATGGCAGTAGGACATGAAGCCTAAGGCAAAGTACTAAATGATTTAGCTCAGACACCATTTAGTCAGGGAAAGCCAAACAACTGCACTGTGAGCCATCTGAGCTGAAACCCTGGGCTTTAGGTCTCTCCAAGACAGTTGGTGTCTCAGACAGACAACAGCACGCCCTGCCCGAGGCATCCAAGTCCTTGTGGAACAGCTCTGGACTTCTCCTTTCCGCTCTCCCTCTGTCCTTGTTAGCCAGGAGCAACAAGGGGACCTAAAGCAAACATGGGCCGCACACCTTGCTGTTGACGGTGGGTCTTCAAATGACATTGGAAGAGGGTCCTGTTGCATGGGCACAGCTGAACAGCAAGTGCCAAGTATGACCCTGGTGCAACATTTGGAGTTCTGAATAACTTCTGTTCCAAAGCCCTGAGGTACCTGTCAGCAATGCCAAATACTGTAAGGGTGCTAGAGAGGAGGAAACAGCATGTGTCATTCCTTCCTACTGCAACATTTAGCTTTGCTTTTTATCACCAGGCTTCACTGATGAAAATGAGCCAGGAATAAGTAGAAAAATCTTACAAACACTTAAAATCTCCCTTTAAAAACTTTTCCTACTTTCATTCTACTTTTCAACTTATTTTTCCAAACAGACAATGTGTCCCATATTTGCAGTATTTCTACTGGAGATCTAAATATGCTTTTTCAAATCCTAGTTTATTTAGTCTCAGTATATCCTTCTGAAATAAATAAGAAGTGTTTTACAAATAATAAAACTGAAGCATATAAAGGTTTAGTGACCTATTCAGGCAGAGAAGTGCCTGTCAGAGCCATGAAGAGTAATTTCCCTGATTTCAGGTACTCTATCCTAATCAGAACAGCACTCTTTCTCTCTGCATCAAACAAAAAAGCAGAAGACAGGTTTGTTTTAGCTGAAAATGTGCTTCTATCTACAGAGAGCAGATATCATTTTTCACCATGTTTGAATGATCAAACTATACATTACACACATGCTGTCTCTTATTTTTCTTCTGACAGTTTTCACAAGAGAGCCCAAAACAAACATATTAAACATAGAAGGCTTTAAAGCAACATAGTCCTGTTTCTTGTGGGAATATTCTGTAACAATCATATATACTGGCAGAATCCTTTGTACATCTTGAAAGCCAGCAATGAAAAATCCTTAGTTGTTTTAAGTTTTTCAGAGTTATTTTTATTGGAGGAAAAAAAGAGAAAAATACTATTATTGAGGTAAAGCCAGCCACCAATGTGCAACTCACCCACTCATTATCACATCTGTATTCACACGCCACACTCTCCCTAAAGGGCTCCCTGAGCAAGGAGGTCATGCATTTGAGTAGGGTAGCTGTTAATCAAGCTGATAGTACACAGGGAAGCCAGTTTACTAATTTTACTGGAAGAACAATATTACTGAAAGATGTGACTTTTTTTTGGCCAAAAAGAGGAGAAGGACTAAAACACACAAACAGTTAAAGTGCAATTACAGTGGTTTTAATAAAATAACATTTTACTGGAACTGTCTATTTCAGTTCCATTGCTACAATGAAAACTGGGACAATTGCCTCTATACAGAACTGAGAATTTTCTACTGCTTTGGTATTGCTAAATCAATAAGAGAGACAATTTATTCCTGGAACTGCTGCAGATATTTCTGAATGATAATTTTGTTCCATTTGGGAGAAAGCAGAATGCACCAAATTTTATGTATTTCCAACGTCCCTGTTGAGGCATAAGAGTTCAGGAACTGAACACAGGAGCAAAATACCATTTTTTCCCCCAACTTTCTCTTACTACAATAAAAAACAAATGCAGAACACCTCTAATTTCACTAGATATTATATTCTCACAGCTCACGAAAATGGCACACTCTACTACAATTTTCAGGGTTTTGCCACCGGATTTGCTGTGGCTGTTCAGGTGTGTTGGCAGCACGGCACGAAGAAAGCCACCACAGCCCACCCATCCTTGCTGTTCTGTGAGCCATGCAATCCTCGGGCCCATTCGATTTCCTCATTGCTTCTACTTAGACAGGAGAGAACTGAAATTACAGCTGCTCACTGCTCAAACCGAGTGAAATCCTTCTGGACATGTGTGTAGGGCAAGGCATAATGTGGCATTAAGAGGTGGCATTAAGAGCTGGCATTTGCCTTCCTCCAGTACATCTTGGACCTGGGGACTGAGGTGCATCAGCATTGAATTTCTCATTAGCTGCCACAGTGCTGCTGTTGTGTTTGGGCTTACAGCATTGTAGGAAAACATGTTTGATGCAATATTTTTTTAATAAGGTTTTTACCTGCAATATTTAACAGACTGTCTTCACATCAGTCATTCAAAGGGAGCATGGCAGCTAGTGTAAAGGTGGGTTTGAGCTGAGGAGACCAGAAGTGGGTCAGTTTGCTGATCTCAGCTGGAGGGGTTTTGTAGGGGATTTTGGCTTGCATGAATTTATGATTTCCAAATGAACTTCGCATCAAACAAAAAGACTAGACAGCCAGATTACCAGATATACCTATTTCTCTAAAAAGAATGCCGCAGTCATTCAGCTGTGTGCTGGCCATCTGTGTGTGGCTGTTCAGAGAACTTTTTCTCAGGAATACTGTCAAATATATTTGAATGGAGAATACAAAATAAGCATTTTATATCAAGCTGCCATAACTTTTCTTGTGCTGTGGTAGGTTTCAAGAAAAATAACAAAAAGTGGGTGGAAAAGCAGAACCCTGGTTTTATTAAGCATGAATGACATTAAGTGTTGGCGTGAACCACAGGGTGAGTCAGTGCTGTTACTGTGAAGCATTATGTCCATCTCGTAGTCATATGATAGAGAAGGAATGCTCCTCACAGCACACACAGAAATTACTTGTCTTGGCAGCCCCGGCAAACACACAGCCCCAAGACATTACTGTGTAATAATTTCCCTAGCAAAGGAGCAAAAACTATGACTGAAGCTTTTCCTGACCTCAGAAGTTGTGTCAGTTGGTTAAAGCTGACCTACTTTGGACTTCCATTTCCAGTTTCTTTAACTAATAGTTGGGGTATTTTTGTTCTGTGACACTGTTTTTAGGTTTGTTTTGTGGGGTGTTTTTGATCCAGAGAGGAGCAGTAGATCATGGATAAGGTTTTCAAGTATTGAGGGAGATAACTAGAGAAGAACTTTCCTTTGCAGATTACATGTTTTCTAATAGCATGTTTATTTGCTACTGAATTTACTCTAAATCTGGCAGACAACACATTTCCTTAATTACCCATCATAGATTTTGATGAATTCTTATATCTATGAGTGATTCCTTAAGTAAAGAAGAAAGAAGAATTACCTTAATTGTGGCATCGGAGTGCCTTAGTCACCAACGAGGCATTATACAAACACCAAAGTAGGAATTTTTATTTTTTTCTGTAGATTCTAAACATGCTGAGACAAAATGGGGATTTTATTATTTATTCTTTACAAAAGGTAAGCCTTAGTGTAGCCCACTCTGTACAGTAAAATGTAGAGTTAACCTACTTTTTCTTTTTCCAACCTCCCAAGGCAGCTGCAGGCAGTCAGTTTAGCTACAACAACAGGGATTTTCACAGAGCTACAAAACTCCCTCCCTGGCTAGAGACAGAACAGAGTTGCATTCCTCTTCCTTATGGGTGGAACCTCTACAATTATCCAAGGGAATTTCTATGCAACACTACCGTTTTGCCTTTGGAAAAAGGAATATTTACGCTTTGGCTATGAGACTTGTTCACTAACCTCTTGCCTCTTGCACATCCACTCTGGGATTTCATTTAGCAAAGGCAGCTAGTCAGTGTCTCTCTAAGTAGCTTCAACTGGAGCTGAAGGACACTGCAGTGATGTGCTGCATAGTGACCAAGGTGCAAGTTTTCTAGGAATTTTGGGTCCCTTTTAAAGAGCACGTCTTTCAGCCTCATGCCAAGGAGTCTCTTCTTTAAAAAATTTACCATTTTCCCCAACCAACTTAGTCAATTATGACTGAATAATTTCTTTCCCATCCTTCCTCCATAATCTGTGTAACCAGAAGGCACTCCAGAAATTTAGACATATTTAAGAGCTTCATGCATTCTACTGCATAGCAGTGACTTGATTTTCTCATACACAGACATAAAACCCAACACCTACCTACCACCATAAATGCTGGACAAATATCGCTTGTTTTAGTGGAAACAGACTGTTACATATTATGTATATAAGCCTGGCATCTGAGCATGAAAATCACACAGACTGCCAAAATAGAGGGAGGGCTGTCATCAATTACAGGCATAGAAATATGGCAAAAAATGAGCAACACTAATCTCCTTTTTATGGTAATCTCAGTTACCTTGAGCAACACTGGAAGACACTGCACAAATATTTCTGTTTGCAGTGTACTTCGTATGAGTCTGAGAAGGACTTGGATCCTGGCCATCAGTGCAGGAACTCCGTGCCACAAGTGGTGCAGAAGTGACATTAAAGGTGCATAACTCCCCAAAAGACGGTTTCTCTGCATCCTTACCATCCACCTCACAATTGCTGGCAGGGAGACAAGAATCTTACTGGGTGCTGTTAACAGCTCAAGGTGGGGCAATCGACAGCATCAAGTGTACCAGCTCTCCCCAAAGGCGCGTTTCTGCAAAGAAAGCAAATCCACCTCTATTCATAGGGAGCTGCAGTAAGCACAGGCAAGCTAGGGCCGTGCTTCGGGCCCAGGAGACAGTTTTGTTTTGTCATAACTCTGGACTATACTATGGATACTTAGACAAGATACCTTCAGAGTGTACTGTGGTGCTAAATTAGATTGTAATCCTGCAGTTTCCAGTGGGACTACTTGATAGCACTAAGCCCATATACAATTTTACCAGGTATAAATTCAGAAATTAAGGGATGCAGACCAGTTTACATCAGTTGAGAAAAAGTGGTGTAAGCACCTTTTTCCAAAATCTTGGCTTTTCTCTAAACTACGTATAAAGTTATAAAACAATAATCACTTTGGCTTTATCCATCTGGAGATATCCATCTTGACTTTTCAGCAAGTCTTGACGGAATCACAAATCTAGGATCTTTAGAATAGCATGGACGGAGATCTTAAGGGCTTGATTTAGAAACAATTTATTTCTAGTGTTTCCTAGGCAAAGATGGAGAAAATGGTAAAGAAAAGGGTGTAATGCTTCCCAAAATATTATTTTTGACTGGTTCTGGCTCTATTTAGCATGGATGCTATGCCAAACATCCAGCAGATGACACCAATGCAGCATTCACCATGCTAGCAAAGACTGTTTTGTTTCTATTGTAGAAAGAATTGAGATCTTTCCAAAAGAATCATTGTTTTGCAGCTAAATTAATTTCCTGAGTTAGATTAAAGATAAGTGTTCTCACTTTCTGCATTATCACCTATCTCACTGATTTAGAAAACCTAAACTGTCATGCAATTTCGTGGGGTTTTTAGATTTGTAAACAAGTAACACTTAAAATGTTTCTGCAATCTTTTTGTTTTGTGCAGGCTTAATTCATTTTATGTCCCAAGTTTCCTCAGCCTTCACTCCTGTGGGTCATGACATCAGTGATGTTCCACAAATGAATATGCCTTTGTGTGCCCCAGAGCCTTCTCTAATATTGTATATCCCATATCTCATGGAGGAAATGATAAAAAATAGGAAGTAACAAAATACAGTTGTAGTGTTTGTAAATTAAAACAAATAATTATTTGACTACATGAGAAAAAACCTGCTATGGTTTATTTCTGTCTTCTTGAGCACAAGTATCTTCATTGCATATAGTTTTATTTCTTAAGATACATATTTTTTAATAAATCTGTACTGAAATAGCCAAGAATGATAACATTCAGAATAACTCCTCTGAATCACTGGGACAAATTCTACTCTTGTTTAGTTTGATATTAATTCAACAAATTACATCAGTGTTGCAGAGGTCAGAATTTGCCTGAGAATTTGATATTTTGCCACTCTGGAAGTAAATATTGGTTAATATATTAATATAGATGCTAAATTAATTAATACATTAAAATCTACATAAAAATTAATTCAATTCAAAGCCCAATATTAAGTAATACATTTTTAAAAACTATGTATGTAATTTGCATTTTGTACCTCAGCAATTTTTGGACCTGTTATTCAGGCAAACCTGCTTCTCTTTTCATGAGCAGCCTACCTTTGCAAGGAAATAAGAATTATGTGGTTATGATGTATGTTGTCTTCTTGTAACCTTTGAGTCCCTTTTGCCAAATTCAACCCAGTTCAGTGGCATATAGGTGCAGTATAGTAGTGCCACAGAAACAGATGGGAGCATATAAACAATGCTTCATTGTTTACGTAGAAACATGGAGTAATTTAGGTTGGAAATGACCCCTGGAGACCACTTGGACAATCCCCTTTCTCAAAATGGGCTACCTAGGCTTGCTCAGGAACTTGTCCAGTTCAAAGCACAACATCTCTGTGAACTGATACTTCAGAGCTTCTCTGGGCAACCTGTTCCAGCCTTGCAGTATTGTCTCTGTGGAAATATTTTTCTGGTAAGGCAAAGGATGGTTATGAACTTTTTAAACATTAAAAAGTCTACAGTAGAAATGGGAGAGCTCTATTATGAATAACCCTAGTATGGAAAAAGCTTAGAGTCTGTTAGGTCCCTGAAGATGTAGTTGCACAACTCTTCATAAATCAAGCGTCATTAATTTGACGGCTCCTGGAAAAACTTGGTTTTTTAAGGAATTTTAAAATTCAGCAGAAGCATTTTCCTACATTATAAAAGTCCTTGAGCAAGAACAACAGGACTTAATAATTCAAAATGAGACACAGAGAATGCTGGGCAGAAAGTATATCCCTGGTATCCTGCTAATTCATATAAGTTTATGAGGACAGAGGGTACCAGGTATCCACATGTTCCTCAGCACTCTTCACCACACAGTAAAAGAGGAGATGCAGATCCTGCTGACACATTATGTATTCACCTCATGCAGGCAGGCGAGAGCAGGCAGATAGAGATTTAGGCTGGAGAAAGCTTTGCCAGAATGACAGCACATCACTGGGTTTTTGCATAGAGTTGTTCACCCTTTATCTGAACTGCATGGGAGTTGGAAGGGGTTTTTCAAGTGGAACACAACAGGATGTTTCTTCTTGCCCTGAATGCGTTCTGGAGCCCAAAGTGCTGCATGTATATTGTGTTGTCTCCCCAGCTGGTGGGGCCAAACTTACGCTGCAGTCACATCCTAACTGTGTAGGTTGAGACCACATTTCCTAGTCACAAAATCACGGAATCACAGAACGGGTCAGATGGGGAAGGACCACAGTGAGTCATCTGACCCAACCTCCCTGCTCAGGCAGGGTCATCCCAGAGCACATTGCACAGGATTGTGTCCAGACAGTTCTTGAATATCTCCAGTGAAGGAGAATCTACAACCTCTCTGGGCAATCTCTTGCATTTTTGTCCTTTCAGCTTTGTCTTTGTGGAAATGAAAGCACAGTATGTGGCCTGGAAGTTGTGGGGGAAGGCAATTACCAGCTTGTTTTCCAGTTTGGTGAACTGGGACAAGCACAACTTCCACACAACTTAGATGTCACTTGTGTAACCCTGAGCATATGCTTGCTTGCTCTGACAATAAGCAACGCCTATACATTTCACTGATCATTTACGCTTTTTTTAAAATTCTCTTTTCCTTTTTTCATTGAAATACATATATATATGCATAAAAGGAAATAAAAATGTAGATAGAGGCTTTATGCAGCATTACAGGGATGCAGGGATACAAAATGAAAAACTGTAAAACAAGGGGTTTTTTTAATTTAAAAAAAAACCTGTTGCTTTTTTCAGTACTGTCTATACACGTTTCACATGCCAAATATAATTTTTAACATATTATTTTATAATAACCTTAAAATAGATATTTGGTGGAGACAATTTAATGTGGTTGGGAAAAAAAATTCCTTTTAGGATCTTCTAACCAGTAAGTGTGTAGCCTTACATGTCCTATTTTACACCACCAGCAATTTTTTGCATGCAAGACTCACATTTTCAGATACGCTGTATAAAGACTGACAAGTAATACTTTGTTTTTGGTTTGCAGCAACAAGTGCTTTCTTTATTACCACAGCACATTTCAGACAGTCACTTCAGAGCATGCAAATGAAATCACAAAGTAAATGTCTTTCATCTTACTTCATGTTGCAGGAAAATTGAGGTCTTTCTAGAAAATATTCTATTTTGGCATCATTTGAAAAGAAAGCTTTAATTAATAGTACGTTCAGTTTTCTGATGTTGAGTACTATTCAGAAATGTGGGCATCTGCAGCCAGCTAGAGGCCATTAAACATGCTTTTGCACTCTGTTGACAGGATTTTGCCTCAGTACAAAAAAAAAGCTTTGACAAAAGTCTCTCCAGCAGCTACAGAAAAGTGAAAGAGTAGAAGGAGCATAGGAAAGCATGTTAATACATCAGATAATGCATAGAAGGAAGAAAATGAAATTGTGAATCTGTATATACGTGGAGTGAAACGTTCATGTGAAATGGGAGCTGAGTGACTCATTTCTTGGTTTCCTGACTGAACAACAAGTTTGTTCCAAAACAAATGTTACAGGGTTGTTATATGTGGGATGCAAAGGCAGAAAGCAAAATGAAAAACTGTAAAAATTCACCTCATCTTGTAAGTCAGCTAAATTTGCTGATATATAATGGTATTTTTCTGAAGCATAGTATTGAGGGGAAAGAAATAGTGTACACTACTATATTACAGATAGTTCAATCCTTGATGACCTTTTGCACTGGCCACTATTGAAACAGGAATGTTAAATATACTGTAAATCTGATCTGTAAGGTCCTATTGTCCCTAAATTTGAAGTGATCCATGTAATCCATCAAAGAGCGAGAATATTCTGAGCATCTGCTGCAGGCACTTGTACAGTTGCATAATCCTCAGCAACAGGATCTTGAAGGGAAGGGGAAAATCTCCAAGCTATACATTCAGAACTATGATTTCTAGTTGTTGGACATTTTAAGAAAAAGAAGACGAATGCAGTCCTGGAAATACACTTAACCTTGGTATCCGTGTTCACCAGGTGTTTCACTCTGTTCCAGTGAGATGCTTTATGCACCAGCCACTGGAAAACTCCCCTGCAGGTTTGACTGATCCTGCTAATGCTTATGCATTTGCACAGTGCAGTGCTGGCACACAGTTGCTACGACGCCTCAGCAGAGATTCGGGAGCAGCCAGGGATGCATTCACAGGATGGCTGACTGCATTGCTATGCCTGCCAACTAGTGGACAGATCAGCAGTGAGCCCCTTATTTAGCAGAATCCATGATAAGGGTACATTTTCTACATCTTGTGCCTCAGGTTGATACAATACTGGTTAAAATTGTCTTTTCTTTGTATTTTCTATCTTGAAGTTTGCTGCCTGTTCCTTGCTACAACTGTTCTATTGACTTTGATGGGAGCTGCAAGTACTTAATTATTTAAAAACCTGGCCATTTATTTAAGTGCCTGGAGGCAGATTTAAGAGTGTAACTTGGAATAGTGATATATATTCCAATATTTTAATTTTAAATTTATATAGCAAAAAATGGACATGTCGTGCAAGATCCAAGCTTAGAAATAAACCCAAGGCATTCTCATCTCCACAGCAATGGTAAAAAATTACTCTAATGCAGATCATGTCATAACATCAGTCAGGATGACTATGTCTACAGATGTCCTACAGTAATTCTGTTCATACCATCCATTCTTCCCAAAATACCTATTTGGAAGCATTAAGGCAGGAACACAGGGGTCAGAAATGAGACTTGCATTAGCTCCAGCTGGTTCCAGAAGAGCTGGTTTATCAGTGGGCCAGAAATGCTGGGCTTGTCGATATACGTGCTGTGGACAGTGTGCAGAATCACCCTTGGGACTCACAGGGTTTGCCAAACCTGCCATGATCTGCAAACATGACTGCAATGACCATGAAGGAGAGAAGAAGAGACCTCCAAAAAATAGAAAATGGGTGTCTCTCTACTTGAGCCTAAAGCTTCCTTCTTTTGGAGGCTGCCACAGTTTTAACACACATGAAGTGAAAGAAAAAGCCCCCAAAGCTGAGTTTTTGTTGCTGCGAACGTTAACAAAAGAGCAGGGGATACTGAAGAAGGGAACAGATATCTACCAAATGTACCACATGGAACTGATGTCTACCAAATGTACCATGTGACTACCAAGACCAGTCACTTGCAGAGTGCAAATAATGGCATGAGAACCATTTGGAGAGAGCAATTCTACTGATTCAATCAGCACACACAGCCCTGACTGTGTCCTGAAGGGCAGCTTAAAAACACGAAGCTTGCAAACTCCTTCTGAGGAGCAGAGGCTGCACCCATCCAACTCCCTACAGTTCTGACAGTTCAGAGCACTGGAGAGCACAAGGTTCTTCTGGCCTTTGTTCTCCACAGATAGAGTCACTGCTGGCTGCTGGCATGTAGCACACACCTGCAGTGTTCCAGGGAAAGGTTAAATAAAATGTAGGAAGTACAGAGCAAATCCGCCATGGCCAACAGTGATGAAATTCTGATACATCACCACACCTGTTTGGAATAGTTGAAGGATGTGGAAAAGGTGTTTAGGACAGTTTTATGAGCATGTCTGACTGTGTGAAAACTGAGAAAGTGCCCAGATAATACAGATGAGGTGACTTACTTGGAATGTAGGATGAGAAGTGGCTAGATCAGACAGCAACTGGCTACACTGGAAGCTGACCAACCTAACAAACACCAGATGATGATGACTTCTTGAGGATATTATTGCATCTCTTGGTAAATATCTACAGTCTAATTGCCCAAGACATACACTAAAAGATCAGTGTTAGGTTTTTTTTATTCCAGTTTGGGAGGATACATGCAATGATCACAGATACGATGCCTTTCTGGGGATATTTCATTACCTGTGGTGTGAGTACCAGGTCTCTGGTAATTCTCATTTCAGGTTCAAGTAAAGTTGTTTGAAAAATGATCCAATCTGCCTGAAGTTAAAAAAAAAAGATTCTTGGAGTAAGCATTAGAATTAGGTGTCTATGGCAGATGCCTTGTGTTTAATTTTGTCACTGCAAAAAAATTACTTCAGTTAATGCAGGATTATTTTTTTTCTTTGTATCACATCTACTAATTTTTGCTTTCTCTCCTCTGGACAAAATATTGTCACCTAAACATACTGGATAATGTTATTGCACTTTGGTTGCACAATAACTGGAGTTCAAAAACTAATACCCATTTTCCTGGATCCATTCTAGGCAGCACTCCATTCAAATATGTGATGAATGCCCCTAGCCAAGGAAAGTGTCAGAAGTCTCTTCCTGTGATCATGCATTCATTTTTCTTGGACAGCTAACCCCTGAAGCCCTTATTTGAAATCAACAGGAATTTTGCTTGGAAAAAAAAGAAAACAAAATTGCCCAAAGCAATTTTGTTTCTTAACACTGAAAGTTTTCAAAAATCCAACAAGCAGTCCAATCTTTATTCAAGCAAATTGTTTAGTAACATTACAAGAGAACATAAAAGCCATGCAAAGAACAGCAATAAAAATAAGGAAACTGACTTATCACAAAGGCAGTTATCTGCCACATGAATTAAAGCAAGCTAAGCGTGCTGTTCCCGATAACACAGACAACACAGTTACCTTCTCATTAAATATTCTTTTAGTGAATCTGCTAGTGGGTGCAGGTGAAGACGGATTTCTCCAGGAATTTCAAATATTTGCAAAAGCTCGAGAGATAAACAGAAGAATTTGGGGAAGAGCGTGACTATGAGAATTTGTATAGCTGGGGGGTTTCACTGCTGATCTGCATGTAGAGCAGATTAAAATTGCTTCCATAGCAGAAAGAAACAGTGCCTTCAAATGACTTGCTCGGAGAAGTATAAAGCACTCTGGAATAGTCTCATCCTGATGGACAGAGGACCCTATACCCACACTGAAATGGAGACAGACCCCTAAAACTCAAACCCCATGTTTCTTTTCCTCTTGGAATTTTGGATAGAATTTCATTTTGATAAACTGAGATTTAAGCCGATGTAAATTGCACATGCAAATCTTCCATACGTCAAGACGGGAAAATTTACCACTTATATTTTGTACTTTATATTTCTTTCTCCTGACTAAAGTAATTTTATTAACATAATACAGGCAGCGGGGCAACACTTCATAAGCCAGATGTTTATTGACCTATGTGACCCTCCAAGTGTTTTCCTCTTGATTATTTGTGGTATGAACATAACAGACAACATCTGAAGTAATGTGGGAAAATGGGCCTATAAAACCAGTCACTTTTGATTTTTGTTTCAGCTAATTTTGATTTCATTTGATTTTGTTTCCTCCAGGTAAGAATTTAAGGTGATAAAAACCAAGAAAAAAATTGAGCTGGCTCTCTGAAAGTTTCTAATTTCCACTGTCAAATGCTGTAAGGCAGCTCTGAAAATAGGATTAAATGAGAAAAAGGTCAGTAATTTGATTCTACAAGAGAATTTATACAGCAAAATAGATGCTGTGTTTATAATTAACATTGTAGTACTATCTATGCAGGGCACTACATTGGCATAGTCATTAAAAATATTATATGAAAATAATTATTCTGAACTAAAAACAAATGGAATGCTAATTGGTACAGCGCATCTGAAGTTAAAGCTATTACAGAAGAATTTAAGGTACACTAAAGGTTAAAGATGTGTAAACAACCAGGATAGCGCTTCGGAGAATATTTTGCCAAAAAGTAATTAAGTATGACCAGAAAAGAAAAATTTTATTTTTCTTTCTGGATGGCATCTGAGTCCTTGAAGTTCAGTTACATTACACAACCCCAACAGAAAGCATAATGAAGAGAAAAGAATCATAGAAAAGAAGAGGAATGCTCAGTCTCATCTGCTTTTTCTAAACAAGCAGCATGCAGCCTTTGGCTAGGAGTTTCCCAGTTGTGAAAAGCGCAATTGTAGAAATCACTGTAGCACCCACTCCTCTTCCTCTGTCCACAGGTACTTTAATGACCTCTCAACAGAAAGCTATCGGCCATACAGCTGATTTAATGAAACAATTTCGGTATGCCCCTCATTCTCCTCATGTCAAGTCATCTGGATGCCATGAATTATCACCAGTTAGGATTTAGGGCAGCCCAGATGGTTTTATCCTGAAATATTCTAGGCAGTGATTTAACAGACTTGATTCAACTGTCTCAGCTGAGGAGGGAGTAATTATGAGCATAAAGATGGTGAAATTCGAACATTTCCAATCGTGATAGTTATTTCTGAATTTTGCCTGGCCTCACTCATCTTCCTCTCAAGGTCAGAGAAAGAGAGTGAGGAAAACTTAATGTTATTTGGGTGATGGTTGGTTGCAGGACAGAAGTGTCTAATGCAATTACCCTTACGCTCTTTGTTCCTAATACTATTTGCAGAAAAGGAACTTCTGCATAATCTTTCAATGCACAAATTGCATTAGATAAATAACTGACTTGTCACTAATTTCTGTTTCATATGAAAAATGCAATTCCAAAGCCCTGAATTTTGCTACTACTTAACAAAAGGAGACTTGCCACACAGATTCAGAATACTTCATCATCATGAATGGAGCACAGTCCTCAAATATTCAAACATTATTTTTCATTACTAGAAAACCAGGGATTAGACTGAACTATTTCATTTGCCCTAGCTCTCATGGAAAACTTGAAAGCTGATAGTGAACAAACTGTCCTGAATGTTATATTCCCTGGATCAGAGAAGATGCAGATGATTACTTTCAAACTATATATGAAAAATAGCTCCAGATTTACAAAAGTAGTTTCCAAGGTAGGATTTACTAAAACTAATCCTTTACCATTCTTTGAATGCCACAGGTTCCATGATTGAATGACTGCCTTTCATTAAAGACAATGGTAATGATTGCTGTTCCATTATATATTTTGACTGCTAGTGGGATTTGCTGAGAACTAATTTTCCAGTTCACCATCAAAATGTATTACCAGGTTTGTCAAAAAGCCAGAGCAAAAACTGTCCACTTTTAACCAGGAGCTCAGAGTCCTTACCCAAAATGTGCTGCGGGGTTTGGCGCCATGTGCTTCAAACAGCAAGAGAGAGCCATTCTCATGTGAGTGAGCACTTGAATAGGTTACACAAGGTGAAGCAGGGAAAACAGGGCAGTGGAGGAAGACTCATGGTCAAGCAGCCGCAGAAGTGATGCTTAGGCAGATGGTGCAAGAGGAGTCAGAAGATCTAGACCAAGTAATGTTCATCTGCTTATATATAGGGGAACTGAGTCAGATACACACCAACAGCACTGGCTCTCCCAACCTTATATACTAAAACTTTGGTTTAAGTTATTATTCTGGCCAGATAAGTGTTTAAACAGTGTAAACTCAACCTCTTTATCAGTAGTTGTTTCTTATTTCATCTTCAAATGCTTCAGACATATTACCAGTGTTTCAGTCTTTGATACCTAAATTGGATAGAAAGAAGCTGTGTTTAAAAAGCCACAATTTATCTCGGTTAATTTCCACAGATCGCAGTTACTAATGTTTCTTAAATGAAGCACTAGAGAACTTTGCCTGGGGTATGTTCTCTGTAAACTTTTTTTTAGCCAATAAAGCTAGGATTGAGAAAGCTTAAAGTGTATAAATAGAAGTAGTAGTTGGAAGTCTTATTTTAGCATTAACGTGTTTGAAATTAGATTCTAGATACCATGCGGAGGAGTACAAACAGAAAGCACTTCTGTTGCTGTGTGTGTAAGAGAGCACGACGGCCTCTTGCAGCTCACAGCACACCCCAGCAGTGCAGTGGCCTCGTAATACGGGTCTGAAAATGCCAGATGGACTCCAGAAAACTGATCTTAAAAAGGATTTAAGTAGCTATGGGGGAGGGGAAGTGTCTGGTGGACAATAACACAGCTTAAAGTGCTGCTTGGAATCGGACAAAGCATCAGCGAGCTCAGTGAGCACAGCTTTACCTGCCAAAATCCAAATGTAGCATGTAGTGTGCAAGCAAGAGATGAACAATAATTGTATTCATATGGAAAATGTAAAACACTGCTGTGGTTCTTCGTGTAGAAAAAACAACCTTTTCTTCTCTCTTTCATGTTTCAGTTTGATGTCGATTGTTTTGAACAACAAAAGAGAAAGGAATCAAAATGTGGACTGAAGCCCATTTACTGAAATATATGTGTAGGAAAGTACCAAAGATGCCATACAGGAAGGTTTAGACTGTGGTTTAACAAAGCTGCAATGACAGAAACTGAGAAGAACAAATGACAAGGCAAAAGCATCTTTTGATTTCTTTCAAAATTTTATTACAATGTAGTGGGATTTAGATGTCTATATGACATATATATTACCTATCTGAATGAAAAAAACCCCTTATTTATATCCTACTTGGGTATTTGGTTTGGAAAAAAACCATAAAATGTTATTGAATGGTGATATGCAAAATATATAAACAAGTAATTAACTATTCATTTGTACAAGCTGGTATGGTAGTTATAAATTAAGTATTTGTGGATTCCCATCTGTGTCTGTATTTACTATGAACTTCCTGAACAGGGGATACAATATTTTGTCCATCCCAAAATTAATCTGCTGGGATGTTTGTCTTCATGTAACATCGGAGGATTGAACTCAGCTCTGATACAATTAGTCTTTTCAAAAGAGTTACTTACATCTGTTATATGAGGTCTGAACATGTGATACTCTTCTGAATTTCCCTGAATTTTCCTCTTTGCCCTATACAAACCAATATTTATGCAGTGTTTAGTTTTACTCTTGATACAGTTTTCCTCAGCTGTTTAGGTAAAAACAAAGTGAAGAGTTGTAAAAATATCAGGATTTTTTTTTTAATTGTAGCAATGAGATATACTTTAAACAGATGTAAATAAGGTAAAATGTTAGGATGCCTGGTTGCTTTAGCTCTTTTTCTCCTTTAGTGGGACATTCCTAAAGCAGATGAAAGAAAGCAACTTGCCTTAGGCCACATTTCTAATTTCCCTTTATTTTACTCAGTTTGGCCAGTTTCAGATGTTTGAGTATGTACATTTATGGCATACTAGATTGGATACATCATTTATGAGCATTATTTCAGTGCAGTGCTTATATTCAACCCACATTTACACACTATCTTCATCACCAAGTCTGTCTCACACACTACAAGTTCAGAGGTTGCTTGGAGAAGACTCTTATGTGTTTCATTATAGAAGCTTAAATATATACTTCATACCCTTCCTTTCCTGAACAATGTAAAGAATTCCCATAATTTCTGTAAGCAGATGCACCTAATTTGCAAATAGTGGAAATCTCATGCTCTCCCTCCACCAGTGTCTAAAGACAGTGGCGGGTTTCAGTCCCTAAGCTCCTTTGCATGTAGAAAATGACAGCTGCATTCTTTAAGATGCAGGGCATTCTGTAGCACCCCACTCTTCCGGCCCTATCAAATCATGGTGTCCAGAAAGTCTGCTGCAGTGACTGACTGGTGGGCGGTGATACGAGGAACACAGTGCCAAGTCACCTTGAGCTCACGCTCGATGTCTGTCTCAATTTGCCTGAAATGCTCCTTTTGTATATGCTAGGATCATTACTGTGCAAGTAGCAAAACGAACAGATTTCTAGCAGCAATTAGTCTTTTCGTGCATTGAACAAATGTGCTTTCTCTTTTAAACAAGATTCTCTTTTCCCACAACTTCAGAGGTAATATTTATTCCCCACAATTAAGAGGAACTATATTTAGGCTCACCACTGCTACCGATTTTTACTTGCAGATGCCTATTTTCATATTAATGCATTTAGCTTTATCTGTGGCCTCTCTCTAGGCATTATGTTTTATTTTTAATCAACCATAAATTTCATTGCTATTAATCATGTTTTCCCCTGTAATTGCATGGAACATGCCAATAGCAATTACATTCGATTCATCTCCCATTTATATCTCTTTTACAAAATAAGAGTCTTCAACTCTTCTTGTTATGATCCTTAGTGTGAAGACTATTTAAGAATCTCCTACTCAACAGGCTGAACATTAACTCAGTAAGAAGACATTATCTCATGTTTTAACATATTTTGACTTAACAGTTACAATTACACCAAATTTTCAATAAACACTTGTTTTGTATGTTCCCCATTCCTGTTTATAATGGCTTCACATGTCACAGTTATTTATTTCCCTAGGATTCTAAACAGGTATACAAAAACAACATATGTAATGTGAGTTGCATTTCACAGAACTGGATACATGGTGGTCCTTATAATTATTCAACATGAGAAAATCTTTTAGTAGGAGAATACAGTTAACCCTGTGCTGCTTAAACCTAGTTTTTTATTAAATGTATGCTCAGCAAAGCCCTTTCTAAACTGTTTAATTGGGGCTACAATTTATTTGGTATCTTCAGCATAGCATCAGAGTCTTTTTAAAGCTTATAGTGTCTTTCAAACTATTTTTCTTAAGCAACTTCTATGCCTTCATCTATGCTATTATTCATTAGTTCTTTGTTTGTGGTGGTAAGAGACCTCACCTCCTCAAACCTCCTGCCCTCCTTCCCCCAAAGCAGGGACAACTAGAACAAGTTATTCAGGACAGCATCCCATTGGCTTCTGAGTATCTTAAACTCTACAACTTTTCTGGGAAATCACTTCCAGGGTTCCACTACTCTCACAGTAAAACATATTTTATGTTCAAGGGAAGTTTCCTTTATTTCATCTTGTTCCATTGCCTCTTGTCATTTCTTTAGGCACCACTGAGAAGACTCTGGCTCCATATTCTTTACTCCCAATCATCAGCTATTTATGCACATTGATATGATATCCCTGAGCCTTCTCTTCTCCAGGCTAAATGGTCCCAGCTTTCTCAGTCTCTCTTTCTGTGTCAGATGCTCCAATTCCTTGATTATTTTTGTAGCACTTCACAGAATTGCTCAATCATTTTTATAGGCCTTCACTGCACTCACTCTTGTACGTCCATGTCTCTCTGTACTGGGGAATCTGGGACTGGACACAGCACTCCAGATGTGTTCTCACTGGTGCTCAGCAGAGGGGAGCAATCAGCTCTCCTAACCTGCTGATGGTGCTCGTAGTGCATCCCAGGATGCTGCTGGCCTTCTCTGCTACAGGAGCACTTTGCTGGCTCATGAGCATTTTGTCCACCAGCATTCCCAGAACCTTCTCTGAAAAGCTGCTTCCCAAGCAGTCTGCCCCCAGGGTGCACTAGTGCATGGGTTATTCTTCCCCCAGGTTAGGGTTTTGCATTTCCTTTTGTTGAACTTCAGTATATTCCTGCTGGCCCAGCTCTCCGGACTGTCGAGGTCCTCCTGGTACTACGTCTCTCATGACCTTTCCAAGACGCAACAACATTGAATTATTTGATAATAAGAAGGGGCCTTGCAATGACATGGGGTCAATGAGTCCTTGTGTTGAGCCTGCTGGGCAGCCCTTTTCCTGGCTTCTGCTTGCTGATCCATCCACACACATAATTCTGTGTTTGCTGCTTGTTTTCTCCTGCTGAGGTGTCTTTGCACCTTCTATCTGAGTTTCTAGATTATTTTTTCCTGCTCTCTTGATTCTTTTCTTGATTATTTTGTTAGAAACATGAACTAGAGTAAAAGACAAAAGTTTACCATTCAAGATTGTGTTCTTCACCACTAAGCAGTCTGTCACTCCTCCTGACACTAATTAATAAAGGTACCCTTAATTCATTGCCTTCGTTCCTGCCCCTGATATACGCATAAAATAATATTAGTATGAGATTGTGTGCCAGGACTGTTATTTATGGCAATGTTAATGTGACAATATGGTAAGATACGGGGGCTGAGGATGTGTCAACTTTCTGTTTAATCAGGAACTTCTTAGATATGAGTGGTACTTTGATCACCTACAAAACAATCATTGTTTTGACATGATAGTGTCACTACAGTATCTTCTGCCTGGAAGCTTTTATTACAAGTATTTATTCAGCAGCATCAACTTTTACTTGAAAATGTTTAAAAACCTGGACTTACTGTGACCGTGACTAATTTTGTGCATCATATTTGTAGGGTACTGAGAAAAAATTTAAAAATATTTTAGGCAAAAAAAAATGCTGGATAAAAATGAGATGCAGCTCAGTAGAGAACTAAATACATGCTAGCATTGGTGGACACAAGCTTTATAGAAATCATACCTCGTCAAAGTAGTAATAGGTCAGTTTTGCTGCAAGTTTCATCATAAACTAAATAATTACACTTCTAATTCTTCCAGCAGACAAAATTGCAAGATGTCATCATTTTTTTTTGTCTCTCTCAGCGACTTCAAGAAATAAATATATGGTCTGTTCAACGCACAGAATTAATGAGCAAAATGTAAGAAAATATTAGTTTGAAGCCGTAAGGCTTTGACACACCAAGAAGGTACCATGGGGTAATGAATTGCTGTGTGTCAGCTCTCGTGAGGTAACCATATCCACATCCTTCCTCTCCTGCAAATGCAGTATCATCTTAGGTAGTTTTTCTCTCAATTAAAGGACAGCCTACTTCACTTTTACTTGAAATAAGAGAATGCACACAGAGAATTCAACATGGCAATTTCCTATGTCCCAATAACTTGTTCATGTTTCCTATGTATCCGTAACAGAGGTTCAAATGCAAAGGTGCTACTCAGGATTACCCAATTAATATCCTGCACAGCACTAGACACCAATTTTCACTCAGTAATTTCCAAAGCCATCTCAACTACTACTTGTAATCCAGATTACATATCTAGAAAGACATGACACCATCAAACACACCATTTAAAGACAATTAACTTGAAACCTCTCCTAACATGTGATTGATGGTACATTAAAAACTTGAGTATTTTGCTGCACTGGACTTCAATACTGCAAGGGATGAAGAATGATAACATTTTCTCGTAAGTGATTTCAGAGGTTAGTTCACTTACTTTCTACTTTTGAGTGCATCTGGTATTTTCCTCCAGATGCAATCCACCCTATTTTCCTGCTCCTAAATGAATATTGGGATTGACATAATCAGACAGATCAAAAATCCATCGAGCCCCATGACAGAAGATCAACATGGTTGCTTCGGGACATAGCATCAGAAACTGATCAAGGGTAGGGCAATGTTTCATGGGAATATTCTCCATATTTCCAGGTACATCCTGCATCAGAGCCTTCTGTGGGGTGCTTCATTTGAGATCTCAAGGGACCCACCCCTCTGAGGTGTGTCCAGCCCCTTTTCTTTAACTTCCTCATTCTTCCTGGCAAATGTTCAGTTATTGCTGTGGCTGATGAAGAAAGCTCTGCAGCTGTGGAGCTGGCGTACTCACCACACAGCCCAATAAATTGGTTGGATAGCACTCACACGAACGGGGAAAGAATGGGTGCTCTACCACCATCCTGCTCCAGTGCTTAGTTAGGACTGGGCTAACAATTACTCCAAAGCAAATATGAGAACAATAAACAATAGGTCACATACTAGTTTTAAAAAATGCAAAATTTTGGCACTTTGGATGCTGAGAAGAGATGCTTTCTCTAACTTAGAGACAAGCAAAATCAAAAGGGCAGTAGAAACTGGCTTTTCAGCAGCCTAAGTGGAAGGAGCAAGTAAGGGCCCCTTTGGGGAGTGGTAACTAAGTAACTAACTAAAGAGGTTGCAATTCAAGAAGATGAGAGAGATGGAGGAGGTCCCTGGGGGGCTGTGAGACTGATTACCAATGCATACATATGAGGCCAGCAGAAACCCAGAAGAAAGCAAGGGATGTCAAGGGCATACCTCTGCGAGCAAGACGTGCAGAGCTGTTTGGGAAAACATTTCTGGAAAGCCAGGCAGATTTTGATTTTTGAACAAAGATGCTGTCTCATAGTGATTATTTTGACTATTTCTTAGAAAACAGGATGCTGCATAAATTCCTGTAAATCACCAGGATTGTCACTATTGGGCTATTCTCCATTTCTCTTCCTAATGAGGACAGGCTCTTAATATTGGCTAACCACTGCTACCAAAGGCAATGAATTTCTTCTTTACCTCCAAAACTGAGAAACTTACCTTCCAAGCATTTACAGAAGAGCAATCTCAGTAATATTTGCATGTTTTACAGCACAATAAAACAGATTTTTTTGACATGAGGTTCCAAAGTGTGATGTAACACATAAGATTTATTTATATGGAGATGTTAAACCCTGAAGGTTCACTGAGTTTTATTAAAAAGAGAACCCTGATTCAGTTTTCCCAGTGCACTGTTTAAAAATCAATGACACAACTACATGTGTAAAGTGATAAAAGATCATGATACTATGACTATATATTAACAGTTTCAACTGATATAATAGTTTCCTTTTGTAGTAATTTAATTCTATGCCTTTTAAGAAAGTGTCATACTAACTACTTTCAGGAAAAATTGGCCCCAGTGTGGATACCTTTGGGCATTTTACCCAAATGGCCTGCTCTGAAAAACGAGTGATAATCTGATTAGCTTTTCCCCAGAACACAATTTTCTTTGGACAGGAACAACCACGCTGTGTCTGAGACAGACGTGGGAAAAGTACTCACCCTTTTTCCAGAGAAAATAAAGATTGTTGTAAGCCCACCTTGCCTATCCCCTTTCAGGAATGAAACTAAATTTATTGTTTTAAGATGAAAACCAGCCAGTTTCAATGAGGTAGTGTTATATTTGCATTTATACCAATTAAAACTGATGTGGAAATGCCAAAAAGCTTTTTTTCAAGTGCCTTTTGTTTTACACTAAGTCCAGAGTTCTACCACATGAACTGAACAGTATAATTTGAAATGCAGTTGTCTTTTTTTTCACACTCCCTTACTTTGGCTGAAATACAGGTCCAAAATAATAGCCCTCCAACAGTCAGAATCCTGGCTCTAAATTCCCATATTAAATTTAATTATGGTCATTTCCCAGGTATTTGTTATTCTGCCATCACTGCCCCTTAGCTGAACAGCCATTTTCTTCCCTCATAGTTTTCTCCCCCTTATAGATGTATGGTTAAGGAAGTAAAACATCAGTACTGGGGTAGATTCCATCAGTGCCTGTGCTTCCCATCGGTTTTAGTTACTATTTTTCTTTAATGATCATGACACAAGCAGCACGAAATGTGTTGATGTCACATATTTGGGAGCATCAAGAATGCAAACCAGGACTAGAATATCACTGAGTCATAGAATCATAGAATCGGTTGGGTTGGAAGGGGCCTTAAAAATCATCTAGTTCCAACTCCATTGCGGTGGAAAAATACCCATCAAATTAAATACAACAGTCTAAAATGCAAGATGCTTTCCTAAAGTCTAATGGCAGAATTTTTTGCTCTGAGAACTTTTGTTCTTTGTGCTTATGGTTGAAAACAGGTTTTTGCACTTATTTATCATACATGAAGCAATAGGCAAAGGGAGCCCAGAACACATTAGGAAAGGTACTGCAGAGACACTGAGTATCACTGTATTCCACAGTGGAACTCAAATGTTTCAAATCTGACGGGAGTGCAGAGAAGGACTGGAAGGAACATAAGTAATGAAGCACCCATTTTGTGAGGCATTTATTTGTTAGCCTCAATCTCTGTTTTATTTTGTAATTCCCCGTGCAATTACAGTATTACATCAAGGTATTAAATACTTTAAATCTGCTGAAAAAGAATGGAAGGCGATTAGATGAGATGTTGTGATCTAATTTTAGCTCTTCTCATCACTACAGTGCTTTTATTTTACTGATTTTTCTTTTTCCTCTGTACCTTTGCCAAGTGTGGAAATTAACATGAATCTCCATGTCAGTCTTCCCCTGCTGTGCAAGCAATTTCTAAACATCAGGTTGAACTGCATAAGCAAAGCAACCTTGTGCTGCAGCCAGGCTGCTTCCAAAATGTGAAGTAATTTATGTACAGCTGCACTACGCTTTAAACAATGCTGTAAATATGAGAACAGCTTAAAGCTTGTATTTTAAAACTCCTCTTAGCTGGGCAGAAGAACAGCACTGCAACACTTAAGAGGATTCCATTTTCAGATTCCTCATAAAAAATTCTCAGTGACTGTGACTGAACCCTCGTAACCAAAACCTTCCTCCAAAACCAGCCCTTAGAATCTGGTGGAGTTTTTTTGGTGGGGTTTCTTTGGGTTTGTTTGTTTGCTGGAGGGTTTTTTTCGGGGGGGGTTGGTTGGTTGGTTTTTTGATTTGGGTTTGTTTTTTTTTTTAATTTATGTTTGTGGTGGGGCCATGTCATGCCATGCCATGTCATGCTCAGCATATGAACTGGGGGTAAGAAGAAAGGAGGGGGACTTCCAGACTGATACTGTCACCATTACTTGTGATTGGGTCCTGCGATCCTGGGGATTGCTGAACACCTGCCTGCCCATGGGAAGTGGTGAATGAATTCCTTGTGTTGCTTCGCTTCCATGCATGACTTTTGCTCTACCTATTAAAACTTTTATCTCAACCCACAGGTTTTCCTCACTTTTACCCTCCTAATTCTCTTCCCATTCTCTTCCATTGGGGAATGGAGTGAATGGCTGCATGGGGCTTCGTTGCCAGTTGGGATTAAACCACAACAGCTGTATTGGAAAAAGCGTAGCCAGCAAGTAAATTGAAGTGGGTTTTTCTCCTTTCTGTTGTAATTAAGAGGCCATAGCTGATGTTCAGTTTAGGGCTTCTCAATAAAACAAGGATATGGACATACCAGAATGAACCCACTGGAGGGCCACCAAGATAACTAGGAGCCTGGAACACATCCCACCAAGGAGGTGAGGGGGCCTGCACAAGGAGGTTCAGCCTGCACAAGGGAAGTTTAATGTGGACTATTCTGCTGTTATAAGATCACAGGGGCAGTTTCTTCTTGATATGCCATAAAAAAAAGTATGAGGCAATGGTCCTGAGTGGCAACAAGAGAAATTTCTATTGAAACTTATAAAAAATGTTTTCAGGGAAGAGTGCTCAAACACTGAACCAAGCTGCTCATTCAAGTTGGTGGAATCTCCATCTTGGAAGCTATTCCAAACTTGACTGGACAAGCTACAGGCATAGCTCCTCACATAGGTGAGAAGAAATTTGTTTGGCTTGGTGAAGAAGAAAATATGGTGTGAGCAAAGCGAGGCCTGCAACTACCTGAAGGGGCAATATTGCAATGACAAATTTTTCGCGGTAGTTGCAGACAGTTTTGCAAGATGCCATAGCAGCAATGTGCAGTCAGAGAAGTTCCAATGGGACATTACAAAAAATGTCTTTGCTAAGTGTGGTACAGCACCAAGACAGAGAGACAGACTTCATCTTTGGAGGTTTTCAAGACTGAGATAGACAAAGCCATTTCTGAACTGTTCATCTGCTGAAAAATCCTCATTCAACTGGCTATTCAGGTGGACTGGATGATTTTCAGAAGTCCCTCCAACCAATAAGTTTATATTTCTGTCATTCACAGTCTCCCCCATTACACTGTTATCTCTCCTGCTGTGTTCCCTGGCTATCTTCATTTCCACCCCTTCCTAGCAGTAACTCCTGTTCTTTCCAGAAAATAAGTCTTCTATTTCTGCCTGTTCTTTTCCCACTCTTTTCAGTTATTTACACCTGTTTTTTGGCTCCTCCTCCATTAGTGATCTCTTCCTTCATTTTGACCTATGACAATGGGTTTTTGGGTCATACAACCCATTCATGCATCTCTCCTCTATGTCAGCTCATTTAATAGGTGTCTGTAAATTTCAAATGCCTGCACAGCCTCCTCTCTCCCTTCCTCTGCCCTCTATTTTCATATCACTCTTTCACCAATCCTCCAGCTGCAGTGTTAATCCTCAGATCTTTTCTTGTCTGGCAACACTTCATCAGTAGGTAATTTCCATCAGGTACCTTTTCAAGATTAGAAAATATCCTACAGCTTTTGCATCAAGTCCTTTTCATGCCTGTTCCATTTTTAGTCAGATTTTGTGCATTAAAGAAACCGTATTTCTCTGTCCCTTCCCTGGTTTTAACAGACTGTGGAGGTTTTTCTGGATGTGTCATATTGAGTCAACAACAATCTGTGCGGACATGAAAATGCATAGTAACTTATGAGAACTATCAAGTTTGTGAAAGACGATTTTGCCTGACCTTTTAGAGACATGTGGTGTATAAATTAGTTCTGTGAGTAAGAGATCAATTCAGATAAAATTTCCCTAAATTTAAAGAGAAAATTGTACCTCCTTCATCTCACCCTATAAAAAGATTTTTTAAAACGCTCTTTATTTCTTTGCTTTTATAGCCCCCGGACTTTCCCCAACATTGGCTACTTCCATTGTTAAATCTCTGCAGTTAACTGTCCATCAGCTGTGATTAAAAGCAGAAAGCTGCAGCTGGCTCAGATGCACGCCCGTGTTCCTCAGCTCCCCGGGAGAAGACTGTAAAGTACAAACTGCAGCAAACCACAGATCCCACACACTCTAACCCAGCCAGCTAGCACCAACCACTGCAACCTTCACTTGCATTTGAAATTAAGTGGGAACATGCCACAACTTTTTGGTATTCATTGACGCTCCCTAGACTGAGGAGATGTAACATGACCACGTAGCTAGAATGGATATAGCTGGTTTGGGATGTGGCAAGACATGAGTAAGTGACATGGATTTCTAATGCTGCAAACTCATCTCTGTGTCATGATTTCCACATATTTGGTGATTTTCTTTAACATACCAGTTCCTAGAGTCAGAAGACTACAAGAAAACACCAAACTTCACAGGTTTTACACATTGAGGACATTGACTGCAGTCTTCTGCTCATGGTGTACATTAAACAAATCTATTTACCTTGAGTTACCCCCAGTCTTAAAGATCTATTTATTGAACTGCTTTGCTCATGAAAACTGGCAATCACAATATTTTAATTATGCATGTTTACTGCAATAAAATAACACAGAAAAACTTCATGCAGCATATTGTCTCAACCTACACTTATGGACATTTATTTTAGAATAGGTGATTCAACGACAATTTAGATCTAGATAAAACATCTAAAACTTGACTCTTCTAACCATCATTCCCAGTTTTGTTTGCTACATATTTCTATGTCCTTTTTCACTACCTTTATATTGATAGTCTCGCAATATTTTGGAGTAGAACTAGAATATCCTATCACAGCACAGAGACTATGTTGTTTGTAGAAGAAGGAACGATTTAAATGAATTAGTGATGCTGAAACAAAGCAAAACAAAAGAGTTTTAAAATCACATTTTTTCAGTTGATGGTAAAATATAGCACAATTGAAGAATTACATTTTTTACTGCTTGCTTATTTAGCTTTAATTTTTCTTTTATAATGAAAATGCTTGTATTAATTCAAATTTACTCCATCCTTTCTCTGTTAGTAAATGAAACCCTGTATAAACAATGACATCATGTAATACTGCAGATCTGTTCTATTAGTTGGATACCAGAAAGCCTTTTAAGAATATGCTGCAGTATAAGCTGCCATTTTCTTTCTGTCCTGACTTCTTTATGTTGCCTCACCACAGTTTTATGTGCTAATTTTCTGCAAATCTTTGTCTTTGAAATATGCAAGCATAACTTCATCACAAAAAAGTGAGATAACATACTGACCACAGGATTCTCAGAGTGATCCTCTTAGGGCTTTGCTCCTTCACCATCATGATTTGAAAAATCTTCCATAAAAGTACAAAGAGACTCATGAAGGGCATTAGGGCTGTGACAGAAGCTTTTGTCTGACCTTTTGTGGAATCAGGGGATTTAAATTAGTTCTGTAAATAAAGAGCAACCCAGATAAAGATACTTGAATGAATAAACAACCTGGAGAAAAAAGGAACCATTTTGTTCAGGTTAAAGCTGAATTTTTTATGTGTTCTTTTTGCTGAGTTGATTTTCTTTTCCAAGGGAAAAGAATATATGATGGGGTAAAAACCTCAACTTCTTTTCTCTCATAAAAGATTTGCAATCAAAGGACTGAAAGAATTGGTAAAATTAGTTAAATTCAATGTAAAGGCTAAACAGTTATTTTTCATGTGTAGCGCGCTTACAAGTATGTTTTTTAATTTGGGGTAGTTTTCTATTTCTTCTTAGCTAATGCACAAAAAGTTTAGTAGGCAGTAGGAAGTAGGAATTAGAAGACTTAAAAATGTGATCATGAACAAATTAAGATAATTCAAATAGGCAATCTCTGTTCACACCTAACCATTGCTTCACTTTTTTGTATCAAGTTAATATGGAACACAGTTATGATTTAACTCAATTCCTACATAATAAGCACAGTTAATTGCACAACAAAATGAAGCAGTGTTTTGCAAAACCTGAAAGTCCTTTAAAGCTATCGGTTTTCTGAGATGATAGGTTTAAAATTACAATAACTTCTAAATAAATGACTTATCCAAGAAAACAACAGGTGTTGGAGGGAGAAGACTGTACAGAAGACTGCTTTTATATATCCAGAATCACACAAAGCACTTCAGATTTAGTTGTCTACTCCTAAATTTGCCCTAAAGGCCACAAAATTAATTCTAAAACCTCTAGATATCCTCAAGCTATTTTATATTGCTATGAGCTATTAAAAGGTTTGCTACACTAACAAGACAAATACTACAACACCAAAAATGCAGAACCACATTATAAATTTTTATTTGTCAAAAGTAAAAAGGTTCACAACAAAGCAGGCATTTGAATCAAGACTTAATTTTTAATATTTCCTCACTAGTAATCACCAGTCTTTATCATCTCTGAGCAGTTGGAAAGAATTTGTGGAATACACAAGTGAACCTAAGGCTATGTCTATGCCAGTGAATTAAACAGTACTTGTGAGTGTTCCCAGACACTGGAATATGACTGGTCTGAAATTATTAGAGCAGTCCCCAACACGCTTTTGGCCTGTACCAACTAGCTGTCTCCCAAGCAATTCCCAGGCACAGAATTACCACATCCCACAGACCATTAGCACCAAAGGATTTGCATCCAGTCAGCCTGCTCTGGAGGGTGGCTGTGTTTGTTTACTGGGGTACTTGTGAGTCAGTCCATGCCAGTTGGCTTCTGGGCCTGGGAATATTCTCGGGAAGAGTCTTACTTGCTGCTATAGACATACTTGTCTCCCTTTCTCAGTAGTGCTCAGGGCAAGTAGGATGCTTAAGGAAGGTAAAGACCAAGTCAATAAAGTTTCATTCAGTTAGAATCACTTTTGATAACCAAATCCATAAGGATGAGGTTTTTCCTTCTATTTTTTTAAACAAGCCACCTTCCCCTTTTATTTTAACCCCACTGCAACAGATGCAACACAGAATTCAACTAAATTCAGAAACTATTTGAGGTGCAGCTTGTTTTTTCTGTAAACTGATTAATCCCATGCAGTATGTCAGGTTGGAGTTACATTTAAAGGTAGAATATGCCAATATTCAATGCTATAAGTAACCAGAAATGAGTGCCCACCAGCTCAAGTCCTGGAAGCCAAGAGAGCAGAGCACCTTGCTTGTGCGGAGTTGGACAAATTGTTTACAGCCCAGTCCATAATGTCTAAACTGTTAGGCTACAGGATTATGCTGCTTCTCTCTGCCTCCAGTACAATCTGTTTAAGCCTGCAATAAGAAGACAATGCCCCAAAGCAGACCACCAGCTACCCTAATGGTAAAGGCAGCCCCAAAGAGATGATGATTTTAAATACTTCCAGCTGAAGAGAGACAAAGTGGAAGGGCCAGAGGTTCCCATTTGCAGGATGAATGGACCCATTGGGATAGAAGGTACAGTACAACCAGAGTTTACTTTGTTCCCTTCCTATTTGTAAGTACTTTCAGAGGAAATCTAGATTCTTACCTTGCAGTCTTGGTATAGACATGCAAGTCCCAAACAGAATGAGTTTTCAGACAAACCTACATGCTGCCAGTACCTTTGAGATAATTTCAAATGACTCCTCAGAACATGATGTTTCTGGGTTATCCTAATGTTGTCTAGTCCCCAAATTCTGGGCTTTGGATTCCACTCTTGTGTCCAAATCTCATAAAATTTAGTTGTGCTGTGCTGAAATTATGGACATCTAATTATTGTAATGATTCTGGCTTTTAAATCTCTGCTCTATTTACACTGCCTTGTCACTTGGGGCTAGAGTCAAAATTCCCTGGGGACTGCCTGCAGGTTGATTATCACTTTGCTTCTCATCTGGAAAATCAAGATGCCTCTCCAAAAAAGAAATCTGAGGCAGAGATCAGGACTGGCTTGTACCTGAGCTCCTCCAGGCCATACAGACATAGCTTCAGCCAATTTGGTTCTTTGAATTCAAACACAGATTTCAAAGTCAGTAGAAACACAGCATGGCCTTAGCTCCCCATGTGTAATACGAGGAGTAGCAGAGCTTTCCTACCTTACAGCAATCAGGAAGATAATACATTCCCATTCTGGAGTCACTCAGGCAGTATACCATGGGAGCCACACAAAACAGGCAGCCAAAAAGATGGAAAGTTTTTGGGGTTGCAGAGGAGGCTGAATGATGGAGGCAGTTACAGATCACTGATTCTCAGGACAGACTCCCACTGTTCTAAATCCTAGTGAAAGCTTCTTTATGTGCACTGACTGAGCACAGCTCAAGGACAAGGTACTTGTAGCTCTGCGACACAGGAGCAGAGTGCAGTAGGTGCCAGCCAAAGCAGGCAGCCGGGGGAATTCTCAGCTGGGAGAATGTGGCTGCCTTCCAGCCTTGCTCATTGCTCATCTGCATAAATACATACATACATATGTATATAGAAATACACACACACACACACACACACACACACATATATATATATATATATGTCAGAACTTTTAAAGGAATCATTAGCTTACATAGTAAGCTAACGATTGGCTTAGATTGGCTAAGTTTTTTATCTCATATCTAGTCATAGAATAAACCTACACATGCCTCATTGGTGGTTATCCTCAGCTTCCACATAAACCACACTGTTAAACAATCACGTTGATAAAAATTTCTATGCCTCTCTTCTCGGAAAAAAAACCTAGGACTAAATATCCCAACAGTGCAGTAGTTGGAATATCTGTACTGGAGAAGAAATATAGGTAAGCACTCCAAAGATCTTCAAAAATACAAAATATCTTTTCACACCTAGCACAGATATGGGTGAGCAAAGGTATTGGCTAAAGGCAGAAGGCAAGAAGGAATACCTAAATGGATTTCATTATAAAAGTGTTCATTTCTTCCACCTTAACCCCCCACTTTACTAGTTTCCAGGTAATTCTAATTTAATTCCTTTCATTAACGTCTTACAGCTTGTTCAGCCAGCTCTGCAGACAATTGATTTTTATTACTACATGCCTCAGTGACTTTCTACACTAGGGTTTGGGGTTTTTTTTCACTATACAGTTCTTTAAATCTCTTCAAAATTGTATTTTGTCTTTTCATAGTTTAGTCTGCCTTTTCAATCAACCTTATCACTTATTTATCACATTCTTCTATACAACAAATTCAATAGATATTATGTAACAGCAAATATTTACTATTATGGTTTCTGCTTTCAGAGGTGGGATTTCAAGGTTTTTATTGTGGTGCTGCTGCTAGTGAAAATTGCTGGAAAGACAGAAAAATAGCCTGATTATGATATTGTAACTATTTGACACGTGAAAGAACAACATTTGGAAAGCACTTTTGAATAATAAAAGAGCTTTTAAGATCCACAACTGAGAGTATTATGTGATGGTGCTGAAACTTCTTAATCAGATTGGTTTCACCCTTAATTAGAAAGGCAGAGTTCACACTGACACCTGCTGTTAAGATTGCCTAACTTTTTCCATTACAAGACCATTTTCAGCTTGATTATGTGGGCTGATCTTTTCTGGAGTAAGTGTCATCTTCAGAATTAAATCAAAGGATAAAAAGAGAGAGTCAGTGTTTCAGACGAACTTGTGATTTTCAAGAATTACGTGGGGGATTAACAGCTTGCTTACTTCATATGGACTCTCAGTTATTTCATTTTAAAAAATCAGTTATCGACATCCTTTGAAAGAAGAACTTGAAAATCAGCACTTTCACTTGCTGAAGTTCCCTAGAGAGGCATTCATACCTTGCCAAGCTACAAGCCCCAGAAAAACCAGACAATAACACTGACTTAAGTGGAAGGGTATTATAATTTTGTATCCAATGTCTTTGAAGATTATACTTTCTTTCACCTCTGACAAATCACCAGGAGTGAAAAAAGACAGCTGGGGAACTCAAACGCTGACAAAGTATATAGGATAATGAGGACAGAGGTGTTGCAATGGGATGTATAAAACAGAAGAAGAACAGACAAGTTTGGTAAGACATGCAATGTCAGTGAAAAGAACAAATATTAGCAAGAAAAAAGAGAAGGAAGTAAGAGTAAAAGGATAGGAGGCAACAGGCATTTTAACGACGAAGCATTAAATCAAAACTCTAATGTCTTGACACTTCTCTGATCTTTAAAAACTGCCGTAATTTTTCATTTCCTTTTACTTACATGTCCACAAAAACGATAACACGTTTTTGTTGCTTCTTTGGTACTAAAATAATGATGAAGTTCACTGCCAATGACCTAGGCAGCCCAGGAGATAACTCATATGGAAGATGAGCCTGCAGTTGTTCTAACCTCCCCCACAAAAAGTCAGCATCAGGCTTCTGTGAAGGTGACTGCATACCTGGAAACTGAGTCCAGACATATGCTATTACAAAATCATTTGTTCTTCTCATAGAAGTGATATTACTCCATTCATGTTACATAGGAGATATTCTCCATAAAAGAAATGTTTGAAATTACCGGCATCCCTAAAATTGCAATTGTTGAGTGCTCATCCGCTAAGAGCTACATATGAAATTACTGTTTGCTTTTTAATTGGGATGATTTTGCACCTTCTTCTTCTCTCCATCACCTCTGAAGAGAATTTGGAACCAGAAAGTTTGGGGGTTTGACACTGAATTTGCCCCTAGTTTTCTATACGATTTTTGAAAATTCAGTAAACCCATCTGCCTTTGCTGTTACAGTATCTATAAAATAAATATGGGTGACCTACAAGCAATATGCAGAGCTTTCCACGTGCACATTGGCAACTACATTTTGACCCAGGCCAGCAGATGCTGAATGTAGCAAAGACTACAATTTACATTAGTAAAGGGCAATCCTCCACGTCCTTTGATGTCACACAGCTCGGCATTTACGCCTCCCTTCTCCTGTACTGATGACTCATACGACCCCAACATGTCACGGTCATCTGCCACCTAAATAACACTTCATTAAGTAGAACACCTGCAGTGATTTTAACCACAGCCCACCATAATTTAGCCAGTACTGATCTATATCAGACCAGCATTCATGAACTGGTTGGAAACTGTCTGGTTGCCTCACCCCTATGGGATTTTAAGAAAATAGATGAACTGGTTTCTTTTCATTACTTAAATAATGAAGAATATTAAAATAAATATTTGTTATGATGCTGACTGACTGGTGTGTTTTTGAGCTGGTGTATTCTTCAAATACTGATAAAGATTATAGAGCAAAATTAATTCAAATACCTGTGCTCCTGATGTAAATTGGAAATTATGGGTTTCATTTAGTTTAGAGTCCCAGGAGGTCATCTGAAAGCATTATATGGAGCTGGTCTCTGAAATATGTTAAAAGATATGTGCCTACCATTTGCGTTTCAACAAAACAGATGAGTTAAAACATACAATAGCTGGAAAATTGCAAATGTAAATGAGTATCAAACTAATTGTATTTGATTTAAAAAGAAATTCTTCAGTATTTAGTGTTGAGTTGTGGTCATAACCTTGCTAAGTCTCTGCAGAGAACTGCTGAGCAGCATTCACCATGTCTTTGGATGCCCTCAATGTGCTATCAAGAAGTATTCTGCTTAGCACTTTAGTATCCCTATTTCCCTGTTTTTATGGTTTTTACCCTCTGACTTTTCCTTCAACTCTATTTTTTTATTACGATTATAATTATTTGTTGCCCCTAATAATTTAGTTTCTTCCTGGTTCCTTTTCCCACAATTTGCCCCTTGTCATTGAGAATATCTCCTTTCAGCCTGAAGAGTTGTAGCTGAAGTGATTTCTAATATGGAAGTTATTCTATGCCTCTGACCATCCTAGATGGCCTTGACTAAATGTTCTTCCGTCCCTTGTACTTTTTTGAGGTGGTAGAGAGGGACAAGACCAGAACTGCACAAAATATTACAGATAGGGCAAAACCACAGATTTACACTATGGCAGAATACCAGTCTCTCTTCTGTTCTTCATCCTTCTCCTAATGGCTCCTAATGTTTGATTTACTCTTTTGAACACTACTGAACACTGATGCTTCTGTGTGACTATCGATCATAACTCCTAACTCTCATTCCAGGCAGCTCACGGAAGTGAAATTAGTATTTCTTCTCTTTATGTACATCACTGAACATTTATCTACACTGAATTTCAGTTGTCATTTTATTGCTCAGTCACCAAGTTTTACTACCCTGAATAAATTAATATCATCAAACTTGATTACCTCACTGCTAGCATGCTTTTTAAAGTAATTTATCGCCATGCTGAACAGCAAAGGCTCTCGCGTAGATCATACAAAACCTCATCTGTCACTACCTTCTACTGTGAAAATTGATCACTTACTCCTGTTTTCTAAGCATTTAACCATGCAAGGGTCTTCCCTCTCATGACATGGTGCGAAGTTTCCCTAAAAGCCTCTAATATGACATTTCTCAAAAGCCTTTTGGAAAAACCAAGTAAGCCACATCAACCACATCACAGTTATCCACATAACTGTTGATAAGGCTTCAGAAAGGCCAACAAAAACATCATTTTAGCAAGATATTAAGTAACTCTGTTCTTGATAGCTAATCTGCATGGTACAGATGTCATGCTTAAAAAAATGCTTAAGAATTTTGTACTTCCCCAGGTCTCTTCTTAAAAAGTTTTTAAGAAGTTGCCTTCAGATTTTCAGTTGTCCTTGGGTGCCAAGGCAGCTTTGAGAAAGTTACCACTGTCATGGTTTAGAAGTCATTCAATTCTTTTAGGCTTGAATTCCTCCTGAACTCCATCATGAACACCACCTTGTCCTGGCAACGCGCTGCTCTTCGTGTGCTCTGTTTGCTCCATGTGTAGTCCTCTGTAGCCACTTTCTTTCCATGTGGGTCCTCTGAGAAGTCTCTCACAAAGACAGCTTTAGATCAGAATCTGCCCTCTTTCTCGTGCAGTGAGTGCTGATGAAAATAATTAATGTAGCTCCTTTGCAATGGCCTAAACCCTCCTCTGAGTGCTCTCTTCATACCACGATTACCACCCTTGCCCTTCAAATTTTGGCTTAATTCCTGCTTTTGATCTATTGGAAGAAAGACTTGTTGCTACTTGTGAATTCCTCTGCTAGATGCTCCTCAAAATTCTTCTTGTCTTCTTGTGCTTTTACATGTCACCCGCCAGAATATACAATTCTTTCTATTCCTTTAATATGGACATCAGTTTTTTTGCAGAGCATCTCCTTGCCTTTTTATCCTTCTCACTTGCTCCTTAGTATATGGGTTTTCTGTTGCCATTTCCCACACTATTCTTCAGAAGTAGGTGTGTTGGCCCAATGCTTCCAGTGTGGCGGTGACAAAAAAATTCAAGTGAACTAAGAAGATTTCATTCCTTTAAAGAAAGTGCTTCTTTTCCACAGTTCCCCTTTATAAGGAGCTGAACTGCAGTTGATCCCAGAACAACGCTGAAGTTGAGCTTGCTGCAGCAGCCACTGCAGAGCAAACCCTGAGTTGTGAGGCTCTTGGGCAGCCCCTGGAAGCTGCTCTGACCCAGCTCATGGGCTGCAGACCCTCCTGGGCTCTGCCCAGCCAACTGCCCCAGACCCATCTACTGAGAGATCTCCGTGTTAGTCTCATGGTATTCAACCCGTCGCTGTAGGCAAATAAGGCAGCCCATGATTATTCTACTGCCTGATTTGGCTGCTTCTTTGATGGTCTTAGGATACTGAAACCAGTGTTACCATCTTTGCTGGGCAGTTACAAACCAAATTATGCATTTCTTTGATTTAGGCTTTGAATTTCAGTCCATTTGGATTCATAAAGTCGTTTGATGGAGCAGGGAGTTTCTTCATTACATTCTAACTTTTAAGAAGTAAATAACACCACATCACCACCATGAAGGCCTATTTAACTTTCAACTTTATCAACAAATTTTTTGTTTTGGTGTTATAATCTGTGAATTAACTTTCTTCTGTCAAGCTTCTGGTAAGTGTACTATGCCACTTCTTCCACTTAGGGCTGGACTTGCTTCCCTCATTGTGTATCTTAGTTTTTAAGCAGTTGTTTCTGCCACATTTTCTTCTTTAACTGGCAGCCTATTTGATTTTTCTCTGCTTTGACTAATGTATCTGAAATCGCATAGCATTACCAGTACCACAATTTCCATTTCAAACCACATGTTCTTCTGAACATACTGCCTTTCTCAACACTTCTTTGTCTACAAGCTCACAATACTCCTGATTTCAAGTGCCAGAAGCTCGGTTCCCTAATGACCCCTCTTGTATGTCTTCCTTCTATGAAGGCAGTATTTTTAAATCCTAGTAAATCTGGCTCCCTGATTCTTGCAGCTTTGATATCTGGCTGAGGGGATGGCATTTGTGTTTGGCACCAGTATATTGTGCTTGCCAAAAGCATAACAATACAAATCCTTTAAAATGGGGTCAGTTCCATAGTCTCTTTCAAGTATGGTGCACCCTCTTGGACCATCGTGGCAGCACAGCCCAGGGTGACAAGCTGTGGAGAGAAGAAAAATCAGTGTGAGAGTGGTAGGGAGGGAATTTCTAAGTGAGAACAGCCACCAACTATTTCACAATGTGCAGTTACATCCCCAGAAGGGCTCTAAGTAACACTTTTTCACATGAATTAACACTGTGAAAACACAAAACAATTAATCATATTGTATTGTTTGCTATTGCACAAGTTTCCAAAATTACAAGACTACGAACATGAACATTCAGATACTTATATTGACCTAGAAAAGTTCAGGCTTAAGTTTAAGGCAGAAATATTTGTATCAGATTTTTCTAATAAATGTTTATAAGAAAATTTTATTGTTCTAATAAAATTTCTGTTGTTCAAGGAAATATAATTGCTTACTTTCTTACTCTCACCTTCCCTGCAAGCACATACTTACTTCTTTTTGTGTTTTCTCACTATGAGCTCATTTATATTAATATCTCTGTGTGTGCTACAGAGTGAGAGACTCCCATCAACAAGTAGGAAAAATACAAGCTTGTGAAATTATAAAAATTCCTTAGTTATCTATCTAAAGAATGGATTAGCACTGGTTGCAGCAGCTAAGATCCTTGCCCTTCAAGAATGAAGTTGGGAACTTAACTTTTTCTTCCTCAGGATCGAAGTATTTAGCCTACATTGCTACTTCAGGGTAAGTCCTATGCACAATCTAACTCTGAAGTCTGTAAGTTTGTTTCCATTGAAAATTTTGGAAGAAAAACATCTCCTGTGCACTTAAATTCAAGCTTCTGTGGTCTATGCAGCATACAGATACCAGGGCTCTGTAGCATGTCCAAACATGGCAAAATACAATAGATTTGAGGAAATACAAGTAGTGTCCAAATACAAAGATTTTCTTCTATTTAAAAAATCCTTCACGTGAAAAGACCAATGGTTCAAACATAGTCTTCATAGTGAAAAGAATATGTGAAGTGTAATTTGTATGACTGGAAAACCTTATTTCTGAAACTGCTCTGCAGGAGGGGTCTTTATCTGTGGAGGACAGAATGATGTCCTGTCTACTCGTTACTTGTAAAGGTCATTACATATTCCAATGGCATCTTGACATATGAAGACAAGACATGGGCAGTTCATGCTTTTAGAAGACTTCTAGGATTTTACATTCTCTGAAGAATTAATGAAAGGGTTTTCTTAAAAAAAGAAAAACAACTGTGGTCAAGAATCTGGGGAAGACCAGTACTGAATTGTACAAGAAAGCTGAATTCTAGAATTGTCCAATTAAAATCCTCATCATTTAGAAATTGGAATGAAGCTGCAGAAGACTGAACAAAAATGTGCAAAAGCTTCATGTTACCATTATGAGGAGATACAGACAAACACAATATGGACAGCAACTCTCCAACAGAGACAATTTGGCATGTAGGAGAGGAAAAGAACAAAAAGCCTGCCCAAGAACCCATCCCCATCACCAAAACCATCAAAAAGCAATACAGAGCAGAAAAGACAGTCAAATTACAAGATCACGTAAAATTTCTCATGATGCACTACGAAGAAAAAATAAGGTGATGGACAGATCTTCTGTTTGGGGTCATACGCTTGCAGCAGAAGAAATTATCATGCCAAAACATGGAGTCAAGGGAAAAGGAAATAGGAGAGGGAAAAGGAGAGGAGGAAGGAGGAAGGGAACAAAAAGGCAACATAAAACAGAAAACATAAACCTCAGCCTATCATAAGACATCAAGACAAGGCAGCATACAAACAGGAAATTAAATGCCAAGTTCACAGTAAGGCATCAGTGAACTTAGTAGGTTATGAAGACTCCTACATTATTACTTGAGAATAGAGAACAAAATTGAAACCATAACAATATAGATTAAAATTATAAAATACATGATCATAAAACCACAAGGACCATGCAATAAGCCCCCCAAAAAAGATACTGAAAGAAAACATACAGAGAACGCTTACAGGCTGAAATTTCAGGTAGTGCAGACAACATGGAAACCAGCGTCACTGAAAGAAATACTGAAACTTATTAGAGGTTTCTGACAAATGATTCAAAAATTTTAAAAAATCAACAAAAAAATCAACAAAAAAATTTTAAAAAATCAAAAAAAATTAAACAGATTCAAAAATTTTAAAAAACCAACATATACTATCTAGAGCAGATGATACACTGGCATCCCTGCAGCAAAGCTGCTGAAAGATTAGCAGGTTCTATCTGAAGAACTGGAACATCTTCCAGGCATGTTACACCTGAACAGAAAATACAGTTCAGCCGGTGGAGAGCCTGCATCACAGGGTATACATTACATAAATAGAAGCAAAATAGGAGAATCAAATGCAATAGAAAAGAGACAGCTCTGGTCACAGAGCCTCAGACTGACGAATGTGATACTAAAAATTGCAGCCTTAGGAAAGCTGCACAAAAAAATGGTGATATCTGTTGCGGTGGCCCAGCCCACTACTGGGCTGTGGCAATCAAATGCCCACCAGACCCTGGCCATCCAATGGATGGACGAGAGCGAGTCCAAGGGCGGGTTGGTGGGCGGTTACGAGACCTGAGTCCGCACCCCCTCGTCCAGAAGGTTCTGTTGAGTTTGGTTCCCTATTGGCTCCCCGGTTGTCACTCCTGCCTCTGCCTTGTACCGATTGGTTGTTCCCCTGTTGTTCCTCCCTGTATGTTGTATCTTATTGGCTGTTTCCCTTTTCCCCGCCCCTGTTCCTCTCCATATAAGAACCTTGGACCCTGCCACATTTTCGTCTTTGTCACTGGACCTTCTGAGAGAATAAAGCTCCTGGAACTCACACAAAGACCCCTCTCTCCTTCTTCGCCCCTGGCGACGCTGTTCCTCTCATCTGGAGCAGACAGGCGTGTCTCCTCCATCGAGGAGGCAGCACAGGCAGCCCTGCTCAGCCGTCTCGGACATCTGCAGGAAGGACACTGCGTCCCCTCAGGCTGAGGGCACGCCTGGACAGCGTCTGATATCTGTGCCTGGTTTTAAATGTGGAAGGAGATTTAAAATCCCAGCGTAGGAGCCAACCTAGGTAACATGGTTCTGTAGGAATTCATAAGAATCCAAGTAGAACTCTTGACACTGACAACAAATGTAATGTCTATCCTTTAGATGAGCAGTTTGAGTTAGTGCCCAGCTGGCAGAAGGTGAAAGTCATACAGATGTGAAATATCTTAAGTTCAGTAGCATATGTTAAAAGAAGCTGCTAGACTCAGTGCTGTTCTTATTTGATTAGTCATCCTAGTCTCAAAATAGATTTCACCTTTAGTACAGCTCTACTACCACAGAATACTACAGTTCAACCCTACCCTACTGTACTGAATTTCCTCCTAAAATACTGAACTGTACATGCAGCCTCAGGGCTGCCAATGAGATTTTTATGGATATTATTCAAAGGTCATTTACCTTTTCAATCTTCATTAAAGGGGCGGGGGGCGGTTTGCAATGACTAGATTTTAACAAGGAATTCGTTTTTCATCAAAATACTATTTTCCACTGGAATAGCACCTTTAGTAGCAAGATAGTTGACCGTGCTGGAAACCCAAGTCCTTTAGCCACACAAAAAGAAATCAAGAAAGTGTAGGAGGCACCATTTCTTTGATAAATGAACAAACCAGCCCAACAAAGCAGGAAACATTTACCTTTCCTTGGAAATCAATAAGTTAACATTGGAAAACTACCTCTTTAGTGCAATCCTTCATAAACAATGCATACTGCAGTTCTCACAGTGTATAATTTTAACAATTTCATACATTCTGAACATACACCAGGCCTATTCCAGCTTTTGCTATTACAGCAATATGAGAGAAGACTGTTGCTTTTATTGACACTTCCACATTACTGCAGGTTCTAGTCCAGGTTGTGCACTATAACCATAAAGTTCCTATTCCCAGGACAGCTTATTTCATGTTGGCAACAGCATTAAGTCAGTCTTAAGTATACTTACTGTTTTGTGCCAGCAGTCAGCAAATACAGTGTTCAGGTCAGGCTGCATGGGGCTGGGAGCAAACCTGGTCTAGTGGAAGGTTCCCTACCCATGGCAGAGGGGTTGGACCTCAGTGACCTTTAAACCCAAAGCATTCTGTGAAATTTGATGGTATAGCTCTCAAAACACCCTTCTATGGAGGCCTGGCTATACTGTGTATCTAGGATATTGAGATGGCCTCTCTTTCTCTCACTTCTGGCTGAACACAGAACTACAAAACTACTTTGTTGTATCAGTATTTTCATCACGCTGGGAAAATTGAAATGCTTTTTTCTTAAAATGCCATTGCCTGAAGTCAAACCATGACTCAAAAATGCATTCACTAGAAGTATGTTTGTTTCTAGTTCACAAGCATTCAGACATGCAAAAGCCAAAACATAGGAGTTCAAAAGGTGTTTTACTTATTTAAATTTCATGATTTTAAGAAAATTGTAGAGGGATTTTCCAGTCTGTATTATTACACATCTACAGAGTTAACTCAGGGGAAGTACTGTGCTGCCTGCCCCAGCTTGGAAAACATGGACAGAGAGATGTTACCTGACTCTTAGAAAGAACAGAACAGAGAAGAGAAGAGAAGAGAAAAGAGAAGAGAAGAGAAGAGAAGAGAAGAGAAGAGAAGAGAAGAGAAGAGAAGAGAAGAGAAGAGAAGAGAAGAGAAGAGAAGAGAAGAGAAGAGAAGAAAAAGAGAAAAGACCACATTCTAATAATTTGTTTGGAACATATAGAAATAGAATAAATTTGAAGTCTTACTGGAATAGACTCCTCCTGAATTAAAATTCATGCTAACATCCAAATTTTCAACCACAGGTGAGTACAGCAAATGATTCATCTGCCTTCTTAAATAAAAAAAGCCCCCAAGATTGATACATAACCTGACAAATAGAAGCAGACCATTCAAATCAACAGCAGTGAGACAGCTGGCATGGAAATTTTAGTCCAAAGATTTCAAGTGTGGCAAAGCCATAAGCAAATGAAAAAAAAATCTTATAATAGTAAAACAGCATCTGATAACTGCAAATAGTACCCTACTTAGTAGTTAGCTTTACTGAAATGGTTCACTGAATTTCATTAGTTTGCCTTAAAATTTAGCAGCACATCTAGTACTACTGGTTGGCAGTAAAACGTAGAACTCAGTTTGTTCTGTGGCCTTGTGTTAGCCTTACTGTCTGTTGCTGTAGTTCATCTGTAGGTATAAAATAAGCATGACTTTTAATGTTGCGTATTTTAAGGGATGACACTATAGCTACTTTTCTTCCTAGAAATTAGTGATACCAGATAAAATTAATCGCCGAAGGAGTTAAAGGCTAACCATCTCACACTCTCTGTTATTACATTACAGACTCCATCTGGGAAACAGACCCGTGTTTTCTTTGTGTGGACAGCAAAGCATAAGTAATAGTTTGCTAGGCTCTCACCTGAGAAGGCACTGGATTATAATGCTAGGCACACCCCAAAACTGAGAGTTTCCTGTGTAGCACCTCTGGAGCAATGCCAGAGACTTTAGAGATAGACTGTAATCAGTGATTTTATTATTTACAAAATACTAAAATTTCGAAATATTTTGAAATATCAGCATTTCTGCAAATGCAGACAATAGAATCACTGACAAGTAGCACAGAAGTTTTAGCAATGCATGCAGTACATTTCTTCCAGGAGTGGCAAAGTGCAGGTGGAAAATATCATGTCAATCACACAGACAAAGAAGGAAAATTACAGAGAGATTAGACAGCTTGAAAATGTCTATAAAGTTAGGCATATGATATATCACTGAATTTCCTTATTAATAAAAATTTTCATATGCTCTTCTACACATATTCCATACACTCTCCATAAACTACTTGTCTCCCAGTACCACAAGCTTCTTAAGGCTCTGAAGAAAAAAATTATGTCTATTCTGCTTTTATGCAGAGCTAGTTTTATACAGAATGAGAGTGATGCAGAAGTGTTAGAAGACTGATAGGCAATGACAAACATACCACATAAATTTGGAACAGGCAATGAACAGACCTTTGCAGTACAAAATTAAACACAATTGTATGTACTGCTGCTGAACACTGAAAGACATGCAGGGAACAATAATGCTGAAAAGCTAAAGTAGAAATGAAAGTTGGCTTTCATATTAGACAATTTTCATTACTATCTGTACAGACAGAAGTTGCCGCACATACAATCTCATTTACATTCCTGTAAAGTGTGCATCAGGTCTTTTCAAAACTGAAAATGAACTCAAGATTCAAGGTTCTTAATCTTAAAGCAGACGACCTCAACAAAAAATACAGATAATCTTGATAACAAAGTTAGAACAAAATCAGGAGAAGCATGTAAAATAATGAGCTTGTGCAAAGTTTTTCTAGATACTGATTCAGTTCTTTTTCTTTGGTTTTGAGTCCTGTCCCTGGGGCCTCTCTGAAATCATGCAAAAAGCTGTCATTTTGTTTCATGTAGTGGTAGGTTGTAGTTCACTGCTGAAACGACCGGCGATCTTAATATTTTTGCACAGAACTATCCTACAGCCACCAGAGGCCACTGCTGTTCTTTGCTCTTTTCCTGCCTGCAGCTGGGCTGCCGCGAGTAGTCTCAAAAGCCCCAGGCAATGGTCACACCAGTTTGAGTCCCCCTTTCCATATTTATATGCCAATGCTGCACTTCTGCAGAGAAAATTAAAAACAGTACACTTTTTATTGGCGGATAGAATGCAAAATTATCTAAATATTGCTTACCCAACCTTAGCCTTCAGGAAGAAATGAAACCTTGCATTCCAAAAACCTGAATTCATTCTTTGATATGATTAAATTGGGTTGCTTAAGGCAAATGTTGGATGTAATTTAATTAGGTATCTGAAAGGCTTTAACTTACGAAAAAAATCCCCAACACTCATTTGCAATGGAAGAAGAGAAATGAATTAATGAAGTGATAATTAACAGTCAACGATGAGAAAACTATTAAGTATTGCTTTGCTACTATAGTTTACAGGTATCAGTACCCAGCCACCCTATTTTTTGATCAGTGATCTGAAATATCTGAGTAATACTATTTACATAGACTACAGAAAGTGACATTAAAGTAATAAATGTAATAAATGAGGACAGGATCATCCAGCCTGATTTATGCATCATATTAAATATGTTTTAATACAGGCTATTGAAACACTATGTAGTTGGTAATAAAGAAACTGGCTACGTGCCAGCATATGGGATGGGGGGAGGAAAAAGGGACATCCTGGAAGGCAATGAGGAGAACTTGAGCATTTTAACAGTTTAGCAAATAAACAGCAGCAACCCAGTTCAGTGGCAATGGGCTTTGGATCCATTTTTGGCTGTAAGACTTGAGTAGCCAAAAAAATTTTTAAAAAGGTAGTAGATCACTGCAGGCAGTGTTCTCATACTAGTTCCCTCTGTACAGAAATATAGTCCTTTTAAAAAGGCATTTAAAAATTAAAAGTTGCAGAAAAATCCCATAACTCCCAATTTAGAATCATAAATAGGTCAAACTATTAAGATAATGGAAGAAAAGTAATCAAGTCATGCATCAAAAGTAAGTATTTTCTATTAAGTTTTATTTAGCAAGAAAGAGGTGTAATAAACACCTAATTTTAGAAGCTGAAGCCCTGTGTATTAAACAATGACATACAGCAGTGTCTTTGGAAGCAATGAAATCTATGAGGTGCTGAACATGCTGTCAAGGAAAGCATATACAACTTTATTGGTATCTTTCCAGAGAGCACAGTTCTACTGCACACAAGTTACAGGGGACAGAATCAAACACTATGGCTTATGATACCAAAAAAATTGCTATTAAATGACCCAGTGATCTTTTATGACAACTCACGTCAAGATCTGGAGAGGGACTTCGGACAAGGCTCACTCACAAGGAGTGATAGGAGAAATGGGAATGACTTTAAACCAAAAGAGGGTACATTAGATACTAGAAAGGAATTCTTTACTGTGAGGGTGGTGAGACACTGGCACGGGCTGCCTAGAGAAACTGTGGATGCCCCATTCCTGGAAGTGTCAAAGGCCAGGTTGGATGGGGCTTTGAACCACCTGGTCTAGTGAAAGGTGTTGCTGCTGATAGGCAGGGGTGTTGGAACAAGATGATCTTTAAGGTCCCTTCTGAAATAAATATGGTAGGCAAATTCGGTAATATAAAATAACATAAATTTATTGAATGCCCGAAATATCGGAAACGCGATGCCACGATCGAAAAGTCACAGTCCCAAGCCCGGGGTTGGAACTGGGTGAACGCAGGTTTTGACCTCTATCGCGCCAAAACCTCCCTTGTTCACAACTGCTGCTTTTTGCAGCGGGCTTATATACT
>VXAZ01009657.1:62369-347135 GCA_013399875.1 Gymnorhina tibicen
GAATTGCATTTGGCTGAGCCCAAAAACCCCCCCCCCCCCACCAGGATTCAAGACACAATTTAACAGTATGATATTTCATATCTGAGCATGAATTAACCGATTCATTTATAACACTTCCAACCCAAACCGCCCTGTGACTGTAAGATCTCCTTGGGCATCATTCGGCTCAGGAAGCAAAGCTTGGGCAGGGAACAGCCAGGCCAAACAACTCCATCAAGTTCAGTTGGTTTCAGCAGCAAACCCCACCTGCCCTGGCAGCTGTGCAGGCTGGAGGCTGCCACCTTCCTGGGCACCAGGCAAGTCCCATGTGCTCGTGTTTTGCGCCCCTCAGCCTTAAACTAGAATTTATGGAGGGCATGGGAGGGGAAGGCAGGGAACAATCACCCACACGTAACAGAATCACAGAATATCCACAGTTGGAAGGACCCACAAGGATCAGAGTCCAACTCCTGGCCTTGCACAGGACAGCCCTAAGATCACACCATGTGCCTGACAAAATTGTTCAAACACTTCTTGAACTCTGTCAGGCTTGGTGCTGTGGCCACTTCCCTGGGGAGCCCAGTCCAGTGCCCAAACATCTAGGTGGAGAACCCTTTCCTAGTACCTAATATCCAACCTAAACTTCCCCTGACACAACTTCAGCCCATAAACTACGCGGCTCTGGCCAAGTCCTGCTTTCAGGCTCTGAGACTCCCACCCTCACAGATCACAGAATTGTTAGGGTTGGAAGGGACCTCTGAAGATCATCCACTCCAACCCCTCTGCCAAGGGTCAGCTACAGCAGGGGACACACGAACGCATCCAGCTGGGGCCCACAGGCAGGCAGATCCAACGTGCCAAACCCGACCGGCCCCGTTCCTGCTCCCGGGCCNGGGCACCAGGCAAGTCCCATGTGCTCGTGTTTTGCGCCCCTCAGCCTTAAACTAGAATTTATGGAGGGCATGGGAGGGGAAGGCAGGGAACAATCACCCACACGTAACAGAATCACAGAATATCCACAGTTGGAAGGACCCACAAGGATCAGAGTCCAACTCCTGGCCTTGCACAGGACAGCCCTAAGATCACACCATGTGCCTGACAGCATTGTTCAAACACTTCTTGAACTCTGTCAGGCTTGGTGCTGTGGCCACTTCCCTGGGGAGCCCAGTCCAGTGCCCAAACATCTAGGTGGAGAACCCTTTCCTAGTACCTAATATCCAACCTAAACTTCCCCTGACACAACTTCAGCCCATAAACTACGCGGCTCTGGCCAAGTCCTGCTTTCAGGCTCTGAGACTCCCACCCTCACAGATCACAGAATTGTTAGGGTTGGAAGGGACCTCTGAAGATCATCCACTCCAACCCCTCTGCCAAGGGTCAGCTACAGCAGGGGACACACGAACGCATCCAGCTGGGGCCCACAGGCAGGCAGATCCAACGTGCCAAACCCGACCGGCCCCGTTCCTGCTCCCGGGCCCGCTCCACCAGGGCTCCCTCCGGGCCCCGCCCGCTGCCGCACCCGGATGTACCGACCTCCCCTCCCCCCCGGGCACAGACCGGCGCATGCGCACCGGGGGCCACCGCCGCCCCTCACCCGCCGTGCGCCCCCCGCCCGCCTGCCCNCCATGCCGAGGGGGCGGCCCCCCGAGCCCGGCGGGGAGAGTGGCGAGGCCGGCGCCGAGGCAGGTAACGAGCGCGGCCGGGCGGGCGCGATCCGCGCCCGGGGGTGGGAGGCGAGAAGCCTCCGCGGGCTCCGCATATAGTCCCCGGATATGGGGGAGGAAGGCCGGGTCTATTGTGCGAGGGTACAGGCGAGAGGGCGGAGGGGAGGAGAGCGGAGGGAGCCGGGCCCGGCCCTGCGGAATGATACCGAGCGGGCAGCGGCGGAGCGGGCCGGGGCGGCCTCGCCGTCTGCCCGCAGCCTCCCACCTCTCGCTGGGGGAGCGGCGGCCGTGGCTGTGATGGCCGGCGGAGGAGGGTTCCTCGGGCCTGGCCCTCCTCCTCCCGCCGCGGTGCGGGTCCCGGCGCCGGGCCGGCGGGGAGGGCCGGAGGAAGAGTCCGGACCGGCTTGCGGCGGGCAGGACGGGAAGGCTCTGGCTCCTTCCGCTGCTCCTCTCCCTCCCCTCCTTCCCCCGGCCAAATTAACGAGAGCTTCGAATAAAGGATGATAAATAAATGGAAAATGAGATTCAACTCGTCTATCTCTCTGATTTGCAAGGAGAACGTTATTTTTAAGTTTGTTGTTGTTGTTTTCCTTTAAAAACACCTTTGTAGTTGTTTTCTTTGTGAAAATATGTATAAAAAACCCCAAGCAAAACTGGTTTTCTCTCCCAACATGTATTAGTCTCACACTTAAGTTTTAAAATTTTTGATTGTATTTTATTGCCGTTGATAATGTGGAGAGTACTTCAGGACAGGATTGGTTTGATGGGCTGGCGTTTTTTGGGGTTTTTTTGACAGCAGTTGGTAGCTGGTGAGTTTTATGGCTCTTTTGTGTAGTTAATTCCTGATGATGTTACTGTGGGTCTGTGAGCAATATCGGAATAAGGCCCAGAAACAAAAAATACTGTGGTTCAGGTAGGCCTGAAGCCCTCCTAAGTGACTTCTTCAGCACAAGCGTGTAGCAGTAGGTGTTTATTTTAAATACATACTTTTTAACAAACAGAATAGGGAGCGATTTCATAAAGCATTTGAATACCATGCCTATTTCAGTCATGAAAAGTCAGCCAATTAATATTTTGGGTATATATTTAGAATATTAGGTTTTCTCAATGCTTGCACATGAGCTCTGGCTCTGTAAGGGGAATGTGTAGGTGAGCCTTCTGTGGAATACTTTTCTGTAGAATTGAAATGTGCTGACAGGCAAAGAAAAAGCTGTACTGTTACGTGAGGGTTGGGAAGTTGGGCAAAATGTTTTCTACAGTACGGAAAGCCAGATGGGCCACAGGTCCCTACCAGAAGTGGTTGGGGGTTTTTTTGTTGTTAATTCTGTTGTGGCCATTGATCTCAGCTTTTGATCACTAAGTAATAAGGATGTAAAAAAGGTCCCAAAGAACATTTGCTGTTGCCAGCTTTGGAGGTTGAGGGTTTGGGGTTTTTTTCATTATTTAAACTAAAAATCTACTTAAAGAGCTACTTAGTTGTCTAGTAGTTTTTGAAAGGGTATGTGTGTGTGAACTCCTGTGGTAATGGTGTGATGTACAAATGAGAAAAGGATGGAAATTGAGAATTGAGACAAGCTGTCCAGAAAAATACAGCCTGGTAGCTGTATTCATTTTGCTTGTAGTTGGACCTTGATCTTAGGTTATTTCTATGGTAAGAGGTGCGTATGGCAGACAAGAGTTACTGTGAGTTGCATCACATTCTGTATTTTTCACATATTTATTTCTTTTTAAAGAAATTTACCAGTTTATTAATGATGTTGTTTCATAGAGGTGGTTTGAGTGCAGACAGCAGTTGAGAATTACAGGGTGTAGGGCTATCACAGGGATTCAGAGAGAACTGCAAGTAAAGAACTGCCTTAAATAGGCAGTTTTGTGGATTCTGGTGGTTTTGGTCCTTGAGATTTCAGCAGTTTGGGAAAGCAGCAAAGTCAGTGTTGGCAAGCATCACGGTTTTTTCTGCACTTCTCTGTGACAAAAAAAGGTCATGAATGAGGAAGCTCTGGCTGAACAGGACAGCTTGCATCTGGGAAATTTATGTTCTCAGGACATTCGGCTGTTTGTCCTGTTCAGATACAGACTTTGAAAACTGGTTGTGCATTTCATAGGTTTCACTTTCACCAGGAGGAATTTTTATTTAGAGAACAGGTGTTTAGAAAAATAAATTTCATATCTTTTACTTAGGAAATTGCATGGGTTTAGGGGTTTTTTTAAGTGTGGTCCTTGGAATTCCTACAGTCGTGCTATGCTGATGTCTTTCATGGAAGTGTTGCTCTCTGTAGTTGTGCAGTCTGTATATTTAGGGTAATACAGCTCTGGGAGAAAATAAAGGTGAATCAATAATGTTTTATGTAGCTTCCTTAGACTTCTTTAACCACCATGTGTGTTAAAGCCTAGAACAAGTTCTTTGTTTTAGGAAAATTAAATATGTTTGATTAAAAAAATGAACTCTAGGCAGGAATAGTCAAAATAATATCTTGACCTGAATAGCTGGTATTTTAAAGGATCCTTTTTCTCTTTTGGCATTGTAGTGTTTTCCCAAAACTATCTTGCAATTTTTTTTTTTTTTAACTCAATTGAACTGCTCAAATTGACCTCTCTGGGTACAAACTCAAACATGGTAGGTTCTGTCTGAGCATAAGGAAACCCTTCATAATGTGAGGGTGACTGAGCACAGGCCTTGGTTACACAAGGGAGTTGTGGAGTCTTCTTCCACAGAGAGGCCCTTTCTGTTTTTACCTGTGATGTTTGTCACTGAATAGCAGCAACATGAAATGAGCAGTTTTGACTTTTGCTATCTGATCATTTTCAAATAGCAGGAGAGGAATGCTTTGAACAGCAAAATGAAATATTTCCGGGTGTTCTGAAGTAGTTTTTAATTCTAGAGTTTATGTCCTTTATTAAACCCAAGGGCTACTTTTAAACAAGTTTGAACTGAATTCCTTTATGAGTGCAGTTAAAACTTGAGTATTTCATGTCTTCAGAGGGCCTGCATTATAATAGAACTCACATATGAAGAGTGATAAATATTATATAGACAAAGATAAGAAACACAGAGATGGCATAGCTTTAAGTCTGCCTCTGCAGAGCTGGCTGTATTTTGTTTGCTGCCTGTCAGTCCTCTAGCAGCATTTAGGGTATGGGTACATTGAATTAGGAAAAAGTCAATTTAGAGGCTTTACATTCCAATTTTATATAACTGAAGAAAAATGAAATTTGAACTCACCAGTTAAGTCTTAACAAATTTTTCTTATGTAGATTATTTTAGTAGTTGTGCATTAAGGTTTTGTGTGGTGACCTCTGACTGACAAGCGAAGAATAGGTGAGTGATGTTGTGCAGGCAAGAATGAAGAGGTTGCAGTACTGCTTGTGTGGTGCGCACTAAATCTCTTAAATAAAATAGGTATAGGTAATTCCTTTTGAAAACATACCAGAGAAACAGCTGCTCAAATTTTTGCCTTAGAAAAGTTAATATTTAGGCTTTAATGGTGATACTGTTATTTGGTCATCTCACTGTTCTGCAGTAAAGCAATCCACATTTATATACGAGGGACGTGTTGGGTGATAAAGATTATAAACTTAGACTACACTGGCCTGCTTTAATTCCACATTAGTTCCTCACTATACTTGAAATAATGTCTGTGTCTTTTCCCAAGTAATCTATGCAGTTGAGTAACTTACATTCTGTCTGTGTGATAGCTTCAGCCCTTGTTCTGTCCCTTGTCCACAGCTTTCAGCCAGTTGCAGAAATTTTATTTCCTGTTGCATTTGTGCTCATACTTTCATACCTCATTTATTCCCATGCATGAAGTGCTTCCAGATATAATTAAAATTTCTATTTGATACCTCTCATGTCCCTCTTTTGAGTTTTATTGCTGCAGTTGGATTATGTTTATTCTCTGGAAGAGGGAAGACCATGTAGTAAATCATTTAGTTCACTCAGAAGTTTTTGTTAACAGTGTAGTGGCTGGACACAGGTAAAGGTCTTAGTTTCAACCATGAGAAATCCAAATCATGTGAAAACAAACAGCTGAAAAATGGTACCTTGGTATTTTCATATGCAACTGTCAAAGAAAGTGTAGCTCCTGAAGTATTTAGCAATAAATGTAGCAATATTTACCTGAATGTCAAATGAAGCTATTGAAGTTGGTTAAGGAAATGCCAATTTTCAGCTGTCTGCGTAGGTTAGGATGATGTGGATGGTGTGTCCGTGTGGTGGGTTGACCTTGGCCAGCAATTAAGCACCCTCCAAACACTTGCTCACTTTCTCCTTAAAGAAAAGTGGAGTGAGAGAAAGAATGGGAATAGCAAGAGTAAGAAAAAGCTTGTAGATTAAGATGAAGGCAGTTTAAGAAATAAGCGGAAAAAGTTAAAAAAAAAAGGTAAAGAAACACCAAACCAAACAAAAACAAAACAAAAAAGTAAACTCCAAACCAACCAAATTGCCAACCAATCTAAAAGCCCAACCAAGTGACGCAAAGGTAAGTGTTTGCCATCTCTCACAGAGGTGCAGTCTGATGCTGTCTCTGAGCAAGGAACACTACCTTGGAAGAACTGCCCCCAGGTTTATATTGCTGAGCATGATGGTTTATGGCTTGGAATATCCCTTTGTGCTAGCTCCAGCCGTTCTCCCACCCTCAGCCTACCCACTGTGGGGGCAAAGTTAGAAACAGAGAAGTCCTTCATTCTGTGCAGCACTGTTCAGCGACAGCTTAAGCAGTGATGTTAGCAGCATTGTTTTAGTCACAAATTTGAAACACAGCACCATATGGGCTGATAGGAAGGAAGTTAACTCTATCCCAGCCAGACCCAGTGCAATTTACTTAGCCTCTTAACTGGCTTTGATGGAGCTGTTAATTCTGTGTCCTGTCAGGCTTCTCTGCAGCATCAGTGCAGCACTGTCGCTGTGCTGTGTCTGGACTCATCTTTGCTGCTGAAAGGAGTGCATCCCCTTTGTGTTGGTACATGCCAAGTGACTGGCCCCTGGATGTCCATCCCAGCAGTGTGTTCCTGGAAGCAAAGTGTCTGGACTAATACTGCCTTACAGTCTGGATTAAGTGTTGACCAAAGCATAATAAAAATACCTTGTCTTATAGAAGCAAATCTTAATTGATTTCTGGATTTTGGCTCAATACGTGGGCTGAGAGTTGAGTCTCTCCCCTGCTCTTCCCACTAGAAGTCAGGAGGAATGCCTGCTGCTTTTGTTTAGGAGTACTGAGCTAGATTTAAACTAACCTGTTTCTTTTATGATTGCAGAACTAAGCAAAATGTTTTAATGATTTATTATCATTTGTGTTCGTGAGTTCAAGTGTAGTATGAGGAAATGTCAGTATTGCCATCCCTGTTTTGTTCTGTTGTCCTGCCATTTTCTTTCCACTCATAAATTAATAAATAGGTTTTGATGGGGTCAGACCCTTTTGTCCCTAGGCTTGCCAGCTGCCATTTAACTTCAGTGACAAGTTTTAATCCATGAAATTCATGAGCTTGAGTGTTTCATTTTCGGTGTCCTCTCAGTCAGATTCGACGATGTTATTAGAGATCTAATAAGGCTGTGTTGCATTCACAGCTGAATGAGTCCATCTGCGCCTTGCAGAGAGGGCTGTGGGCTGCCATGAGGCTCGGTGCTGCTTACATAAGGAGGGAATGGCTGGGAGTGCTCTAATTCTGTCTTCCTCCTTCCACATTGAGTTGTCATCAGTGGCTTCTAGCAGAGAGCACCTGCTTGCTGACTCAACTCCTGAGGTCAAGTGTTGGTGAAGGCTGTATCACAGCTGAGTTCACCCAAAGTGATTGCTGCTGCTCTGTGAGGGACAATAAATTCAGGAAAGAAATTACAGGTTGTAACATTAGGAGTATTCAAGTAAGACCATCTTTAAACTGGAAGTTTGTTATCATTGATAGGTACTTTGCAAATCTGATTCTGCTATTTATGGGCACTTCGGACAAACTGTAAGAATACAGACAAAAATATGTTTGACAGTGCATGTTGACAAAAATGTGTTTGATGGTGCATAATGAGCTAAGTGCTCCCTGTTTAGGTTAATTGTATTGATACTTGACTGTCTCTCCCAAGCTGTGAAGGAATAAGGTTGATTTATGTTGCAGCTAGACTAATGTGCAAATTAAAAAAAAATAGAAAGTGACAGTAGCTTCTGCACTATTTATATGTAGTTAATACTAGTAAATGCAAATGTTTGAAACTTTCCTTCTGTTCAGCAAGGTTTATCATTTGCTGTAGTGTACAGACCTGAAAGAGTCACTTACTATTCAGGAGGTTTGCTACTCTGATAGTCATTTTGCGTTTTCTCTCTCTGTGTTTGTTTACAGATACCAGTAAGAAGCTGCTCTCTAGTAAGAGTGTGCCAGTTTTTCATGTGATTGTGTTGACATTATGTGCTTAATCAGTTAACGTCTTCTTGAACTAAAACCTCAAAGTTTTAATTCTGTGGTTTTGGCTTGAATTGCATTCTGAATGGCATTAATTCATTAACAAACAGCAGACTTGTGCTTTCATCTGCCAGAGTATACCTGACAATAAATAGATTGCTTAATTTGTGCATATCTAATACGTATATTTTTCTGAGAGCATAAGCATCATATTGGCTATTTATGATATTCTTGCTAATATGATAAATGATGAATTGTGTCCATCAAATGCTGTGTCAGTTATGTCAGTATTTTGATTTTTTTCACTTGGGTACCCAGGGAATGCTTAGAATTGTTGCATTTTTTTTAATTGACAAGTTTCTTGGTGCATTTAGAAGTACAGGGTTCATATCCCACTGCCAACTTCTTGAACGTGCTTTCGTGTGCATGTTTTTTTGGTATTCAAAAGTATTGGTCTTTAAGATTGGTTCAGTATTTTGCAGTGTTTGGCTTGTTTGATGATCCAAGCTGATGCATCAAAAACATTTTTTTCCTCTGATATAGGGAAAGATCATTTTATTGTGGATTTATCTAAAATACGGTAGCGTAGGTTATTACTTTGACTTGTTATGAAAGAGGTATCAGTGTAAGTAAAGTTTTCGTTGGGATACTCATTCTTCTAACAAACAAATTTTGTCAAATGGTTATTTAATTTTTGAAACATTTCTTTGATAACATTGAAATGAAAATAGGTCTGAGTCACGTGACACCTGCCTGAAAAGTCAAAATATGCCTCACTTGCTTGTTACTTCTTTAATTGACAGTGTCTTTCCTGTTTTTACTGTCCTAATTCTAAACACAGTGTAACAGTTTAGTGTCCTTGCTGTTACCCAATTGTTTGATTTCAGGAGGGATATTTTTCTGAATGCTCTCCTTGTTGGTAGAAGAGTAAGATATAAAGTCACTTCCTACATCTTTAATAAAAGGGAATTGTGCAACTCTCTGAAATACCAAGTATTTGGTAGGTGATAGAGGACCAGACTGTTTCAGTGACAATACAAATGAAAAAAGACATTATAGTCTCCTCTTTCCCATAGGCTACTTCAGACAAAGTGTTAATAAACAAATGAGTTTGTTTTAATTCAAACCTGTATTAGATAGCAGTGCTGCCCTTTGAGTAAAAGTGAAGCAGTTAAAGTTTTAGAATTCTTTCATATCCAAACTGGACTGTTTCTGTGGACATACTGGCTGTAACTACCTAGAACAGACTTCAGGCTGATTTCCCAATAGCTGAGCCTTTGAAGATTTCTGGAATCTAACCCAAGCTGATCTGCTGTGCCTTGTTCTGAAGGATTTCTGCACTGAGAGTCATCTGCCAAGAGAAGGTGGACTTTAGAGTGCAGTTGGTGATTCTAGGGTTCAGTCCTGATTCCCCAAAGTCTTTCCTTTGCTTTTTAGCAATACGAAAGATAGGACCAAAAAAACCTGTAAGATTTGGCTTTGGAAAGAGTTACTTTGAAAGATTTTCTTTGAAAGAGTAGTGCTTCAAATGTTACAGATGTAAGTGGTCCGCTTTCTGTATGGGTGCCTTCTGTTTCTTCTTTCATGGGATCTGAGTGCCTTTGGGAAGGCAGAACAGCTTGGAGGCAGCTCAGGGTTTATGATCATCCATGAACTAGTCTTGAGAACTTCCTGATGCTTTGGCATGGGATGTGATATGGTCAACTCCTCATTTTTCAAAGTTCAGGCTGTTTTTTGTTCTTTTCTGTGAAATATTTTAGGATTATGCATTTTTTTTCCTCTTTCTGTTTATTTTAGTGGTGATCATTTCTGTCTTTTTACAGAAAAGCTGAAGTACTTTCAGATACTGCATCAGGGGGTCGGATTTCATAGAATTATAGTCATCAAATTCTGTTGAAATACTACAAGATACTTAATTTTTCATTCTATAGTTAAACTCCTTTTTGAATTGCAGAAGAAAATTCACAGCCTGTAGATTAATCAGTATTACAGTCAATACAAAGATGATACACATTTTAATAAAAATGATACACAGAAATATTACTGACCCAAGACCAATGCCACTTGGTAGTATTATTCAGAAACTAGTGAGCATGTTGGGTTTTTGTTTCAAAGTGTAGAGGAGTTAGCTCCTTCGATGATGTCAGTGCTACATTTTTGCTACTTCAATTGCTTAGGCGTTATTTTTGCATATTGTCCAGTGCCTTTGATCTCAAGAGTGAATGTTTAAAGATAATAATCTCTTTGGCTCAAGGAGAAGGTTTGAAGGCCTTTCTAAAGTCATGGATTGGATCACTTTTCAGTTGACAATTTAAAGTGAGAGTTCAGGCCTTCACAGGGTTGAACAATTACTCTTTTCTCCAGGGGAAAGGAAAGCCTTGTGCATTACGTTTTCTTATAGCCCAAGTATAGGAGTAGATTTTTCTTTCACTTTTCTTGTGATGCCATTATTTACAGAAACTGATTTTGTGTCCTTTATTCTACTCAGGCATATTTATCACAAGGATGCTTAAAGGATTGTGTATTGTAATTAAAGCTGCAGTTTTCAGCTTTTGAAGAAATGTGACCATTTCAGGGTTGTTACTGATAGTTTTTGCATACTGCTAATTTACAGTCTATTAGAGGATGCAATAATAAGTGTACACATGATAAAGATTAGTGATATTTGCATCATTCTGTTACAGAGAAATACTTGATAACTAAACTTTGCAAAGCAAAATTTAATTGGGTGACTTAGCCCAGAAAGGGGAAGTGTAAGTCCATAAGGCATTGTTTTTAGTTGTGATTTCTTGCCAAGAATATATTATGCTGTAATGTTTCCTACAGCTTGCTCAACTACAAGCTTTTAAAGTTTGCTTATGAGAATTTTAGCAGGAAAAAAAAATGATCAGGACATAAGGTACTGACTTTTTTTTCCCCCTTGTAAATGGTGTGGTGAATGAGAGAGGACTTTGAAGTGGATGCAGTAGAGTGGAAATACTATATGAATTGTAATCTTCAGTTTCCTCTGAGGAAATGTAAACAGGATGCTGTAAACTTCTACTTGTGTTGTTGTTACTTCCTATGCCTAGGTTTTACTTACATGGGGAAAAGTACTGACTTTAAGAGAAACATCAGGCCTTCCGTGTCTAGATAATCAAATCAGTGTTCCCTTCTTTTTGTGTTCTGTTGTTGATGCAGTATTAGTTGTGGCAGTGTTTGAAACTGAATTCTATAGATTTTTTCTCTTTCATGACCCTAACCTGTAGCACAAGCTGACCCCTCCCGCCAGTTGCTTTTCTTAAATTTTGTCTTAAATAAAGATAACTTCCTTAGCAATACAGTATCTTCTCAAATATAAAATGTGCTTAACTTCCTTGGATTAATATTTTCCTTATATCATAAAGTATTTGTAGGATTGACCTCACTCATTTGAGCAGGAGGATATAGAAGCTTGCAACTTGCATGTCAAAAGTTGTGTGCCTGTAGGAGTTCAAAAGAAAACTGTATGGGTTTAGACAGGATCTGTTTAAAGAAAAATACATCTCTTTCCATTGAATTAATGTGTACACAGATAGACTTGCAGTTTATTGCATCTCTCTCAACTGCTTGAAACATTGGTGTTTGTTTTGCAACTCTAACGGTTTTAAAATAGGTTTTAATAAAAGTTTTATAATGCCAGAAGAAGAAAGAAAAGGTGTCTAGATTTTTCTTAAGGAAAGCGAGAGAGAGAGAAAGGAGGGAGGGCAGAAAACCTGTATAGTCAGAACTGCTGGCTATTTAATTTTAAAAAACTTTATTAAGAACAGGTGATGTAATATTATTATAACTAATCCGTGGCAGTATCTTACTCATACCTAGTGGTTTTTGCAATGTTTCATTTTGTTGCAAACTTGATGGGTGCTTATGAAGCAGAGAAAGAATTTATTTCAAATTACAGGGAAAAGGTGATTATTTTTGTCTTTAGTGACTGGCAGTTTGAAGTATGGATATGTTTGGTTGATCCTGTGTCAGTGGAAGCAGTAATGTTTATGCCTGAGATCTTCAAGATCCCTTGAAGTTACAGTGCTGTATAAGTCAAAAATCTTAGAGGAATTGGAATTGTTTCTGCTTCAAATGATTCTGGTTTTTACAATAAATTATAAGTAGATAAAATGTGACTTCATACAAATCTTCTGTTGCTTGTTTTGTAGATGATGTTCTGACACCAAATACAGAGAACGGTAATTTTCCCTACCAAGTACCCAACTTTCATAAGTGTGAGATTTGTTTGCTGTCTTTTCCAAGAGAGACCCAGTTCCAGCGCCATATGAGGGATCATGAGCAAAATGACAAGGTATGAATTGTGGTAGACATAACCAGTGTATATTGGTATTTTCATGTCAAGTGACACTAACAGAAGACATCTTTTCCATTTCTTTTCAGTTACACTACTAATAATTATTATTTGGGGACCTCAGAGTTTTGTGATATTCCTCTTTCATGTTTTCTCATGTTTCCTTTGAGATAGGGCCTTCCTTTGGTGCCCTTTGATTGGATTGTTGTTTCCAGATCAGTAATTTTTAATTTTAGCCATTTTCTTTGATTTATAAAATACCCAGGTGGATGAGAAAATTTATGTGTTTTTTTCAATAGAGTTTGAAAAGTGATTCTACACATTAGCAATAAAAAGAAAATAATGGTTATATTTATTAACAGGACCCTACTAGTAAACTAATGTATGTATTAATCAGTAGATTAATGTCATCACTTTAGCTGCTTACAAATCAAATTTGGGAAGGAATGAGAAGAATACAGATAGGTGATTAAGACGAGACTGGCTTTTTAAATGAAGCTTTTGCCACAAGTTGCATCTGTAATATGAAGCATTTAATTTATTTCCCTTGCTTTCTATTTCACAAAGCTAAAACTACTTACATGTGATAGGAAAATAATTTTATTACTTTTTGAGGTAGCCCTAAATACAGATTAATTTTTACAAAATGTAGCACTTGGAGGTAATTCATGTATACAAAGAACAACTTACACAACTTTTAGTGTTGTAAAGTTGATAAAGTTAAACCCATGCTATTGCACACTTACATATAAGAGCCTTTACATCTAAAAGGGAAGATGCTCTTAAAGAATTAAAACTGATTGTGCAGATGCCAAGTGAAGAGCAGTCAGTCCTAGTATAAACTAAGTGTTTTGCTGTTTTGATTATTAATTTACTTCCGGAGATTTCATGGAATCACAAAATATACTGAGTTGAAAGGACCCTCAAGGATCACCAAGTCCTGCTCCTGGCCCTGTGCAGGACACCCCAAGATCACACCATGTGCCTGAGAGCATTGTCCAAATGCTCCTTGAACTCTTGTCAGGCCAGTGCTGTGACCACTTCCCTGCAGAGCCTGTTCCAGTGCCCAACCACCCTTGGGGTGAATCATGACTACAGTTAAAGTAGGAAAATGTATTTCTGTCTGTTGCTCATTCCTCTGTCCTACTAACTTCACTCTTTTCGGACAGTCTCAGTTTTGAGTCTCTGGTTTCCTTAGTTCCCCTGCTTTCTTTCCCTTTGTGCTCTTGTAATGCTGTATTTGTATTTTCCGTATTGAGATGCAAAGAAGAGAAAATAATTACTGTTGGTAATATTAAGCATCATTATCCTATGTAGGTGCTTGAATTGCTATTTTTTAATGTTTAACATTTTGATTTGTATGGTTATATGTGTCAGTCAGGGTATATGTAGCTTATGGGAAGACTGACTTTTGTCTTTATTTTTGTGCTTTTAACAAACAGCCTCACCGGTGTGACCAGTGTCCGATGTCATTTAATGTTGAATTCAACTTGACGCTTCACAAATGTACTCACAATGGCGAGGATCCTACTTGTCCTGTGTGCAACAAGAAGTTCTCCCGAGTAGCCAGTCTGAAAGCACATATAATGCTACATGAGAAAGAGGAGGTAATTCATGAAACTTTATAACTTAATTTTGAAAAGACATGTCATAGTAGCTATATTTAATCCCTTACCTGTATGTTTTAGATTGGAGGATTGAATAAATGATTTTGTTCCAAAGAAATACAAAACTTTAAGTGGGGAGTCTGTTCTAAAATTAATTACAGAAATTAATATCCTGAATATAAGTAAGTGTTCCCATTGTGTCTTTATGAATAAAGAGCATCTATGCATGTTTGATAGATACCACATCATACTGTATATATAAACATTAACTGATTGGTTATTTACACATACTTCTATTTTGAAGATGCGTCTGTGACTTAACCTACATTGATAAGCCCACACATAATAAATAAGGTGTGATCATGTTTGATGGCAGATGTCATGGTGAGGCACTTTCACCATCCATAGCAATAGATGAAACAGTTCCCTTATCTACAGCTCCCACCTCTTGTTTCTGAGTGGTTGTTTTGCTTGAGAGTCCTTCTTGTTCCTTCCCCTCTCACAATTTCATTTTCCGTTTTGATAGAGTGTTGGTTAAATTTTTAGCAAACAGTTAATACATATTGGTGTATTTTGCACACTTTGTAGTCATTACTGCATTACTGCAATTGCCAGAGTTGATTGCACTGCCTGAAATACCAAGTTTTCAATCGTGTAATTGCCTCTTCCTCCTGTTAAGGCTTTTTTAAAATTGCACTTTATGTTGGAGAATTGGAGCTGAATCAAGAATGCACTTTTATTGTCAGATTTCTAATCATAACTGTAACAGTGGTGTGTTTCTCTGTGCCAGTTGCCGACAGCTTACAGCAGTTTTGACCTGTAAGTTTGGGATAATAGGCCTGTTTACACTTTTCCCTAAACCAGATGCAGGGCATGCCATCTGTAGAGATTGCATTCCTTCTTTAATCATGTTTTAGTTCATGTTTTGTCATGTACACAGTCAAGTAGGTAGCCAAGATAAGATAAGTGGACTTGAGTACAATTTTGTTGCATATTAATGTATCTGTAATGATAAATGACTTAATGGGTATTATTAAGGAAACTTGATTTATGAATTGCTAAAAACATCAGAATAAGGAAACTAAGCATCAAGAAAGACACCCGAGGGTGGTTTTTGATATTTCTTTCTACCACTAAGTAATTTTTCATGCACTACAGCAGCTCTGAGTTTGTTGCTTTGGTGCAGATGTCAAAAGAATAGGCTATGTGATCCCTTCCAATTTAAAATCCAATCTGCTGCTTGAAAATTAGATTTATAAAAATACAAACTTGTTTCAATTGCTAATGAATGTGTTTCTTATAATGCCTAATAGTTCGTGATAAAACAGAGATGAATGTAACAATTCATCACAACACAGAAAACTGCAGGAATAACTTTCTCAGTAGTTATGCACAGGACCTGCAGGAGAGCTGGAATTTGAACTTGGAGCAGAGAGTATTGGTGATGGCACTAGCTGTCATTGAGGAGTTTTCCACAACATGCAGGGTAACAAGTTACCAGTGGAGTACATTCTTCCTACTGTTTGCTCTTCTTCCTTTTGCTGTTAGAAGGGTTAAAAATCTGAAATCAGAGCAAAGGGGCATAGGGGGGGACATACATTAGTGATATACATAGCAGTTATGGAGATGGCTTCACAAACTGAAATTTGAAACTTTACCCTTGTTTTGTGCTGCATCAGGCAGCTTTATCTACACATGAATGCAGATGGGCAAGACGAAGAAATTAGAGTTAGCTTCTTGAGTGCTCCAGTGAAATTTGGGAGAGTAGGTCTGTCTGTGAAACTTAGATTTTTGTGACTGATTTCTCTTGTGAGAGGTTCTGGAAGGAATTTTCTGGGCTATTGATACTGAGCTTGCAAGAGACTTTATTTTCTCCTCACATTATTTGGTGATTTGTGTGTGATAAACTGGTGTGAGGGAAAAACTTCACATTTGACATTCCTCACCAATACGGGGTAGCTTTCTCTTGAGATATCATAAAGAACATATCTTGTGTAAATATGCCCCATTTTCTAGAGGATTCTTGATTTTGTCCATTTCCTCAGTGGAAGTGTACAAAGGTTTTCACTGCTATGTTTTGCTCTGGCAAAACATAAATGCTGAATAAAAAACTGAAAAAAAAGATTATTTATTGCATTAGAACTGCTACTATGTCTTCTTTTTCCATGAACGTGAGGGGTTTTGGGCTTTAGGAAAACCTTAATATGTTGAAAAAGTTAAAACTGATATTTGGTGGATACATAGGGAAAATTCCTTCATTGTAAGATCCTTTTGGTGTGATTTTTATGTTTCATTTGTGTGATGTTGGGTTTTGTTTGGTTTGGGTTTTTTTTTAGAAATATTCACGGTATTTGATTTGTCCTGTCTAATTAAATTCGTGAGCAATGATCTTTTTCTAAAGTGCAGACTGAAATCCTTTACAGATGTTAGGAGTCATAGATACTAAACAGGTGAGGATCATGAGTTCCAAAGTGTTCTTCACATGTTGCATCTGGTAAGATAGGGAGAGCTAATACAGGCAGAATCCAGTGAGTAGAGCTTTAAACATTTTTTTCTGAGTTTGGGAATTTTATGTATGATCAGCCCCTTTTGTTCAGTGTTAAAATATGGGTTTAACCATAGTGAGGTTACAGTGTTCAATTACTTGTTCTGTTTGTGGTGGTGAATTTTTTTGTTTACTTGAGAAGCAAAAAAATAAATCTGGTATTGCCTATAGCAGAGTCTGTTTGGTGTGATATATTGCTGGGTTTCTTGTAGTTTTTCTGCTTTACTGTGGTCTTGCTTTCCTACAGCAAATTCCATAGTACTGAATAGAATCATGAAGACTTTTCATTGTCTCAAATACTTCATCTTAGGCTATTTTTTTGTTTGTAGAAGTTGCTTAATAGGATATGTATATTAGCAACTCAACATGATATATATGCATGTCTGAAAAATGCTGAGGAGTGATTCAAAATCTCTCCGTTTTGAGGTGTATGAGCTTGACATAGTAATTGTAAGCTTCCCTTCATAAAATTTTCCCCCACTTTTAGTTTTGTTTAATCATAAACTAAATTCATTGTGTAAGAACAATAGATGCCCATAAGAAGTATTCAGATTTGAATGTATGTCCTAGGGAAAAAAAGTATTAGTTATTTATTGTCTCACACTGTAACTTGAGTCCAGTAATGACATCTAGGTTAGATTAAACAAGTAATTTTTGAGTTGGTAATTAATTTCATTAAAGGACTTCAGTGTTTTAAGCTTTTGTGTGGAAATGTGATACAGCAGAATTTTTCTTTTTTCAGACTTAAAGAACAAATTTATTGTCAAAACAGTCCAAAAATAACATTGCATACCTGTGTTCCTCTTGATTAAAACATTCTTGTTAATATCCTTCTTGAAATGAACAGTTGTTTTCTGTTGTTTGTTTTTATTTTTCTTGTTGATCATTAAGGGAGAGGAAAAAAAGGGGGGAGGATAAAAAAAAATTTCAGTTTGCGGTTATAATCACAATTACTGAAAAATGAGCTGATTAAAAAAACCAGTCTGAAGTTACTTACGCACATCAGTGAAGAATATTTAACAGAGGTGGATATTTTTGACATTTAAGATTAACTCTCAGCTTAGGTTTTCTAAAATAGAGATACACTCACAAATAAAATTAATGACTTCAAAAGGCCAAAGGAAATCAAATGAATGCAGAGCTTTTAATTTTCACTGAAACAATATTTGACTTTGATTCTTACTCTGAATTTCAGAGAAATGGCAATAGTTTTGCATGAAACATTACAAGTATAATTTCCATTCTAGATGACATGGAATACTAATCTAACTGGAAAATGGTGTGGTTAACACTGCTATAAAATAACAGGTTGAAGAGGTATCTGTTAGAAACATTATGTGTCCCTCTTTATTTCTGTCATGTTTTCTGTCAAGATAGCTTAAGAAAAGTCAGTGCTAACTGTGGCGGGATTACTGTTTAAAAGTGACAGTCATTATGATTTTAACCAGTAAAAGTGTGAAATCCCTGAGTCTACAGTTAAGATGCTTTTGGTTAGAAAGTACTATTTGTTACAGATGTTTCCGTAGACCACGGTGTGGTGGCACTGAGGTGAGCTGCTGTGTGTCTTGAAGCAGCCCACCAAAGAAATAGGGAGTGGGGATGATGGTACTGAACTGCTCGTTTCTGCTGCTGTATGAAGTTTTTCAGAACTCAGTTCTAGTGGAGTTTCTTAAAATATAAATATTAATATAATCTTGCAGTGATTAATGTACATGATTTATATTACAGGGCTCATAAACTTTTGTTGCTTGTATACTTCTCTTGCTGCTTGCTTCCAGCTGCCAATGTCCATAGAAGGATAAGTTAATCTGCTTGAGCAAAGCTTGTGTTTGTGTACTGCTGTTTTGAAAAATCAGTCTCTATTATCTCTTTCAGAATCTTATCTGTTCAGAGTGTGGAGATGAATTCACTTTACAGAGTCAGCTGTCCATACACATGGAAGAACATCGTCAAGAATTGGCAGGCAGTAGGATCCACAGCTGCAAGTCTTGCAAAAAAGAATTTGAAACTTCCTCGCAGCTAAAGGAGCATATGAAAACTCACTATAAAATAAGGTGACAATCATGGAATTGTAACAAAATGAGCAGATGTTACTTTTATGATGATAGCTGGGAAAAGCAGGAGTAGTGTTTCCAGTCAGCAAAGTACCATGATTTATGCAGATCATTCCTTTTCTTTCATATGATGTTCTAAAATGACACTTGCTTTTTAAAACTTTGCTTAAGTGGGTGGTTATTTTTGGAGGCCTCTTTTTTCCCGTTTTTGTATTTCGGCACACATACTAAGCATAGTTCATCTGCCAGCTATTTGTAAACATGGGTTAAGTTTCTCTGATACAAAGTGATTTTTGAAGTGTGTTCATGATTTTAAACGCTAATAACAGTACATTGAAGCCAAATATATATTAATTTTACATTGCATTTATTATAATGACAGAAGTTTTCATGCTTTCATTCTGCAAAGATGTAACTTGTTCTTTGCAGTTTAATCATCTTTCCCAAGAGGTCCTCATTACAGCCTCCCATGACTTTCTTGTAAATCTGAAAATGAAGGGGAAAAAAAGAGGCCTGGTAAATGATGTTCTTATTTTTGGTGTATATTTGTTTTTTCTTTTATTTCAGCTCTCTAGTTTAACTTTACTTTTATCAAGGTGAAAATTACTTTAAATTAGAAGGAAGAAAAACTTCTCTTGGTTTACTTTACATATTAAAAAAGCCTAAAGTTTTGACAGGTGATCTCTCTTAATCTTTTCTGTTTCTATAAAAAACAGATGAGGAAAATTACATATTTAAAAACAAGAAATCCTGTCTATTCCCAGTTCTTTTTATTAGAAGGTAATACAGATTCCAAGATCTTAATAGTTGTGTTGCAGGAGGTTTAAAAAAGTGTTGTAAATTTCAATCTGCAAACAGAAATTAAAAGGTTTGAAGTATCAGGTTAGGTTTGTATTGAGTTATATAAATGTATTACCTACAAAAAACATTCTTCTTGTGGACAGCTCCTGTGTAGAGATGTTAGGATGAATAAACTAGTTAGTGTGATTTGTAGTGAAATGAACTTTGGGAATTTACATTCTCTGTTTCTGTGGTTCTGTGGAGAGCGTGATTTGTATTTGAGGGCCAGAGGTGAATATTTGGTGAATATTTGTTAAGTTCTTAACTTGCTCTTACGAGACTTCAGCAAGTGCATTTGTACTTGAGATTTATGAGATTTTCATATTCTAGTTAAGAATGAAGGACTTTCTATGCTCAGGCAAAAGAAATAGAGTTGTGTAGAGTTGAAAGTTCCCACCAAAATATCTGTGAAGTCACTGTATACTTCTGGCAGAATTTACCCTGAAAATATCTGTAGAGAGCCTCTAAGATATATTGGATTTTTACTACAGAAATAACTAAAATTTTTGGTGTGTGTAGGTACTGAGAAAAGACCTGTTGGCCTTGTTCTTTCAGTATGATTATGGAGTTCGGGTTTTCACTGTTGCAGCTGATACTATGTTGCCATCAAGTTTACACTGTGTTAAAAATGATGGGGTAAAATAAGCTTCTTCAAAATAACCTTCCATATTAAAATTATTTCTTTTCTTTTTTTTTTTTTTTTTAATCACAGGGTATCAAATACCAGATCTTACAACAGAAACATTGACAGAAGTGGGTTTACCTATTCCTGTCCTCACTGCGGAAAGACGTTCCAGAAACCGAGTCAGTTAACACGACATGTTAGAATACACACAGGTAAGGCTGTGGAAGTACTTATTTTACTTTCTTTTTGTTTTACAGAAATCAGTTAACCTGTGAAGTACTATATATTTTTTCTCCCTGTTGGAAATTGAAATATTATTAATACATTTGGTTCTTTAGATGCAGTTACCTGTTGGTTTAAAATAAACATTATGTAATTCCTTTGCTTTTAAAATTTCCAGATTTATATGATTAGAAACAGTTAAAAAAGGTAAAATACTCTATAGATTTCATTTGTTACCAATTATCATCTACTTTAAATCATCTACTTTAAATTATGTACTCTAGAGAGCAGGTTCTAAAATCTACAATTGCAAAAAGAGCAAAAGTACATGAGAATTAATAATACTAATAAAGTAGTGGTCTTGCATTTGTTTAAACTGATTTATTTAAGCTTACAAAGTGATCTTCAGAGGTGGTAAGCCTAGGTTGTAATTTTAATAATTGAAGAAATGCGGGTGACTGTTCAAATTTGCAGAATGAATAGGGAATGTTTTTTGCTAAATTTCTGTCATAAATATGTGCATGTTTAAACCTTAAGCAATTGAAATAATTGAAAAATGCCAAGCATAAAATAATATAAAAGTTTTTGAAGTGTACAGATGACTATAAAAGAATAGTTGTGTTTTAGCCAGATATACATATTATAGCAGGAGTTTGGCTTTAAACAAAGCCTTCATTGAAGTTGTTCCAGTGATGTGCAATTTGTATGTATTTTTCATACATATTGAATAAATTGCCATCTAGTTTATAGCTAATTCAAGTATTCATTTATGCAAGTGTGGAATTCTGTTTGTAATATCAGTCAGTGTAATACCACTGTTCAGACAGTGATGTGATGAGTTGCCTTTTACAAGAATGGCCTTGTTTACTAAGAAATAAAAATACCATTGTGTGACAATTTTTTAAGAACCTTCTGAAGTTTTACAGATCTAGTTATAGAAAAGTAACACAAGAGGTCACCCTTGTACTTGCTTTAAAACAATTGCTTGAAAATAATATCCAAAAAAGGTCAGTGAAAATTAACTTCAGTATTTTAGACTCTTGAGTCTATTTAATACATTAGCTTATTCTAGTCACAATTAAAGAAACAGTATTATAGTTCGTTGAGGGTGCTTTTTGAAAGCTTCAAAAAGTTCAAGGGCATTTATAGTTCTTTTGAATACTAAAAAGACATTTGTCTATTGGGAAACCAGAGACAGAAAATGCAGTCCCAATCTGCACATGACAGGAGGTCATTTTAAGTTCCCAGTAGCTTGCAAATACTCATTTAATTTGTGCAGTATGTTAGTTCTCTAAATCTGCATACAATCTGTCTGGCATTCAGCTGCTTGAGGTACTGTAAATGTGTAGAAAAGAACAGCTCTGCTTTAAAGAATTTGGAATGCTCAAGTCTTTAAGTGTTAAAATAGCAGGTATGTGCACAATGTGCAGCATTACATTAGCCTCTTAATTGCAATACTTTTTTTGTTCATAGCTAGTCATTTTGAGCACTTATACCCTTTTGGGAAAAAAATCAAGTCTCAGGGACTGCAATTCCCACATTAATAACTAAGTAATGAACCCCTTATTCCCCCTCTCAAGTCTGTATTTTATTAAGTTATATTTGAGAAATACAGAAATTTCACATTTCCACAATAGAATTAAAATTTCATTTTTACACTGAGATTTAGTTATGTAGGCAAACTTAACCTGAAGCAATATTTCTGTGTGTCCACCAGCAGCTCTTACCAGAAGCTAAGCTTTTTGCCTATGGAAGTCCAATAGGAATTTCGTATTTCCAGATATGAATCAGTGTTCTTTGTTTTAATCTCTGTTAAAAAATATACAGTTAAAACCTGCAATCCTTAAAGCTTCAAAAAATCCTTAAATCTTCAAAACCTCTAAACAGCAGGACAGAAGTTAAACATTCCTTCAGCAAGTTATATGCTTGTAATCTATTTCAGAAAAATAGCTGCTTTTGTTTCTGACAATGTGAATTTAATTAAGAATTAGTAAGTTTAAAATAGATGTAATTACAGCTATAAAATTAGAAATCATACAAAAATATATATTAAAACTGATTTAGTGTGCACGTGGTAGTATTTACTTGTGTAGCAGACGTAATATACTGTGTGCTTACGCTGTTCTTGGCTATAGAAATGTGCAAAGGCAAAGTGTTAAATATTTTCGAGGTCCTAGAGCTACCACAGCTGAACTATTTCACTAAAAGAAAAAAAGGGTAGTAGTGAGTTCACAATGGGGGTTTCCAGGAGTTAATTAGGACACGTGGTTGTAAGAAACTGAAATTTTTTCTTAGTGTGTTTAAAATATGTAGCTTTTTAATCTGTTTATGCAGTCCTCATATGTTCTGTAACTTAAAATTTCTGTGGAGTTTTTCATGCTTATCTGTTAATATACAAAAACTGTAATTATGCACAGCACTGAGGGCACCAAAATTGGGAAATCGTGACAGAGCATTTCTGTAACAATACTGGCTAGTTTTTCTTTAAATGTTCAATATGAACAGTTTTAAAAATTATTTTCTCAGCAGAACTGTCCAAAACATTATTTCATTGCATATTTTCAGTGGGTGGTTGCAAAGAACGAATGGCTGTTAATATTTATTGGGGAGCAGGAACCATATCCCATCTTTTGCAGTGTTGCTGTGAGACTTTCTGATTTTAAATTAGATAAAAGGTTAAATTTTTGACTGTTTGTTATTTATTAATGTCCATTTACCCTCTGGGGCAGCTTGTTTCTTTGAAGGTATATGCATTTAATAGGATTTGGTGTAAAATGTATGTGGCTTTCTTTTTTTCTTTTTCCCTTTGTTTTTTTTCCTCCAATGATTTTGCATAGCAGCTTCTGAGATCTTCCAAACCACAAGTGTGGGAAAGCTATTTTAAATAATTGTTTCATGTAGATATCCTTTATTTTACCCATTTCAACCGGTAATCATCAGCAAGGTTACAAAATCTTTTCACAAGGCTACATTTTCATCAGAGTGGGTGCTGAGGTTGGTGGTCGAGGTAAACAATTTTATTGTCAAAACCTCCTAATAATCTATATAATAATATGTGTATTTTATTTTAACTGACACAGTTTTTCTTTTAGATACAGGAAACTGCTGACATTTACTTAAAGCTCCTTACCCTTCCTCCTCTTCGTCCTCCTGCTGCTGTTTCCTTGCAGGTGAAAGACCTTTCAAGTGCAGCGAGTGTGGGAAGGCCTTTAACCAGAAGGGGGCCCTGCAGACCCACATGATCAAGCACACGGGGGAGAAGCCCCACGCCTGTGCCTTTTGTCCCGCCGCCTTTTCCCAGAAAGGCAACCTGCAGTCACACATACAGCGAGTTCACTCTGAGGTAAATGCAATTATTCATCGAGTCCTGGATGCTAACATGCATCTTAACTCCGTTTTGCTATTCCCGTGTGCTCTGGCCAGTATAGATTTACTGCTTTAGTGTAGATTCTGGTTTGCTGCTTTTACCTGTGAGCTTTCCTTTGCTTGGCCTGAATAAACGTATGCTTAGGAGAATTAGCAAAACCTTCATTTGCCAGCGTCTTTGCAGTACATGGGTAGATTAATAAATAGTGGGGTTAGGTGTACAAAAATATACCTATGTCAGTCCTGGGAGAACGAGGGCTAGAATCAAATGAAAGTAAGCCAAAAGCACCAAAGCAGAAAATGGTGAAAAATTTCAAGGCCAAAGAGCAACTTACTAATTCCATTGTAGAACATACATGCCATTTGTCTTTTAAATACATGTCTTGCAGCCTTTTTCAGAGGTTTTTTGGTGACAGGTAGAAGAAAATTCCAGAATAAGATTTTTAAAATTGTTTCAGACCTCTTTATGTCTGGTTTTTTTTCCTCTTTTTGACAGACAGTGTTTAAGATTCTAAAGGTATTGCTGTGATAAAGTAATACAATCTTCTGAGCAACATGAGCTTTGCAACTTTGTTCAGTAATTTCCTTGCAGACTTTAGTGATTTGTGGTTGCAAATACCCATAGAAAGAGACCTAGTTTTGTTTTGGAAGGTGTGAAGTGAGAGAGGGAGAGCTTTTTGCTTCTTTTTTTTTCCTGTATGCAGAATATCATCTTTGTTCTCACTCTCTCCCTAACTCTGAGATTTGCATTCTTGTTTTCCATTTTTATGTTACAATGGCAGATACTACTAAGGATCCTTTTAGCATGTTAGTTTCTTACTTTTATGGATATGCTTTAGTATATGGATATGTCTTAATAGTTTGTAATACATTTAATTACATTAAATTATATAACTTCAAGTACTGTGTCCAGTTTGGGCCACTCAATTCAGGAAGGATGTTGAGGTCCTAGAGCGTGTCCAGAGAAGGACAATGGCAGGTGAAGAGTCTGGAGTACAAGTTCTGTGAGGAGCGGCTGAAGGAGCTGGGGATGTTTAGCCTGGAGAAGAGGAGGCTCAGGGGGACTTTATCACACTCTACAACTTCCTGGAGGGTGGCTGTAGCTGGATGGGGGTTGGCCTCTTCTCCCAAGCAACCAGCGACAGGACAAGGGGACACAGTCTTAAGCTGCGCCAGGGGAGGTTTAGGTTGGACATCAGGAGGAATTCCTTCACAAAAGGGTGATTAGACATTGGAGTGGGCTGCCCAGCAAGGTGGTGGAGTCACCGTCCCTGGAGGTGTTTAAGGAAAGACTGGACTTGGCACTCTGTGCCATTGTCTACTTGACATGTTGGTGTTGGGTCATAGATTGGACTTGAGGACCTCAGAGGTGTTTTCCAAACTAATTGATGCTGTGATTCTCTGACTTGGTGTGACTAGTCGTCCTCAAGGTTAATAGCTCTCGATATGTGATAGCTTTTGCTACATAAAAAAATGCACTAATGTTGATTTAATAATTTATACTGACTTTTTCCAATATTAGTTAAGGATAAAGTAAAAAATATTTTTCACTTTTATTTGTTACTCTGTTTTTCTGTAAGAAAGAAACAAGCTGTGGGATAAGGTACTTTAAAGAAATGCTACCTCTTGATCACATCCTATACTGTATGTTGCAGTCCTGAGCCTACATTTGAGTTACTGCTCTGTATAACTCATTGATTTTTTTTTTTTCTTGCTGTTGCTGTGTTTTCTTCAAGCCTGCATGGAACTCTATGAATTCTTTGTTTTATCCTGAGGCAGTTACAAAAATAACATTGCAGCTGATAATGAATTATGGGTTGATTCTCACTTCGTAAAGCACTGTTTAGTTGTAGTATATTTTATTACTTAATACCTCTTTTTGAAAGTCTTGTTGGCAGTTTAATGTCACAAAATACAAAATACCAATACTACATTGCAAGTACTGCAGTGTGTTTTCTTTCGAATGTCTTGTTGCTCCCTGCACATTGCAAGTACTACACTGGATGTTACTGCTGTGTGATGGACTGAGGAGGGAAGGTGAGGATGGTTGGAATCTGCAAATTTAGCTGCTTTAGTTACCTTAACCCATTAGTCAGAAAGTCTCAAACAAGTGGCTGCTGATCACTTTATCATTCTGTGCGTTCAAATTCAGTTCAAACTAGACATTAAACTTCCCTCCCCTTCACAGTGTTGGTTTTGTCTGCATTTCTTTTATCTCATACTTCCAAACTTCCATTTGTAATATGTATGATGTTTCATCTTCAGGCACGTCTCAATTGATAAATATGCATTTCAGTTTTGCTTTTAAGTGTGGAATGGTAGGAGATTGTAAAGAGAGAAAAGTCTGAGGCCTTGTTTGTTGGAGGACATTTGTTTTGCTGTCAGGTGCTTCACAACGTTGAGAAGTGGTAGTGAGCAATTATAGTCATGCACGTAGATTATAGTTCATTTTTATCCAGGAGGTACCAGCCTGATTCCATAAATGCATATTGGTGACTTGAAAAAATAAACATTTTAGATCTCATAATCCCGTAATGTACTTGTTATATAGAAAAATAATGAAAAACGTAATATTTGGTAGATGTAGGGAAAATATACTTAATTTTTTTTTTTTAAGGTGAAGAATGGCCCTACATACAACTGTACAGAATGTAGCTGTGTCTTCAAAAGCTTGGGTAGTTTAAATACACATATCAGCAAGATGCACATGGGTGGTCCACAGAATTCTGCAAGTGCTTCAGCAGATGTATCTCATGTTACAGCGGTAAGCTTTGCTTGGTATATTGTGAAAATGCCTTTGAGAGTTTAATTAGGTCTATATCTTAATTCCAGTACTTATTCAGATAGGTTAGCACTTGTAGACCTGTAGCTGTCTTTTGTCTTTTTCAAGTTTTGTGTGATTTTTGGTATTAATTTGCAGGATTAAATATTGAGAAAATGTAAATTGGCCAACTATATGCAAAAAAGTGTTTACAATTATAGGGTTTGGTTGAAAAGTCTACATCTAAGAAAAGTATAATTCTTGTTCTTACAGATTATGTTAGCCTCCTCTGATAAAATAAAAATGATGGGGAAGTTTTAGAACTATTGAAATAATGTATTAGTTTCAACTCATTTTTAGGAATTGTTATATAATTCTAGTCCATATAAACACATAGTGGATTCTTCTGTGTATATCTGATAACTTGTTTTAAATGTTAGCTTGTTATTTGGGAGATTATAAAGGAAAAAACATAGCTTTATTGGAAGCAGTGAATGTTTTTCTTTCTTTACCAAGATACAAAAAAGAGCTAAAATTCAGAAAATGTCTCTGGTTTCATAAGACTACTGTATTTTTTTGAACCAGTGCATATTTAATTTATCATACTACTCTTTTTTTTTTCTTTGATTAGAATCACCTTTTCTACCTTTATTCCACTCTGTTTTGCCTAATCTCCAGCTCATGCTTTCATGTTCCATGGGTGATGAGTAATACCAGACTTTGAAAGAGGAGGGTTAAAATTTGAAGGCTGAACTTCATTTTGCAGACGTGTCTTGTTAAAAAAAACTGTCTAGTAATGTTGTTTGGAAAAGCTTTTTTTTTTAGATTCTCTAAAGTTGTTTTATAGGGCAGATGCTATTTGTTTCTCCATGTTAATTCATAAAAAGGAAGACTAATGTCTCTTACTTGTTTGCAAGTACCTATGTTCTCTATGTCTTTTTTTACATTTCTACATTCTCAAGCCTAATCTTGAAAGCAGGAGGGAAAAGAATTCCTTCATACTACCTCATGTTTGTTTTCCCTGGCCAACTCTGTTTTTATTTTTTTGGTTTGCTTAAATACTTTGGATTTGCTTAACATACTGATATTACAGCAGTGTGGTATTATGTCTCCTTGCATGAATACTTTGCTGCTTGCATGCAAGAGGGGAATAGCAAAAAATGCATAAAATAGTATAAGCAAAGAGAGAGAAGGGAGAAAAAGATTCTTTCTAAAAATAGATGCCAAGACATTTAGCAAGGAGGAGCAGAGATAAAAAAAGACATGTCAGTTGCATATTAGAGAGGATTATGCTTTTTATTTGTAATTTTATATCTGAACCTGCATATATTTAATCATTCATATTTTTTATTGCTGTAGAAACTTAGTACATTATTAGATTAGCACTAGCATTCTTAGATTGGAACTTTCCTTCATTCTGCTTAAAACTTGCAGAGGTGTTTTAACAATAAATCTCCAGTATAATAATTCTATTCTGAAGTTTACAATCAGTCTCTGTCATCCCTTGTTACATACCTGGGGGTAAGCAATGATTATGTCCTTATTAAGTACCCATTCCAAAAGCTGAAGTTTCCTGAAGTGCTGTGCTACCAGAGAATGCACTCTTGTGTGATACATGAGTATATCTTTTAAATTATAGTGACTGTAAGGCTGTCATTTTGCTGTCATTTGCTGCATTAGTAATTATAACTAAAGTGATTTTGTGTAGTTTTGTTTCTTGGACATAGTCTGATTTTTCTGTGCTACTTTTCTGCATTGTATCAGCCATGTTTTTCTTCTTTTTGACAAAGGTTTAAAATATTTTGATTTCTTTGTAGGACTCTGTCACCCAGCCTTTAACAACATCCCCTGCTAATCTTTTGCAACCTGTTGATAACAAGTGGAAGAATGTAAGTGTGAAGTTTTTGTCATATTTTTGTGTCAAGATTCTAAGTGGGAGAAACTTTACATAATTCTGTAAATTTTCATTTAACTGGTGAAAAAGGATATACTGAGATACTTTGTGATAAGTTGGATCAGCTAATATGTGAAGGGAAGCTCCTTGGTGAATGCAGCTGGTTATTTAGAGGTGGAACAGGTCTTGAATGGATTATATTGCCTCACTTGTTTACACACATAATTTTGCATGTAAGTCTGTTCAACAGCTCTTCAAAATGGAGGTAAATACTTTTCTGTATAAAAAGACCAGAGAGTAAGGATTCTTAAAAATACTGGATTGCCCTACCCCTCTGCCTTTACTTTGCAGGGATTACCACAGTTTGGTTGGAGAGGGAGGGACCTGTGTTCATACTGGTTGAGTTGGTTGGAATTTAGGCAGCAGAGGAACCATGGGGCTCAGGAGGAGCCTGGGAGCTGGGGAGGGATGATGCAGGGCTGACTTTCAGGAACTCCATAACAAACAGTTGTGATGTGCAGGAAGGCCTGTATGTGCCAGCCCCCTGAGAATGCTGGCATGTTTGGTCACAGCTATACAGTGTCTTGTCTGTCAGCTATAGGATGCAGCATGGGATCTTAGGGACAGACCGTCTGACTTACAGTCTCCTCTTCCCAGCTTCAGGTACTGGTTATTTTCTCATGTACTCAAATCCACAAAGCGAAGAATTGGGAAATGTGGCAGTATTGCTTTAAAGTCACCATAAACAGCCCGTCCACTGTAGGCAGGGCAGAACAGGTGGAGGGGTGGCACTGAATGTGTGTAATAGAAGGGTTAGAATGTTTGGAACTCAGGAGTTGGCAATGAAACAGTTGAGCACCTGGATAAGAATCAAGGGGCAAACAAATCGTGCAGATATCATTGTGGGAGTCCGCTGTAGACCTTCCAGCCAGGACAATGACATCAACGAATTATTCTTTGAGGAACTAAGGGACACCTCTGAGTCAGCTGCCCTTGTCCTTACGAGGGGCTTCAACTTGCCAGAAATTAACTGGGAGCATCACACAGCTGGTACAACCTGGGCCAGAAGATTGCTAAAAAACCTGGATGATAACTTTATGCAACAGGTCCTAAGGGAGCAGACTCAGATCACCTTCTTGATCTGCTGCTTATCAGCAGAGAGGATCTCATAAGCAAAATGGAGATCGGCAGCCATCTTGGCCACAGTGACCATGAAGCGATTGAGTTTAAAATCTCTGTTGACAGGAGGAAGAGTGCCAGCAAAACCTCAGCTCTGGATGTGAGGAGAGCAGACTTCAGGCTGCTCAGGGAACTAGTATAAAAGGACCCCTGGGAGAATGTTTTTGCAGGTGCTGGGGAATATCAGTGTGGTCACTTCTTAAACATCATCTTCTGAGGGCACAGGAACAGGCAATCCCAAATGTAACAAGTCAAGCAGGTGAGGCAGAAGGCCATCTTGGCTGAGCAGAGATCTCTTCTTGGAAATAAGGCAGAAAAGGAAGGCGTATGCCCTGTTGAAGCAAGGGCAGGTGACACAGGAGGAATACAGAGATACTGCTTGTTGCTGTAGGAGAAAATTCATGTGGCCAAAGCTTCGCTGGAGTTGGAGCTGGCCAGAACTGTGGAGGACAACAAAAAGATTTTTTTCAAATTTATTAATGGCAATAGGCAGAGTAAAAATTACATTGGCCAGGATGAGGACGGTCACCTCACGAACAGGGACAGGGACTTGTTCTGTTCAGCCTGGAGAAGAGAAGACTTAGACCTCGTTGCAGTTTAGTACAGCTTCCTCATGAGGAGAAGAAAAGGGACAGACACTGAGCTCTTCTCTGTGGTGACCAGCGACAGAACCTGAGGTAATGGCCTGAAGTTTTGTCAGGGCAGGTTTGGGTTGGATATCAGGAAAAGGTGCTTCACCCAGAGGGTGGTTGGGCACTGGAACAGGCTCCTCAGGGAAGTGGTCACCGCACAAAAACTGACAAGAGTTCAAGAAGCATTTGGACAATGGTCTCAGACACATGGTGTGACTTTTGTGGATGGTCCTGTGCAGGGCCAGGAGTTGGACTCGATGATCCTTGTGAACCCCTTCCAACTCAGAATATTCTGTGATAATGTGATGAAGAGTGCCAAGTTTTTCCTAGTGAGGGGTGTGAGTTGGGAGCAATGGATCCCGTTGCCTTCTCCTCCCAGGCATCTTTCCAGCCACTCAGCCCTCAGCCTGTAGCAGTGCGTTGGGGTTGTTGTGACCCAAGTGCAGGACCCAGCACTTGGACTTGTTGAACCTCATACAATTGAGCTATTGATCAAGTCTGTCCAGATCCAGGGTTGTATATGGTCTGTATTTCATTCTGGCAATTTTTAGGTTTTTTTCAGTTGTCTGATGATGGTGTTCACTATGCATGAACTGTATTCAATGATACAGGAGGATTCAGAGCTATCAGAATCCTTAAAATATGCTATGGTGTGTTTATTAGTGAAGAGATACAAGGAGCATTAGCTGCCTTGCCCATCAGATGAAATACTTCGAGGTGATTTCATCTTCTGTTTCGAAGAAGAGGGAAAAGTCTGTCATCTTAATAGAGAAGAGGAAAAAAAAGCTTGAGGGCCGAAGCTAGGCAAACTGACACTTTGAAATAAAGTATGGAATTTTAGTGCAGATAATTAACTCTTGGAGCCACATACTGAAGCTGGATGGCAACAGAAAAAGTTAACCACAATAAACTACTTGATTTAAAGAACTGCTCTAATTTTTTGCAGTTACTGTGACTTGAAGGAGTAATTCACTCAAAGCAGTCACACTGTCTGTGTTACACAGGAGATCAAACAAACCAAGGGTCATCACAAGGTCCACTATTCCAATTGAACAACAGTGGAATTCTGAAGCAGTAATAAAACACTTCATTCTCTGTGTTAGCTTTAAAATCTGATATTCAAATGAGACCTAGAAAGAGACCTCTGAAATTTTTTGTAATTAACAACATATCTTAGAGTAATGGTAGCAAACTTCATATATGTGCATTTGCGTACATTATTGTTCAAAAAAGATAACCTCCTTGAGAGTATATATAAACTGCTGTATAATACACAGAACACACTGGCTAAATGTAATGCTGTAATTTTCATATCAAAGAGCATGTAGAGAAATTCCTTCATTAACAATTAATTTTTCTCTTGCTAAAAGCCTGGGAGAATTTTATACACTTTTAGTGTAGGCATCCTGCTCAACATAAAAGCTTCCCTACATTCTGTTTTCAGAAAAGAAATTATCTCCATAAAGAGCTGTTACACTCTTCAGCAAACTGCTTTGCTTCAGTTCCTGTTTATTGCAATGAGAATGGCATATAGTGTGTTACCCGTATTGAAATGTTTATAGCACTTCTGCTGAATTGGAATCTGAAGAGATGGAGCCTTTTTGTGTCTCACTGGTGAAGTGAAAAAAGAACTAATGGTTAAATCAGCAAAGTAACAAGTGATATTCTCACATGCATGCAAGAGAAACGAGATAAGGATTTGTTTTATATCATCTCATGAGAAAGCGTTAAGAACACTTCATCAAATTTGCAGGACATAATCTGAGTAAAGCTAATGTTTCTTAATATAGTTCTTTGTAACCATCCTTTACTACAATGACTGTCAACTGTGTAGTGTAAAGTGTCAGTATAAAGAAAATCTCAGGAAAGTTTTCATATTAGGAAGAAATAGTACATGTGTGAAGCCTAAGATTATTCTTTGCTAAAAATTATCTGAGAGAAGATAGCCTTTTATATCTGTGTGTGGTTGCACATGCAGCTGGAAGTGGTTATTTTAGGGAACAGAAGTGAATATTAGAAGCAAATAACCAGTGTGTTCTAGGATACCCAGCTATGGGGCTAACCATTGATATAAATATATATTTGTTTTCTGCAGGAAAACAAATTATTGAAAGCAGTTGTTTCAGTAATGGTATACTTATGCACTCTATTTGTGATAAGAAGAGAAGTTTATAAATGTAGGCAAACAGGAGTATTTATTTCTGATTTTAAAATAAATACCAAGGCTCTTTATCATTTTTTTCCTTCATATTTGTTACTAAGATGGTCTAAGATAAAATTTCAAATTAAAGATTGAGAAATTAGGTTTTTACACTTCAAGGTTTTTTTATTATTTTGACAGAACCTGATGTGTATTTAAATTTTTAGAATATGAACAGATTCCTCTAAAGCTAAGTGTCAGAGCCTGATCCAAAGAAGAGAAGTTTATAAATGTAGGCAAACAGGAGTATTTATTTCTGATTTTAAAATAAATACCAAGGCTCTTTATCATTTTTTTCCTTCATATTTGTTACTAAGATGGTCTAAGATAAAATTTCAAATTAAAGATTGAGAAATTAGGTTTTTACACTTCAAGGTTTTTTTATTATTTTGACAGAACCTGATGTGTATTTAAATTTTTAGAATATGAACAGATTCCTCTAAAGCTAAGTGTCAGAGCCTGATCCAAAGAGATGGGACCATCATGGTTATTCGTGATCTATTACCTGAAAAACAAACAAGGCATCAGTCTCAGAGGTCGTGGATTTAGTAACAAGTCGCTATAACTGAAAATAGTCACAAGTTTCAAAGTTACATGGCAATTTATAACTTTTTGGTCCAATAAACAATTAACACGAAGCTTTGTTTTGACTTTATAACCTATCACCTTTGGTATTTTTTACTGCAATGCGTCTGTTTTTCAACCAATAACTTGCTAGTTCATGTACACACATATACTTCTATTATAACATCCAAATTCTTAACTTAAACTGTAAAATCACATTGCTATACTTAAAAACCTTTCACCATATCACCCATACATATTTTTACTTATAATTATAGAAACATAAGTTTATAATTTTTCTGCTTAAGGTCTGTATACCTTCATCATTACATCAACCCAAGCTCTTTCCAGGGCTGTAAATTAAACTCATTAGTGCCTGTGGAAGTTTCTACTCCTCTGTTTCTCACAGCTAAGCAGTTTCAAAGGTTCCAAATTGAAGGGGAAAAGTTCTGAAAGGTTTTGATACAGCAACACAAATAATTTACTAAAAAAAAAAATCTCTAATGGAAGGTTGTTTTTTTTCCAAAGGACCTGCTTGAGATAAATGTGAACTTTAAAACAACAGTCATGTCAGTTTAGCTCTTTTGGGAATTACTTTTCGTGTGGCCTTTACATGTGGAATTTTGTAGTTGATCCCTGTGTTTTCTTAATTGGTTGAAGGTTCAATAGTTAACAATATATTTAATTCAAGCTGTAAGCTTACAATTTCAAGCTTGGGAAGAACTGAAAAAAAAGGGATATACAAAAGCAATTCTATAATGGAGTGAGCAAACTGTGAATGAGGCTCTGTATAATCATTATGTCTGATACAAGTGGCTATCCTCATAGTGGACAGTTACCAGAGATTTCAGGTAAGGGAGCGGGACAGGTGAGTTCATAATACATACTTCTGATCTTCCGTGACAAATGTCCTGCTGTGTATTTCAGGCCACACATTTTCGGTCTCCACTTCTTCAACAGACAGAAAACCAGGTGTCTCCAGCTGCTGCTCATCAGGGTCAGCAGACTGTCACTGATGTCATTCAGCAGCTCCTTGAGTTATCGGAACCAGGTCCTGTAGAAAATAACCAGCCTCAACAACCTGGTCAACAGCTCAACATTGCAGTGGGGATCAGTAGAGATATTTTGCAGGTAAGAGCTCTCTGTGAGAACAGCTTTACATTTCAGTGGTTCCTTTCTCATTCTTTTTTATATTTTAATGACATTCATTCTCAGTATTTTCAATTATGGCATTCCTTATGGATTTCTAAACAATTTATCAGTCAAGAAGGAATTGTAGAGATTTTTTGAACGGGTATGGACTGCACCAATTATCTTTTGTGTAATAGTACAAAAGAAAGTCTATAAATATTGATTATATGGCTTTAACTGTACACACCTGTACATGGATATTTTTATTGATACCTTTAGCTTTTTTTTTTTCCAGTTGCCCAGAAGCAGCTTGTGGCGTGTCCTCAGGTTATGCAGTGCTTAAAACACAGAATCATTCAAGAGGGGAAAAATATTTTTATCTGGTTAAAAAGTGAGACTGTATACATGGCTTTTACCCTGTTCTAATTAATAAGGGCTATCTGAATATTTCCTATTTGTACAAGAAATTTTTTTCTGAGGTCAGCCAGTGTTTTTCCTAACTTACGAGATTTTGTCCTTGATAATGGCAGAAGGAGACGCGGTGTAACTGAAGAAATGTAAGGTGGTGAATTACTGTCTGTGCTTGTCCTGCAGCTTGCACCACATAAAGGCACAAACAGGATGGAACAGGGCAGAGAATAATATTCTTTAGTGTTGGTGGTAGCCTGCTAACCTGTAAGGTACCTTTTCATCTCTAGACTTTTAAGTATCATTTAAATTTGGTTTTGGAAGACCCAAATGTTAGATGCAGCTATGTGCAGGTTCACTCTGGTACCTCTGCTGAGTTCTCTGATGTCTGGAATGCGATGAGGAATTGCAAAAAGTAACAACATGATACATAACTATTATCCTGATAGCTATTAAAAAAAAAATTGTTGTTTCCTGAAAGGCAGCTGTTGGCGAATCTGTAAGTGCAGAAAAGCACTTCACACACAGACAACAGACATTTCACAGACAATCAGAAATCAATGCTGTGTAATAATGTGTTTGCAGGTTTGAAATACAGCTGAAATGCTGTGAAAATGAGACATTTAATTCCTTCAATTATATTGGCATTGTATCTTCTAAGTACTTGCTTGAGAAAAGTTGGGGATAACTGTGGAATGTTTCTTTCTTAATCTAGAAGTTTTTTTGTTCTTTTTTTAGCAAGCATTAGAGAACAGTGGGTTGTCATCAATTCCTGTCTCTGCACATTCTACTGACTGCAGCCAGGCTAAGGCTGCTGCGGCCCAGGATCAGAACCCAGATGTCCCAAGCATCTCAAATCATCAGGCTGATTCTAATAGTGCTGAACAAGAAAAGGAGCAAGAGAGTACAGATAAACTAGATAAAAAAGAAAAAAAGTTCATTAAGAAAAAATCGCCGTTTTTGCCTGGTAATATTGCCACTGCTTTCTACTTCTTGTGCTGTAAAGACTGTAGTAATTGTGGGTGTGTTTATGGCTTTATAAAGGGATTTCCCAAAATGTATTGTGGATTAGTTATGAACAGTATTTGCTCTTACCTAAAACAGTGTAAAGTATGATCAATAATATTTATAATTTTCATTATAAAATGTATTTTCATTAAAAAAACCATCTCAGGATGGCATGACGTGAAATTATACTTCTAAATCTTTTGGATTAGATCAGTGGAGTTACAGGAAAAGGACAAAAAAAGTATGTGAATCTAGTTTCCTCTCCTATCATCTTTCTCTGACAAGGACTGGGTTTTCATTGTGTGTCCCAGAGTAGAGAGTTCTTGCAAGGACTGTTCTTCCTCTTTGGAAGTGAGGCCTCACAGAGGCATAACGGCAGGACTGCAGATCTTCACTGATCCCATGTAGGGAAGGATGAAGGCTGGCATTATGAATAATACTTCATGTCACCTGTCTCTGGAATCACAGTACTGATATGATATTGTCACCATAAATACATGCTATTATTCTGCTTCTGTACTGTGTTGCGTATATGCAAGCTTGCATTTTGTCTCTGTGTGTTGAAATGCAAGTTCAGTGTCAAGGTTGCTTGAGCTTTATGGCTGCTAGAAGTTGTTTGTTCCCAGTAAAGCCTTCATACTTTCGTGGCCAGCCTGGTATATACGGTGCTATAATGCAGCCTTCGATCTCTGTCTGTAGTATTTTCATAGGTACATTGATGTTGCTTTTACTTTTACAAGGGATGGAGAAATTGATCCAAACTAAAAACTTGTCTTCTTCAGTATAGCTGTGATAAAAATTAACTTTTTCCTCTGGTAATAATTATTTTGTTATTTGTGTTTTACAGTAACAACTCTCTAGCTGTGACTACAAATAAAAATAAAAGGTCACTGCTGTACAGACAAACACAACCACTTCCGTTTTTTGATAAAGTAACATGATCTCAGTGTGTTGACAGGAAAAAAACCACTATGTGAACTAATTTAAATGAGCAAATAATCTGATATTGAACAACATATATGGATAAAAAACTCTGATAGGATTTAGAAGAGGTTCCTTTCATTTTTTGTTGAGAACAACCATCCTGTTGCCTTAGGACAGACCTTAGGGTTCTTGGATCATAAAACAAATTTTGTAAAAAAAGTAGCCTTAAATTGTAAAAATATCGGAAGGACTTGTGCAGTTTTTCTTCCTTTACAAGTTTACAAAATGTAATTTAGGTCTGAACTAGCAAAAGAGAGGGTCAAGCAAAGTATCTCCTCCAGTTAGATAAGTGTTTATGTATGTAAAATAATTTGGTGTGGTTGCTGTTGAAGATTTACAGCCATTGTTGGATAATTTTGTGTTAGATATGTTGTTTATGAGTTAACTGGTATACTATATTGCATTACAGCTGCATTCTACATTTCTAAGTGGCATAGAAGTTGAGTTATTTGAATTTTAACAGGATTCTCTTGGGGTTTGTTTTTGTCATTCCAGCCCATCACTATTTTCATGAAGTAGAATATATCTGATAGAGAAGTTAATCTTCTACGAAATATGTTGTGATGGCACCTATTTCACAAAGTGTTTTTGTGGTCTGATTTCTTTGCACAATAACGTCAATGTATTGGGATTTTTCAAGAATTGTTAAAAGGTGTAAGGAGCATTCATTTTGATATTCCTTGTTTTAGGTTCTATACGTGAAGAAAATGGAATAAGGTGGCATGTTTGTCCATACTGCTCTAAAGAATTTAAAAAACCAAGTGATTTAGTGCGTCACATTCGTATTCACACCCATGAGAAGCCATTCAAGTGTCCCCAGTGCTTCCGCGCCTTTGCCGTGAAGAGCACTCTAACAGCACACATAAAAACACACAGTGGCATTAAAGCTTTCAAGTGCCAATTTTGTATGAAAAGCTTTTCCACCTCAGGGAGTTTAAAAGTTCACATTCGCCTGCATACAGGTAAGGCCTTGAAATCGCTTTGTGTATTGTATGATGTGGGTGAGACCTTGAATGAGAAAAGACTGAAATTTGTAAGTTGTAGACATGTCTGTCGCATCATTGTTAATATCGATCAGAGAATGAATCATTTTAGTGTTGTACATGATGAGTGTAATTTTTTGTGATAACTTTCTAGTGTTTCATGGCTTTGAAACTTTGGGCTCTTACAGAAAACATGGACATTTAATTTTCTGATGATGAGTCAGCTGTTGTTCCTTTTTAATATCACTCTTCTGAGTGTATTTAATTGTGCTTTCTAAAGAGTAATACTCTTACGATTTGAGTTCTGATTTTACTTACCTCCAGTCATCTTTAGTATTTATTCTGTATCTTCCCTCCCCCACGCTTCCTGATAATTTCACTGTAACACCCAGGACTGGTTACTTCCCATTTTGTGTTCTACATTACAGTGTTGTTTCATGTTTTCACCGGCTTGCCTGTTTTTATCATCTTACACTGCATATCCTAAAACTCCTCTGATCATATGGTCCTTGTTTACATAATACATGATGTCTTCAACACCGCTTTTTATGTGATTGAACTATCCTTTCCATAGAGAAAAAGGAATTTTCTGCTTTTTGGTAGGCTACCTGGTTGTTTTCCAATTTCTTTCTTTGTTCATACAGGTAAATAGAGTTTCAGTTAGATAAAGGAGTTTCAGCTGCTCTTTCCTTTCATTCCTGTTCATGTAATTACCTTCTGCAAAAGTATCATTCATTGACTTAGGTGCATTTGGTATCCAGTGTGTTTTGTTTGACGTATTTTATCCATGAAATATCAATGTTGGATTCATCTGCAGAAAGTCTTTTAACTTTTTTTTGGTAAACTTGTAAACCAGTATTTTTTTCTGTTAGTTTAAAGCCAGGCTTTCTTTATACAAGAATTCAGATTAATTCAGAGTGGCAGAAGCACTAGGTGGCTTGGAAAATAGGTAGTCCAGTGTTTATGGAACTGCTCTGTAGTTTCATATAATGTTATAGTTATTGCATTGTGAAGAGTGGTTCATTCTTCTACATTTTTTCTGCCTGTGATAGAACTTGATGAAAGCTTTCTTCATTATACTCAGTCACGTTTCCTAGCCTTTTAAGGTCAAGATTTCCCCTTGAACAAAACCAGAAAGTTGTTCAGCTTTGCCCATGTCTAACTTAGCGAGTTCTCTAGGAAATCTCTCCCAAGGAGACGTTTCTACTGGATTTTGCATTACAAAAGTCTTTCTTTGATACTTCTGTTGGCATGCTTTTTTGACTGCCATCAAACAGAGTTGATGTTCAGAGATGGATCTATAATTTTTTTGACTTTGTCCCATCACAGTTCCCTCTCTTTTATCCTATTATATAACATGTTTGTCTGTGTGTTTGCTGATTATTTTTTCCCACAGTTTTTTAAAAGTTTGTTTTGGAAGGACTTTAACCTACCATGTGCAATTCTTAGGAGAGCTTCTAAAACACTTGAAAATTGCTGTCACTTTCTCATCATCCACTTTCTTGATAACAAACTTGCTTCAACTGATGTGTTTCAATCTGTTAGCAGTTCCGCAGATTAGTTGTTACTTTGATTGGTTTTATAGATCTGTCTTGAAAACCTGTGTAACAATAAACACCATGAGACAAAGAAAAAAAAAATACAGGAAAGAGAATCGGTATTCTAAAGCTACATTTCTAGATTGATGGAAATAAAATTTTAAACTAATTTTTTTTAAATCTTTTGCAGGTGTTAGGCCTTTTGCTTGTCCTCACTGTGACAAGAAGTTCAGAACATCGGGCCATCGGAAAACTCATATCACTTCACATTTTAAACATACAGAACTAAGAAAGCTGCGACATCAACGTAAACCCGCAAAAGTTCGAGTAGGAAAGTCAGGTGGTCCAGTGCCAGACATTCCTTTGCAAGAGCCCATACTCATAACTGATTTAGGTAAAGATGGACTAAATCCATACTCTCTTGAAATTTGGATTTCAATGGAATATAAAGGTCACATCTTAATCGAGCAACAGTATTCAGAGCTCACTCATCTTCAAAGATGCGCTTTGAAATAAATCATCAAAAACAAACTTCAGCAAGTACCATATTTTATAGTTTGCTTGCACTAGAACTAATAAGAAGAGTATTTTTTCTTTATGGTGAAATTGTATAATCCGTACCAGTAAAAAAGTATGTGCATTTTTATATTAAGGAGTTTAATTTAAGTATTATTAGACTGGTGGTATAGAAGAGATGACAGACAGTTCATGACTTAGATTCTTCCTAACGTGATCATTTTTATTCAGATTACAGATATTGATGAGTCAGTGTGTTATATAATTTTATATAAGTATTTGTTATAATTGTGACTTCAGCTGAATTAGTGGTAATCATTAGTGGTCATATTTCAAAAAGGCAGCTTAATTCTGGAACCTGCTTTGGAGAATTCATCCACTTATTTTAATTCTGTTGTATAAATATTGTCACGAGATTATGTAAAATGACTTTTTGGAAGAAGTTGTACAGCCCAATCAAAACAATATGTTGTTGTCCAGTGGAGGTCAATGTAGTGGGTGAGATGTTTATTCTTTGTTGTTTGATTGACCAGTCTGCTAACCCTGACTTGTCTGTTGCACAGTCATCTTTATGGTGGAATCTTATATTGGTAATACCTTCAGCTTATATTGATAAAATTTTTATCACTCTTTAAAGATATTTTTGCTTTCACTGCATCCACGAGTTACTGAAAGCAAAGTAGGGGTTATTTTGTTATCAGATAGAAGAAACTTAAATTTTTGGGGTGCAAGCAAAACTTAGCTGACAGCTTCAGACAGATCATACAGTATTTCTTTCTTGAGTGAACCCCAGAATCAAGTATAATCCCATTTCTTGATTTTAAGGAAAAGCTCCACTTCAATACAATAAAGATCTGCACAGTTGAAGTCCAGTTGCTGGAAAAAGATTAATGTTACCAAGAAATACTATAGAAGTTGTTTCCTGTGGATGCTGATAACATATGAACTCTGCTGATATTAGAATGCTCAATGTAAAAATAATTTCTACTGTTTATCAGGAAGGTGTCATGTTTTTTCAGCTCCCTGACAATATTTCCATATTTTTACTCCTCCCCCTCCCCCCCAAAAAATAATCTTAGTTCTTTTAGAGGTGTCAAGAACCTAATAATGTTACTCTCTAATAGTGTTAATCTTTGAGTGGCACTTCTGTTGATATATATTTTGCTTTCTAAAATAATCTTAATTTTTCTAAAAGTCTATGAAAAAGTCAGCAAATTGTTCTCTACCTGTTTCAATACTTCTCACAAAAGGCATATTAAATATTTGTCAAGTTGTATACCTGATATATGTTGATTAAAGATCATTTACTAAGTTTGAGATTGGAAGATGATATTATTGGATAAGCAATGAATTCATTACTGCCAACTTTTTCTAAAGTTAATGCTTATTTTGGACAAGGATGCTACTGTAATGAGGTGGACCTGTGGATAAAAGAAGAATTTACCACTAAAACAGCATGTACAGTATAATACCTATAAAGCTACATAGATGTAGGCGTAATTTTAAATAAGTGCTGAAAACATTTTCTTCATATTTTTGGATACTACAAGTTAAGTCATGCTTTCTTTTCAAATACTAGCTCTTCAGACTACTGCAACTTTACCAATGAATTTTTCCTTTGTGTGTGTGTGTGTGTGTGTGTTTATGTATGCAGGTCTTATCCAGCCAATCCCAAGGAACAGCCAGGTCTTCCAAAACTATTTTAACAGTAATTTTGTGAATAATGCAGAGAGACCGTACAAGTGTTTTTATTGCCATCGAGCCTATAAAAAATCCTGTCATCTTAAACAGCACATCAGGTAAAATAAACACAATAAAGGAAGGAAATGTGTGTAATAAAAGATTTATGGAAAAGTGTAAAATTTATACAGTATTCACTGAAAAGACTTTTTTTTTTACCATGTCTTAAACAGTGAACCAGTGATAATTGATTTTTTTTTTTTCTGGTAGAGTTGGAGGAGGCTTTGGACTAACTCATGCCTGTGTGCAGTTCTAGCAGTACAAGCGGTTGTGTTCAATGTGCAGTTTAATTTACTAACACTTGGATTCTTTTTTCCTAAACTGTGTATGGAAAATAACACGCGTTGTTTGTGAATTCTTTTGATAATCTTGTAATTGCGTACTTCTGTAATTGCAGACTGCCTGCTTTGTATGTAACTTCAATTTTTTTAAAAGGAAATTTGCCTTTTGTTCTGTATAGAAAACCTGAAAGAATTTGAGCTTACATTGTAATCGAGTAAATATCGTTGGGGATCATTTTGTTGCTTGAAGCTCAGTTCAAGTTCCGTGTAGTCGGTTCTTGTTACAACCACAAAGTCATGGAGTCACAGAAAAATTTAGATTGTAGGAGAACCAGTGGAGGTAACTAATCCAATCTTGTTTTGAAAAGAGTAGCTTCAAAGTTAGATCAGTGTTACAGTTTTGCAGTTTTACAGGCAGTGAGATTTAACATTTAGTCAGGTTATGAAACAGTGCTCTCTGACTTACAAACTATAAATAATTAGAAGAGGAAATATGAAAAAAACCCACCAAGGACGATTACTAAGGGAATCTAAGGGGAGAGTCTGTACAAGCAGGTGGCAATCTGCTTGTTTCTGCAGTGTAAGCTCTGTACTGCTTTCTCACTTTCTCTAGCTCAGATCATGGTGAGTTCCTCATACTCTCCTTACAAATCAAGTTCTGTATTTTTAAGTTCTCAGACCGCCTTGAAACAGTTCCTGGGTTTTATATACTGTCTTAACAGGAGGAAGGGAGGCTTTACAGTATCACATTTTTTCTTTTGTAATATGCTACCTAGATTTCTCACTGCCTTCTCTAGACACATTCCAGATTGATTGATTTAAATGAAAATAATTTGAATTATACTGAAAATGCAAAAATATTATGGGGGGTACCAATGACCTTCTGCTGTGCTTCTCTGATTGATCTTTCAACAGAGTACTGAGTGAAGCATGGCTTAGTTTAAGGTTTCATGGAGGAATTAGAAACTTTTTTCTTTTTACATGTTTGCTCTTTGTAAATTGGCATTGCTATAAGTAGATTGCTATGGTTGATACTTTTGTGGACAGCGTGTCCTCATGGAGTAGTACTGATCATTGCTTGCAAAGCTTGTTTCCCTCCCTGAAAAAGAGGGAAGTTTGTAGTAGGGGTATTTTCAGTAGAGCAGTGACTGTGAATAGCGTGTCAAATTATCCCCCATGCATGCCAAGGAAGGTCAGGATACCCTACTGCTGATTTTTATAGTGTGTATTGGTAGCAAAACAGTAATCTTAATATCTGTCATATACTATATTATGGCATCTAATGTGGTGGTCATAGACTTCCAAGGTTACTGTAATCATAAGCTGTCCCTAACTTCACCTGATTTTATTAAATCTCGCTTCTTTTATCTTCCATTTCCTAGCATTCCCATTGCCTTCCTTCTAGCTCTCTCCTGGGATGCTACAGTTGTAACCCTTAAAATTCTTGTTGCATTCCACTCTATTTCCTAACTTTTCCTTCCATCTATTTTGTATCTCAATGTAGTCCTACAAGGAAACTCCTCTAGCACTTCTGGAAGGAAGGATATAGTGAGTGCTATGTACTTTGATAACATAAGTGAGAGGCTTTCCCCACTTGAGTCTTTTTTTCACATAGCATTATGAGAGACAGGTTGTATTGTGTCTTGTTCAGGAGGTATTCAGGATGGACCGAGTTCTTTTCCTGAGAGTTTTGTTGTTGTTAGTGGTGGTATGTATAAGGAGAACCATATCTTTTTCTCCAAACTTTTGTGGACAGTTTTTTAGCTGAATTGAGGAAAATATATGTGAGTGATAATATACTAGTCTGAAGAACTACTGTACCATCTGGAACAGAAAAATTAAACCCAAGTATTGTAATGGTGACAGATTGTGATCAAGAAAGGAGATTGGACTGTAGAACATAATTAAAACTATTCAGATAGTATTGTTTTTAGCCCTGCCAGGTTGTTTGTAACTTAATAAAGTTTAATTTCTGAATTTTCTTAATTGAGGCCTCTTCCATCCATACAGCTGTCACCTTAGTTTAGTTTATTTTGCTCATTTTAAAATTGAGTCCTTTAATAACTTTGTAAATCAAACTGTTAAATCTATTTTTAACTTCTGCTTTCTCTTAAAAAGGTCGCATACTGGTGAAAAGCCATTTAAGTGCTCTCAGTGTGGAAGAGGTTTTGTGTCAGCTGGAGTTCTGAAAGCACACATTAGAACACACACTGGATTGAAAGCTTTCAAGTGTGTTGTGTGCAACGGGGCCTTCACTACTGGTGGTAGCCTCAGGCGACACATGGGGATCCATAATGACCTTCGACCGTACATGTGTCCCTACTGTCAGAAAACATTCAAAACATCACTCAACTGTAAAAAACACATGAAGACTCACAGGTATGTTTGCAGTTTTTATGTGAATCTTTCGATGTAGTTCAGCAACCGGTCCTTGAAAGATACTTGGAAAGGCAGCTTTGCTCTGTAGCAAATGTATATATTTGAATAAGGATTTTTATTTATGGGTAGCAAACACTTAGGTACCTTTGTAGGTATAGTAAATTGTGGTGTATAGTAAAAATAAAAAATGTTCACATGAATAGGATATATGTCTAACGCAAACCAGAAAGACTTTCTCATCTTTCTTTGTAGATACGAACTTGCACAGCAACTTCAGCAGAATCAGCAGTCTTCTTCAATAGATGATTCTACAGTAGATCAGCAGAGCATTCATGTTTCTACACAAATGCAAGTGGAGATTCAAAGTGATGAGCTACAGCAGTCAGAAGCTGTTGCAACAGATCAGCAGGCTATTCTAGAGTTAGACCAGCAGCCAGTAGTAGGCACAGAAGAAACAGCACTAGAACAAGAATTGGCTGATCAGCCTTTAGAGCAAGATGAGGGTGAGTATTTGAAATATGGTAAGGTTTAAATTGAGGTAAGTTTACAAGTTCTCCAATAATTGTTTCTTGACAGGAACTAGAAAAATACATGGAGTAAAGGCTACTTACTATATACTTACAGTATGTAGTACAATTTCATTCATTGGTGTTTAGATTTACTGTTAAAATATAAAAAGATTAGGATTTTCACCGTTCAGTTGTAGCAAGCTAAACTACTCAACAAATATACAGAAAAAGAATACATCCACAAAACCTTACCATGTCAGTTCTCTTATTATTAAAAAGCACTGCTGTATAGTCTACTTAGAAAGTAATACCTGTGTTTTGAGGTGAATGTTCCATGTACTTATTCTGTTTGTAATAGTGGAACAAAGTATTTTGGTTTTGCTTATTTGCTGTTTTTCATGGTGCAATGAGTTATCATGTACAACAGGGGAATATAAATAAAATGTACTATAAACTGATTTAAATACCTGGTCAGCTAAGAATTGTTTAGCTTATTTTTAATGCGGAAAGTCAGATGACTGTAAAATATGGGGGTTTTGAAACAACTGATATATACAGTTAGTTACATCTTTTTTTGTTGATATTTTCCCCTTTTCTTTCCCCCTTCCCCCTCTCCTTCCTTTCCCCATTTCAGATAGATTTGTGACATCCCAGCATGCTTTACAGGAAAACATCACTCAGTTTGAACAACAGACTATAACACAGCAGCCATTTGATCAACAGAGCTTATCACAAGGTTAGTAAATAAATAAAGGAGGTAAAAAGTAATTTTTATAAATCTGGCTTTACAGCATAGCTATGATAAAACATTTCTAAAGTGAACATCTGTAGTCAAAGTAACTGCAATGCAGAGAACTTGCAAAAAAATCATTGTTTTGAAGCTATACTTGGTAGAATATTATGAATACTTAAATTATTTTTTTGCTTTTATGAGCTGATGTCTAGTCATTACAGTCATATTCTTTCCTTGATTATGTTTGAAATTGCTGTGGCAGTAGGTAGTTTGCACAAGTTTCCCCCTCAATAATACATGCTCATAACCTGAGATGATCAGAAACACATTCTTAAGATTTGAGTATCTACTGGGATTCAATTTGGAAAAAGACAGTGCAAAATATAGTCACATAAAAATCATACTTTCACCTATCCACAGCAGTTTCCTTTTATATTTTATAGAGCAATGAAACTAGCAAATTAAGAGATTGTAGGCACTCGGAAACTATTTTTTTTCCTCTGAAATACAGAGAAATATGTGTAGGCATGTGTAGCATGCAAATAGTGAAGAAATGACTTCCTTTGCTTTTCACAGCTGGATTTCTTGAATTGTTCCATAACATGAAGCTACTAAATTTGTTCTGGGTTTTGTGGCAGGGGGGCTGTTGCTGAGGTGGGGAATGTTTGAGGAGTTTTCATTTGTTTTGGTTTGGAAGTATACACCACTGGCTGATTCCTTGATATCCTTGTTTCTGACTTTAGGAAATAACTTTATGTAGCTGGTAACCAGTAATTGGTATTCTGTCTGCACAAACTTCTCTGTTCTTAGTTTCATTCCCTTTTAATTGTATAGGATCATTTGTAAAAACTTAATTGAATGTGCTAAGTTGCATCATACTGTGAAGAAATAGTATAATTTGCCAATTTTAATTCTTTAGGTTGTGCTGCTTTGCATGTAAAGAGAAGAAAATTAAAGTCTCCACCTTTATTAAACAAGACTAATCCAGATCCTCTTACGTATTATGATTATTTTCATTGGTTGACTTTTACAGTTTTTCAAATGAATGAGAAGACACTACAGAAAAAAAATTGCAGCCTTTTGTTCTGCATTACTCTGAAGAGTCGTGGTGGTTTTTGTTTGGATTTTTTTGTAATGTCTCCTTGGAATTTGAAAACACAATAAGTAATTCTTGTTTTGTTATCTTATTTAAACATCAGTTTCTCTGTATGTGTATATTCTGTATTATATGAATATTGAATGATTTCTTGGGGAGGGGAAAGACTCTTCTAGAACTCACAAAACAATTCTTTCATCATCAGAAATCCAGACTGATCATCAATATGTTGTAAAATTGGTTCAGAGAAACAGAACATTTGTGGTGTGGGCTTTTTAAAGTCTCATTTGTATAAGATGTCTCCTATTCTACTTGGAATCTCATCCACAGATTCCCAACTCTTTGAAGTTTCCTTGAAGATCTTGGAGCCGTTCAAAATTTTTGAATTTCAGGTAGGTAAGCATTTGCGCGGATGCATGCGTTAAATTGGTCGACCCTCTCCCTATGTCTGCATCTGTGCTTCATGCTCCTAATTTCTTTTTCCTGTCAGCTAGGCAGAACATTCAAGCTTAAAACTATGTCTTTTTTATTCTTGATATTTATAGGCTGTATTCTTGCAAAAATATTTTGCTTCAGTGTTTATTAATAAAATGACGTAGGAGTTTTTAAAAAGTCTTTGATAGGTTTTTTGATTTTTCTTTTTCCTTTTTTAAGGGAAAAACCCCAACTTTGCATTTTAGTCAGATGAGTCTAATCTCTAGGTCTGCACAGACCTGCCAGAATTTTGTTTATTCTCTCAGGTTTGTTTGTAATACTTCTATTGAATTTCTTGTTTGTTCAGATAGATTTTCTTCCTCATATATTCAGACTTGTAAAAAAGTGCAGATCCTATGAGGGTGCTACAATATCATAAGCTGTGATTCATTTGAGCTAGATTTGAAGGCTTACGAAAAGGACTTGCGTTCTCTGTAGTTTGTGTTCAGGCATCTTCATTTGAAGACTTTTTAGTGATGCCAAAACAAACAAATGTGTCTTTTATCTGAAATTGTCTTTGGGTTGTTGAATATCATCTGTCACCAAATGTGTTTTCATACGAATTACATCACCTTTACTTCCTTTAAAGTCTCCCTGTAAGCATGGTTGAATGATAATTCAAATAGTGGTGACAGGCAAATGATCTTGAAAAACTGAAAGTCCAAATGCTGTTAATTCTATAGCCCATACAAATATACCCTTGCCACCAGAATGCTGTTTTGCTTTCCTAAGAAACTGATCTGCAATCTCAGGACTTTGAATTATGGTCTTTCAGTAACTGTTTACACATACTTGCAGTCAGTACTGTTCAGCTGGTTGTCAAAGTTGCCTAAGAAGCAAACCTGCAGAACATGTAATTGCTAGTCCCTGATCCCTGCTGAGATGCACATGTGCATGTCAATGTTTATAATGTTAGAATTTGAATGACCTGTCAGTAAAGACCTGAAATTTTTTCTAAATTAAATGTTGTGTTTGCTACAAACTATCATACTGTTGTTTTCTCATTCTCACATGCAAGACACATCTTTCTACTAGTGAAATGATTTCCAGAGTATTCTGTTTTTCAGTATGTTTTGTTAATATAGAAGATAATAGGTTGGATGATGTCCTAAAGCCAAAAAACCCCCAAGCAACAGAAATGACTACTTGTACTGAAAAACATGAAATTCAATTCCAGGTTTAGAGGTCTTTGTGCTAAGAGACTCCCCTTACTGTCCAGAGCTTAAAATGTTCTCTGTTCTTTGAAGATTGATCAGAAGTTTCTGGGAAACAACATACAGTGATGAAAACAAGAGCAGAAAATAGAGGTTGTGAAATTTCTCTCTCAGACTGAATGTCTGGGTTCTGGTGTTTGGTAGTATGGGGGTTTTTTTTTATTGCTGTTCTGTAGAAATAGTGTGGTGGTAGCAAATGCCTTTAGAATGCTCAAAACTGTCAGATCTTTTTAAATTTTGAGGGGAAATTGACCCTTATGCTAGGTATTGATTAAAATGGGGATGCCTCATGTATATTCTTGTTACAGCTTTGATTTGTGTTTATTCCAAAACTACTTTCAGAAGTAGCATTTCTTTCTTCAGTTTGTCCTCAAATACCTCTGCATTCAGAACTTCTCTTCCTGAGCATTTTGTTGCATGATCCTGGGAAATTTTTCAGGATGTCAATAATTTGTTTAAACATTTTGAAATGAAACAGCTCATGTTATAGTGACTGCTTTTTTCCTTTTTAGCTAGTAAAATTTACCTACTGATTAAAAAAGAAGTTTCAGGTTTTTTAGGTACTATATTTAATAGTTATGTCCTTTTTTTTAATGTAGGGCGTGGAAGTGACATCACTTTGCTTCAGTTTCTTGAGTCTTGTTTTTTCGTATTCTCATCTGGTGTAGTGGGAACGCCATTTTTCTATAAAGATACTTCTAAAATTTATTTGAAAAGTAGAAATTAGCAGCCCTCTTATCACTGCAGAACTTTTCATTGCTTTCTTCAGGCTACTTTTTGTCATTTCACAAAGGGTAATTGAGGTCCAAGGTTCAGCTTTTAGGCTCTTTTTTTCTTGTATTCTTGTGGTAGTTCTAGGAGAGAAAATAATATGCAGGTTTCAGTATTAGGTTTGGTGACTAGTATGACCTGATTAATAATGCCTTCAAGATTTGTTTACATTTTTGAGTTTTCATTCTATGGTGGAAGCAGTAGCATGCAAGTAGGGTTTTTTTCTCTACTGATTACAATATTCTTCTGCTGTGGAAAGTGTCTTTTGGAAAAATTTCTGCTTAAACTCAGCACATCCAAGTTTTTGTTTTACTGTTGCTTGAAACATTCTTTAAGCATTGCTTTTTGGCCTTTGATGCTGTGATCATCTGATGTGGGTTTGTTTCTACCCTGTTTTCATAATCTTCACCCTTTTTGTCCACTAAAGGCAAACTGCACGGAAGTACTAAAATTGTTGCCCATACTTGAATCACTGATACCTGTGGTTTCATTTTTTTCCACATGACATTATGGGTTATTTTTTAATACTAGAAGTATTAAGATTTAGAAGGGTTGATAAAAGGACATCTTGAATAGCATTAAAAACCACTGCAATCTGAGCTATATTTCCCTGGCTCTGGATCATTGGTCCTATCATTTCAGTCATTCATTTAGAAAAGGAGATGATTAAGATCTGCCGTTTCAGGAGAACAAAACCAAATAAAAATTTCAGGGTTTTATACTGGAAATGTGAATAAAAATGTGTTTATTTTTTACTTTGCAGTTTGCCTTTGAGAGGCTCTACTTTACTATTATCTAAAGAGTGGGAATACGTGGAGGAGATCCAAAGTAGGAGAAAATGGGGTTACTTTATCAGAAACTGGAGTTCTCCTATTGGGTCATCTCCTCCACTCACCCGCCATCCTCCCCACTGAGCTTTGCATCCTTGTGATCGGCTTCCAGTGTAGTTAAGGGAGCGTGGTACCAACGTGGATAAAGGGAGATGGGTCAACCTGTTTGACACATGCATGCTTACATACAAGAAATTCAAAATTTCAATGGCTCTAAGGTAATTGTGGCACCCTGAAGAAACTTCAAACAGTGTTTTTCTGTGGAGGAGATTTTCCAATAGAATTCCAGCTAACGGTAAGTAACCCTATTATGCCTATTACGTAGATGCCAGAAACATACGTGTGTTTTGACGCTCAACAGTGAAGAGTACAACTATTACTATGTGGTAATGCTGCTTGTTCTCTTTTGAAGGTAGTCTTCAGAAAAGTGTGGTGTTATTCAAAGTCCAACTCAGTGTATTTTACAGGTTTATGACTGTTGAATTTCTGGCAGGTTTTACAGTGAATGACAGCTACAATCAACAGACTCAATTTCCAGCTGTACAACAGCTGCAGGATTCAAGCACACTTGAATCTCAGGCTCTTTCAACGAGTTATCATCCACCAGCCCTTCTTCAGGTTCCAAATACAGACACTATTAATGTAGTAAGTACTACTCAAAGGCAGGATTCATTGTTCCGTGTTCAGTCGTGACTTTCTTACACCGTTTCATTGGTATTAGGAGGTAAAACAAGAAGTAAGAAAAGTTTCACCATTTCTTCTCTAGATTGCTTATGTTTTACAACTGGAAAATAGAAAGATGAGGAGAGGATAAGTGACTTGACTACAGTTTCTAAAAAGGAATTGTATGTTTTGATGTTCTAGACTTAAAAAATACTGTAATGCTGGATTGTGAGTTTAAAACTAAGGAGAGGATGTAATGTTATGAAATCATTTTACATTATTGCATTATATTCTCTCCTAATTATTACATTTCTATAGACATATATGATCAAGCAATAAAAAAAAGCATTACAAATCTTTAGTGATCATTCATGGAGCTTGCATATTGCAGTGTATGATGCTCTTGTGTGGTTCTCAGTTAAATATGTAAAAGGGTTTAATTTCTAAAAATACAGTTTAAATGTAACTTTTTATGATGGTAGAAGTACCTAGTACGGAGACAACCTGTTGTACTATATTTACCACGATGATCTCTATGAGCTACTGTCTCTTCAAGCTTGTTTGCAAAGTGCAAATGTTGTCAGAGAACTGATGCAGGTTTTAGGATCTGGAAGAGTTTGAGTCATTTCAGTCTACAGGCTTTGGAATTTCCCTTTTCCTTTCAAATTTTGAAGCATACTCTTCTTCTCAAGGATTATTCTGTTGTGGCTTTTACTTACAGGAATGGTCAGAAAGTAGTGAAGTCTGTTAGCAACACTGTGTTTTGCTGCTTACTCAGTGTTTAAAATGGCTGCTCTAGTTTTAAGTTTAACTCCTCAAGCACTAGAAAATCTAGACGATTTAGATACATTTTTGTAGAGATTCAGAGAAGTGTTAAGTGCACCATGTTGTCTGTTTATTCCAGTTCAGTAGCTGAATATTTTGATGCTTTCCCTCTCACTATAAAAGAAGTATTATATTGCACTCTTAATTTCCTGTCAAAATGTATGAAAACATAAATTTAATTACTTGTGTTGACTGTAAATGCTGTAATTTTTTTCTTGCCTATTTGTATGACTATATTTAAATGTTGTGTTATTGACATTTACTTGAGGCTTTGATTTTTAGACCACTCGCTTGATACAAGATCAGTCACCACAGGAAGAACTTGAATTGCACACCCAGCGGCCTCATTTTCTTGAGGAAAATGAAGATCAAAGTAGGCGTTCATATAGGTATGTTACACTTTTAGTTTTTGTAACTGAATTGCCAGGATCTTTTGTGGCTAATAATTACATGAAACTAATGGAAACAATTTTCGTGTAATAGGTGTGAATATTGCAACAAGGGTTTTAAGAAATCCAGCCATTTGAAGCAACATGTACGATCACATACTGGTGAGAAACCTTATAAATGCCAACTCTGTGGCCGTGGTTTTGTTTCCTCGGGAGTTCTTAAGTCACATGAGAAGACTCATACAGGTAACAGAGTATACCAGCTCTATATTAGCTTAACCCATGTTTGGGTTTTGTAAATGTCCTGTGTGAGTAAACTTAAACAAATAGCATGCTACTTATTTGTTTCTGTTACTTTAAGGAGTTAAAGCATTCAGCTGTAGCATTTGCAATACCTCCTTCACAACTAATGGCAGCCTTACCAGGCACATGGCAACTCACATGAGCATGAAGCCTTACAAGTGCCCATTCTGTGATGAAAGCTTTCGAACAACTGTTCACTGCAAAAAACATATGAAAAAACATCAGGCAGTCTCCTCAGCTGTAGCAGCAGCTACAGATACAGGAGGGGGAGGTAAATTATTTCATTTTTACTTTTACAGTCCTTTCTACATAAAAAATACAGATGTTTTGGTGGATTACATGAATGCTATAACAGTAATGGTACAAAATAGCCTTCCAGCACGGATAATGTCTGATGTTCAGAGCTGCTGAAATTGCTCTGTTACCTAAATTGTTTAAAGAACTTAGTTTTCCAGGATCTGGCCAGTGCATTAAAGGTATTGTATGTGACATAGCTACTTTAGTATGTCACTAAAGTAGAAGATTTTTTGTCCTATATTATTTAACCTGTGTTAGTTATTGTAAAAATAAGAATCATAAATCCAGCTTTTTTTAAAATGAAGTACAGACATGAGTAGATAGACCTCTGAACGAGATTAAAATCCAAGCACGTAATGTAGTGGCCATGTGTTTAATAATAAAGTCTTCTATTTTTTGTAATTTCAGCTGACAGATTAAACTAAACAGATGTGTGGTTTTTGTTTTGGTTTGATTTTTTGGTTTGTTTTTTTTTTTTTACTTAATAGTTGCATGTGTTGAAGAAGATGATGAAAGCTCTGAAAGAACTTCCAGAAAATCTCGTCCTGGTGTCATAACTTTTACAGAGGAAGAAACAGCAGAACTGGCAAAGATTAGGCCTCAAGAAAGTGCCACTGTTTCAGAAAAAGTTCTTGTCCAGTCGGCTGCAGAGAAAGACAGAATTAGTGAGATCAAAGATAAGCAAGCAGAACTGGAAGCAGAGCCCAAATATGCCAACTGTTGCAGTTACTGTCCCAAAAGCTTTAAAAAACCCAGTGATTTAGTCAGGTGAGGAATTGAGAAGTTTCATATGTTTTTAATTTGCTGAATAGTTCACCAGAAACTTTAGCAATAACAGTTTCATATAACTCTCTATGCCCAAGTTGAAGTTTGACTACTATTTGCATAGTTTTTATTTTTCACAGTGGTTTAAAAATGTGTCAAAATGTTACATATTCTGAATATGACTAATCCAGTCTTTTCATATTTATTTTCCTGCAGTATTAAAATTATTATTATGAAGTTTTAGAATAAATTATTTTTTCTTGCTTTAAGACTTGCATATAAAAACATGTAAAAATCTGTTGAAAAAATGCAAATACTTAAATCATCTTGTTCTGCTTAGTGTAATGCTAGTATAAGTATTTAATTAATTCTAAAATTAATAAGATAGAAAGTAAATATTTGTACAAACTGACATAAAAGTAGAAATTCACTTATACATGTATCCTGGAATTGTTAGGCATGTTCGTATCCATACTGGAGAGAAGCCGTATAAGTGCGATGAATGTGGAAAGAGTTTCACTGTAAAATCCACTCTGGACTGTCATGTTAAAACACACACAGGTCAGTAAGGTTTTGCATGTCTTTGTTTAGAAACTGGTTGCTTTCTTGACCTGCTGTTCCAAGTACGGATTTTGCAAGGAATGCTATGTTTGGCTGTGATCTAGTATTTGGAACTGTGGATGGCAGTGCTGGGGTAAATTTGGTCCTTGTGACATCATCAAATGAATCACATTAGAACATTCTGAGTAAGCCATGTTATTACAGCCTTCTGTATGAGTAGGCTCCTAAAGCATAGTCTTAGCTCATGCAAAAACTGTATGTAAGTATCCAGAATATGTTCATGTCAAATCTTCTGTAGCATTTCAATGATAAATGATTTTCCTGAGTAAGAAGGTGGAGTTGGGGCAATCTTACAAAATTAAGTTAGAGGCAAAAAAAAACCAATAAACATTACTGTTTGTGCTGCTAAGTAAACTGGAAAATAAGTGTACAAAAATCTTGAACATTCAGCTGTTTGAATCTTGCAAGTTGAATGTAAACCTAATACCTGTAATATTTAGATTTTTTATGGTAGTTCTTTTGTATTAATGAGAGAGGTCTGATTTTAATAGTAGTATTTTTCAACCCCAATTTTGTGCTAATTAAAAAAAACCTTTTAAGTCTTTCATACTTGTTTTCCTCTTACCATTGAACTTCTCTACTAAACTCAGTCCTGAACTAATTAATTTCTTAAACTGTCTACAGTTTCATTAAGTTTCATTATTATCTCTTTTCAAAAATACAAGAAACGAAATAGAAGACTTTTAATGCTGTAATGCATAATTATTTTGCTCATGGAAGCTCCTGCTTCATTTTACTGTATTTGTACTTTCTGGTTTTGTTTAGTAAGAAATAGTACTCATGTTACATGAAATTGTTGCGTAGATCAGTATCTTGTCTCAGACAGTAGCAGATAGTAAGGAGAATGAAAGTAACAAAGCAAGGATTTGGTCATGTACCTCCAGGTTCAAGCAGTTTACAAATTGTGGGACTCTGAATAAGAGATTGCATCTCTTAGCTCGCTAGCTGTAATGGAATATTTTATATTGGTTTTATCCAGTTGTTTTCTGAACCCAGAAAAATTGGGTAAAAAGGAATGGCGTTCAGTAGAGTCAATAGTAGTGAGTTCCTGGATTCCAGTTTGATTTTCAGTTTGCTGTCTTGATAATTTTGTTCCTAAGCCCACTAGTTTTTTGTTAGGGCCCTTTCTTAATTTTTAAGCTCTTTATGGTTGTACAGAGTTTTTTATAATATATCATGGAGCTTTGTAAATTATTATTTTAACATCCTTAAATGGATTTTCCGAACCTGCTATTCATTCTCTCTTTCACATTACATATAGTACAATTTTACCTGTTAGAGTCCTCGTTCGGGTGGTTAAGAACTCTTCTCCTGACTTCCAGCCTTGTGAAAATTGTCTGTATAAACCTTTTGTGTTCAGTCTTAGAACTGTTTTTATTTAGTTCATGAAAAGACTCTGTCCTTTCATCCCGTGACAGCATTTTTATTAAGGTCTTTTAATATAAAACCACTGTAAAATTCAAAAAATCCAGATACAGTCTTTTCAGTGGAAATCTGATCTTCTTGAAAGGGTGCTCACAAATTTGTGAGGTGTAATTTTCACTGCAAAAGCCACATCACCTTTTTCGCTATTGTAATTCATTTTATCTTGTGGAGGTTTTTTTCCATGTTCTTTTATACTTGGGCCACCTTGTGCTGGATGAAGTTTAACTAATGTGCAGTTTTCTGCATTTGAGCCTGGACTGCTTTCTGGAATGCTGCCATAATCTAGGGCGATGTAGGGCAATACCTACACCTAATAGTTCACTGGTTTTATATTGAGACATACATAATTTATTTAAATGAACAATAAAGAAAAATTTTACAGTATTAGTGTCTGGAACTACCCTAAAAATAGTTCCGTTTGAAAATCTGCTCTTGTTCCTAAGCTGTAAATTAAAGTTGCCTGGATAGGAACCTGATATGATCTGTAATCAGCATTGATCCAAAGAATTAGTTTGGGGCTTTACTGGAAGTACGGGCTGATTGGAAGTTTTACTTTGAGGTATATGGTTCTTTGTCTGAACACTTAGCTCCTGTATCCTGATGTAGCATAAAGTGGGATAACTGAAGTCACACACTGTTGCACTTCTGTCTTCATTGCTTTTCCAGTTTCCTGATTACGTAACAGTTCTTGTTAACATGTTAGTTATGTAGCCAGCAGTGTGGTGTAACTGTCAGTGGCATAAAACACATTTAATTTTTGCTATATTTGGAAGCACTGCCAATTTAGTGTTTGCCATTCCTCAGTGACTTTTCATCCTAGTTCGTGATCATCTTCCCTCCAAGTTTCCCTTGTGGGCACTTAACTAAAAACTACTAAACTACTGAAAACATAGTTCAACCATCTCTCTTTTTTCTTTTCAGATTCCTAGTATTTACACAACAGACCCAAGAGTCAGGTTATAATCTCATTCCATATTTAAATAATATGGACTTTGTTCCATCCTGCTTATTTTTTTTTGTTTTCTTTTCTCTCTCTCTTATTTTTCCACCCCCTTTTCTCCCAATGGGTGGGGATTTTTTATTTAGTAGGAAGGATTGCTAGATGGCTTCCTTTGTGGCACTCTGAATGTGGTAGATGATGTTGCTGCAGCCCAGATTCCCATTGTCTTACTGGTTCATGTTTTTGGGCTCTTTCTTCTCCATTATTTGAAACAGAACATTGTCAGACGTTTACTTAGTTTTGTTGAACAAGAAGTGACAACAGTGTGCCAGGGTTTTGTAATTTGAAGTAGGTTGAATTGTGATTCAGGAATTTGATGAGAGATTCTTCTTTGTAAATGGAAACTAGAACTCAACAGCAGGAATCACAGGCACATACTGCTCTTGTGATTTCTTTACCAAATGCATTGGTTTCTTTCCCTTGTTTAGCTAGGAAGCAACATTGTGCTGGAAGGCCTGGGAATTTCAGGAGTTATAGTGGTTTTTCAGCTGCAGTGGCATGTTTTCTGCCAGATATTTACATGATGCTTTTTGTGAATTGTACAGCTGTGCATATGGTTAAAGAAATAAACTCTGTAGCTTGCTGTTACTTGTAGTATATTAAAAATTCCATTTGAGACCAAGGATGTTTTTCAGATGTTACGCACTCTGAAAGGAGAGACAAAGAAGGCCGTGTATGTATAGACCAGATTTCTGTACTTCTGGTTTACTCTGAGGGATTGATATTTTGTTTTAGAATGTTATCTCACTTAATTTTAATAATTTCGTACTTGTAATCCAGTAATACTGGATAATTGAGGCAGCATTGAAACAGAAGAATAAAGCTGCTGGAATTAAAAAGTAAATGAGTGGCTAAGTAAGTAGGAGCCAAATGCTGAAGAGGTCAAGATGAAACTTTTAATTCTCCAGTTTATTAGCTGTGTAGCTGAAACAACTGGATTAGTCAGGAAGATGAGATGAGGAGGAGGACAGAGGCATGAACGTAACCAAGTAAGATTCTGCATGAAAGCCTTAAAAGCATATTGAGTTTTAGTAAAAGAAAAAAGTTAATAGGCACTTCATTGAGAACCTTAATTCATTTGAAAAGCAGCCAAGTGATAAAGTCCACCTATTTCACATTTATTCTGTTCTAATTAATTTAGAATCTGTTATGGGTTTTGTTAAATGGATGATTCAGTCCTGTCAATCTTTTTAGAGGTTTAATCACTTACCTTTCTGGTTTTGAAACTTTTCTAGGCCAGAAGCTCTTCTGTTGTCATGTGTGCAGTAATTCTTTTTCTACGAAAGGCAGTCTAAAGGTTCACATGCGCCTGCACACAGGAGCGAAGCCCTTCAAATGCCCACACTGTGATTTGCGGTTTCGTACTTCAGGGCGCAGAAAAACCCACATACAGTGTCATTATAAACCGGATACAAAGAAAGTTAGGAAGCCTGTTGCCCGGACTTCAACTGAGGGACTACAACCAGTCAGTCTCCTTAATTCATCCTCAACAGACCCTAATGTTTTCATCATGAATAACTCTGTTTTGACGAGTCAGTTTGATCAAAATTTACTTCAACAAGGACTTGTGGGCCAGGCTATCCTGCCTGCTTCAGTGTCAGGTAAAAATGGATGGGGTGGCGGTGGTAGTGGTGGTGTGGAGATCAAGTTCTGAAATTTGCTTTCTATTAGAGTTCAGAAAGTTTTGCCAAACACTGCTTGCCAAACAGGTAAGAGTTGTATTGAATTTATAGTTCGATGCACAGTGGTGACATGAATAGAAGATTTCTTATTTAAGAATGCAGTTCACCTGAAAAAGTCTCTTCAGTTCTGCTGTGGTGTTGCACTGCAGAGAGGAAGAAAATGCAGGTAACAAATAGGTGGAGTACTTGTATTCTTTGTAGTAATACTTTCTGGGTTTTTTTTTAAAAAGAAAAGAAACAAACCAGTTGCTCTGTCTACACTGGTTATTTATGTGAATAATGAAGCGTGTCTTTTAAGTGCATATCCTCTGCTGTACATGTGTAGTTATTTGTCCAAAATAAAAAGAAAAAAATACACACACGCCAAGAGAAAACCAACCAAAAGACCCCCAACCTCAAAACAAAACAAGAAAACTCTTTAGCAATACAAAAAACCGGTAGTGTAGGCAAGTATGTTAGATAATTAAGTGCCTAGGATATGAAGTCTCACCAATTGGCAGTGACTACAGCTGCATTAGCACATTAAATGTGCCACAGGCCATTCTTTGAGGCCAACTGGTAGAGAATACACAACATGCTTCATGTTGCAAGAAAGTGACCTTTTGAGAATGATCCTTGCTAATTTCTAATTTTTTTTCAGGTGTTTTTTGTGTCAGTGCTCACTGACCCAATGTTTGTGTAAGTGCTCAGGTAAACTTAGGACAGGGACGATTTTAAGAGCAGAACAGTGTTCAGGTCTCTGGCAACCTGCCTTGATGTTATTAAATGTACCACTTAAATTGTGGATCTTGGACTGTCTGTCATTTCTCAGAGGGAGACTTTGATTTGCTGTGCTGCTTTGGCATTTTTTTCAGTACATGTCTGAAATGCCCACAAATTCACAATGCAGATATGCCCACAAATTCAGAGTATTATTATCAGTCTCATATTTAACTGTAGCGATTCCAGCTTATCTAATTTGACCTAAGCTGTTATCCAAAACAAACAAATTGTTGGTGTTCAGAAAATACTGATGTTATTTGACAGGCACAGCCAGTGATAAACTTGTGATGAAAAATCGATTGATGTTTGCTTGGATTTTTGAACATAATAAGGAGGAGTGTTCAGTATGTTCAGATGTCCTAGAAAGAGGCCTTCTTAAACTGAGACTAGTAATGTGGGTTTTGCCCAGGGCAGGTACTTTTTGGGTGCATTGTAAACCAGATTTATTATATTAAAGAATTCTGAAGAGGGACGGATAGATGTTTTTGAAGCATCAACCAAAGGAAACTGGTTGATTATGCCCAAGGTGTTTGGAGAAGGTGCATCAAACACGGGATGACTTTTTCTTTATATTCTCTCAAGACCTTTTGTAGAGATGGTCTATTCTCCACTTTTGAAACTAGAACCTTTTCAAGTTTTAAAGACTTTTGGATTTCAATTGCTAATGTACCTTTATTTTCATCCATGTAAGTATGGAGGATGAACTTTGACACTTTGATACTGAACCGTGTCTCTGTTGTGCAAAATGTGGCAGTAACTTTCATGTGTATATTCAGAGACAGAATGTAAATATCCTGTGTGTGTGCTGCTTTATTTAGGTGCAGCACACTTTCCAAGGAAATCTAAACCCAGTTTCTCCAGATTTCTAATGCTACTCTGGAAGGATTCCTGTTTTGTAAGCTGCTAGCTAGTGCCTAAATTGCAATCCTTAAATCACATGGGATTTATGAAGCTTTAAAACAGGCAATCATCTACTTCAAATTATTTTTCTTGTCATAAATAAATGTGTGTGCACATAGCTTTTATATTGATTTAATTTATAAAAATAAGCACGCTGAAAGAGGCAGTCAGTAATGGTAAATAAAAACATTACAATATAACTGTTTTCTTTGGTAGCTGGAGGTGACTTAACTGTGTCCTTGACAGATGGTAGCTTGGCCACTCTTGAAGGAATACAGTTACAACTTGCTGCTAATCTGGTTGGACAGAATGTTCAGATTTCTGGAATAGATGCCACTGGTATTAACAATATAACGTTACAGGTAAGTTGCTCACTGTTCCTTGCTTTTAATTCTGTAGAGTCACTTTGGGGGCTGAAGAAAGTTGAAGGAGCCTACATAATTCTGGAAGAGTTCCCTTGAGTTGAGTGAGCAATAACTTACTGTATCAGTTGTACAATGTTAGAAGACTTAAAAAATAGCTGCATAGTGGGATATTTTGCTGGTTTGGTTTCTTTGATTTTTCTCAGGTTTTTTTACCTCTCTGGGATTTTGACAAACTGCTTTAAAATACATATTTTTTTTCTTTTAATTCCGTTTTGTCTTTACACTTCAGAAGTACTCTAGGTTCCCACCCAAAAGGCACCACCCCTCTCACCCCCCAAAACAAACCCAAATGATTGCACAGAATGTGCTTTTCTAAACATAAGACACTGTGTTACTTTGCAAGCTTTTAATAGTTGGATTCACAATTTAAATTCCCACTGAGTAAAAGGAACAACAGAAAGAGGTGAGATGATTGTATTTAAAAAGTATTTGAGATGTGTGAAACAATGATTTTCTTGAAATTGGTTGTGTTTGATCAGTTGCACAGAATTTTTGATGTTGGAGGAGACCTGTGGAGGTCACCAGGTACAACCCCAAGGTCAGGGAAGGGACGTCTGCAGAGTTGCATTGAGTTGCTCATAGTCCCTCTGCTCAAGGAGTTTTAAGCATAAAATAAAGACATTTTAATTTTGTTTTTCTCAACTGCTGAGCATCTCTGAAGAGTAAAATGTCTTATCTTTAAGTATAGAGAACGGCTGTTGGCTTGTGAAATAACCCCTAGTAGCTGAAAAAATAATTTCTGGTATCAGTCTTCTCTCTGCTCCATGCCTTTTCACTTTCAAAGGCTTGGAGACAGTGATAAGCATTGCATGCACTAATAAGACAGTACAGAATACCAGCAGTGTGTTTACCTGGGGCCAGGCATGCTGTTATGTAACTGATCATAATTTCCCAAACATTTTGCTGAGGGAAGGGAGGAAAAGTGAATCTGAATAGACTGGTTACATAGTCACTTTAGAGACTGGCTATGTACAGACACATAAAAATTAAATTTTAAATCGTTAATTAAAAATTTTCAGTACTCTATATGCAATAAATATATATACTCTATATGCAATAAACATATATTTTGAACTTACGGTAAGAATATTAATTTTAACCCATTTTGTTAACTTCAGATTGACTGCTGAAAACTTGTTTTCCAGATTGATCCAAGCATCCTACAGCAGACATTACAGCAGAGTAATTTACTTACTCAGCAACTGACTGGAGATCCCACCATGGCTCCACAGAATCCCTCCCTCCAGGCAACAGAAAATGCAGTGCCAGCTAATGTGGTTATTCAGCCCATATCAGGCTTGTCTTTGCAGCCCACAGTAACATCATCTGCTAACATGACAATAGGGTCCCTGTCTGAGCAGGAGTCTGTGCTGACAACCAGCGCTAATGGTAAGCACTGTCAGTAGTTTTATTGTGCTTTCAATTTCTTAATTTTACTTAGGGTAGTACCCACAGTGAGAAAATGTCACCCCCCTGCCTCCCCTTGCTCCCACCAAACACTTCATTGTAATAAAATAAACTTGCAGTTCTTGCTTGAGCATCTTCAGCAAATTTTACAGCTTTGTGTTATGCTTTCTTGAAACAATTTTTTACAGAAGGTGAATTAGAGAGTGGGTTTAGATTAGATATTAGGAAGAAATTCTTCAGAAGGTGAAGGTGATGAGGCACCAGAACAGGTTGCTCATAGAAGCTGTGGATGCCCAGTCTTTGGAAGTGTTCAAGGCCAGGTTGAATGGGGCTTTGAGCAGCTTGGTGTAGTGGAAGTTGTCAATGCCCATGACAGGGGAGTTGGAACTGTGTGGTCTTTAGGGTCCCTTCTAACCCATGCCGTTCTATGATTTTGTATAGTGAAAATACTTAAGAACTTCCATAGTCTTGAGCAAAATACAGAATCTTCATTCTGAAAATCTTAACTGCACAGGAATAAATTGGATGTGAAAAAAAATTATATTTTAGACTGCAAGTTATACCATCTCCCCTTGGCTGCATTGATTATAGTTGTTCAGAAAATAATGTATAAATTGCTTTGAAAAGTTATGTCAAAAATTCCACAAAGGATATTAATGGAATTTTTTTGTTGTTCTACCACTTACATTTAGGTGCACAAGACATTACTCAAGTCATGACTTCACAGGGTATGGTGTCATCTACAAATGGACAACATGAGATAATGTTGACCATAAATAATTCCAGTTTGAGTCAAGTTCTAGCTCATGCTTCGGGTTCTACTACTGCAACCTCATCAGGAAGTCCTCAAGAAATCACTCTTACAATATCTGGTTTGTGTTTTTAAAAATCTTTAATGATACCAGATCTCTGTTTCATAAAGTACCTATACAGTAGCATGTGAGGATTTTCGCAGTCCACAGTTTTCCCATGGTGTATTTTTCATATATTCATCACCTTTAAAAGATAGTCCCCAAATCTGCATTTGAAAACCAAACACATTTGCTTTGAGAACACGTTAGAGTGGTTCACTGTTTTATTTATAGCCTCAGTTAACAGCTGGATTTTTACAGATTGATCAAGTTGGTGCTTTGAATCTAGATGAGTGAGATCCATATTTGTCTAAATATTACTAATCTCAGGTATTCCTGCACATGTTAGTATCTGGATTTGCATAATCACATCTGTATTAAAAACTTCTCAAACCTCTGCATAAAAATCTGCATGTGTAGAAATTAATTCTATGTTTTGGTTGTATTTTCTACTTTTGTTATTTTATGATCTGTTGTTTCTAGTTGTAAGAAAAGTAGCAGAATAATGTTGAGATGATTCCAGTTACAATAGGACTTATTTCTGTTCAGGCCAAGATCTTATTCAGCATAATTCTGGAAGCACTGATCTGAATACTGGCTTAAGGCTGACAGCACCAACCATCAGCAGTCAGACTACAGGTGCTACATTAACTATAAGCAATGACCAGCTTCTTTCTCAGGGCCCTTCACTAAATGCTCCAGGTATGCATACAATGATATTTCTAACTGAAAATAATATTTTATTAAAAAATAAATATTAGAATGAAAGGGTATAATCTTGCACATCATGATTCAGGAACTTAGAGTGTTTTGTGTTTTCTCACAAGCTTTAAATTGTTACGTCAGTTTAAATGAACTTTATTCCACACAGTAAGAAAAAAATGAAAACAAGAAGACATATCTTAAATCAGTACTTTTAGGCAGTTGCAGGAGTACTCAAGAACTATATCTGTAACCTGGAGGATGACAAAATCTGGTGCCTTTGCTGCGGAAGTGATAAAATATCAAATTTGCTCTAGTACTCAAATGTTGAGATTTTAAGTATGTATATGAATTTTTACCTATATATGTTTGTATATGTGACCACTTGTGCATGCAATACTATGTTCATAAAGCTACATTTAAATGTAATTCTTCTAATTTTATCATCTGACTGACAATTTTGGATGCTTGATTAGCTGTTTAACCAGTTTTGTTGATTCCAAAATACAAAGTCCTAGCAATGAGAAACACAAATTACTAAGTTCACTTAAAATAAGTTTGCAGTTTAGAGTTTATGTATGTAACAGATGGTTTTTTTACCATTTTGCATATATTCTAGAACTTAATACAACAGGTGGAACAAACCTTCCTCCAGCAACACCTATATCTCAGTCTGCAGTTTCTGCACAGAATTTGGTAATGTCTTCATCAGGAGTTGGAGGAGATGGTAGTGTCACTTTGACTCTTGCTGACACTCAGGGAATGTTGTCAGGTGGTCTTGATGCAGTTACGCTTAATATCACTTCGCAGGTAAGATGCTTTTCTGAACTGACAGATAAATTGATCTTTCTTTCTTACAGGGCAGGAATTGGAGATTTTGCTTAAAAAATAATTTTGTCCTGTAAATACATAGCATTTGAAAATTTAGTTAGTTTTCCTTCTTTCTGCCAATCGTGTGTGTACAGCATCTAGAAACATGAACTGTTTAAACAGAAGCGCAGATAAGTTTTGCGGGATGGTATGTTTTTTTTAAACGAACAGATAGGTTCTACTGTTTCAAACAGTGTTTGAGATCAGTTTTTAGTGTTAAACTATGTACTTCATCATCACTATTCAGTATTACAGCTTAGTACTCTGAAATATATTATTTCACGTGTAATTTTTTTTTCCTACTTGTGAAAAAATTCGGTAATTTTTTTTTCCTACTTGTGAACTTGAGAGTTGAAGAGCAGTTGCAACGGTTCTTTTCACAGCGAGTAACAGGACAGAATTTAATTGACTATCTTTAATAATAGATGGCATTATAAGAAATTTTACAAAAATGGTGCTGTATGGACTACCATCTCCCCAGTAACCTTACTATTGGTTTCATTTATAGGCATAATTTAAGAATTTTGTGGTGTCATCAAGAGCCAAAGACGTATTGGCAAATCTACATCATGGGGAGATAATAATATTAAGACTACAAAGTGAAAATTTAGGGTTGTGTGGTTGACATTTCAGTGTAGATTTTACATCTGAAAACTTGGGCTGTTTCTTCTATTTTCTTGGCTTAATTAGGTTTAGATGAATTTCTGTTTACTTTTTGACCTGAGTTAAAGTGTGTAAATGTATATAAACTAAATACTATTTATCTTGCATGTGGTGTGATTAAAATTGGTGAAGCAAAGTTACTTGCTTCCCTCTGCAGTTTTGCTCTGGGGAAGGGAAGAAAAGATTTCTTAAGTAATTCTTATAATATGTTTGTGATTTCTGGTGTCATAGAGTAACAAAGCAGAACATGGTTTTATTTTAGACTTTGTAATAATTTAAGTGATTACATTTGGCAGTGTTGCTGTTTATTAATAAGATCCTGTGGCTCCTGTGAAGACAAGCATAAATAATTGAAACACTGAATAATAATAATAGCTATGCAAACACAGGAAATCATGGTGAATAGACAGGTAGTATGTAAAAAAACTGTGTTTCCTGGGGAAATTGAAAAGTCATTAAAAGTAGTGTAGAAATAGAAGTAGTAAGGTATTAGTAATTATATATCCTAAGTAGTGATTTTGTATCATGATTTCATCGGGTTTGGAAGTATGTTTAATTAAGATATTTAAACAAAAGAAGATACTGTGGGAAGGCCGTGCAGGAGAGCAGAATACAGAGGTTAAAGAAAGGCAAGGGAAAGCTGAAACATTCAGCATTTCATGCAAGGCTGGTAAAAATTAATCAGAACTGAATCTAGTCTTACAAACTTCCAGCTGTTGTTACCCTTAAATTGTTAGATTTAAATTTAAAGGAGAAAAGGAGGGAAAACAGTTGCATTTGTTCAGATAGGATTCTGAAATGCTTCTTTCTAAAGGAAAAAGAAAAGTTCTTTTGAGGTGTGAAAACATACATGACTGCGGTTAGCTGTTTAAATAGAGCTTTTTAAATATAGTTACTCTTTTTTTTTTTTTTTTTTTGTGCTCCCCTCTCTGACAGGGTCAGCAGTTCCCTGCTATACTCACAGATTCCAGTCTTGCTAGCCAAAGTGGATCAGGATCACAGCAAGTCATACTGGTGAGCCATGCACCCCATTCAGCACCTGCAAACTCTGATGAAATAACGTATCAGGTAGATACCATACCTTTCTGTGTCTTTTGTGGTAAAGGACTTTTATTTAATCAAAATACTGGAATAATTCCTTTTTGTCCTGAATCATGAGGGCTGATGTCATTCCCAAACAAGAGTATTGGGAAGAGGTTCTCTATGACTTCCTAGTCACCCAGATTCTGTTTTGAGTTAAAAACCACTTTCATATGTATATATAAATATATATATATATGCATACACACACANAAATGTAATTAACAAGATGTTTCCTTCTACAAATCCCATAATCATGCACTCAACACAGACTGCTCCAAAAATTTCCAAGTAAGTTGGTATTTAGATAATAAAAATAGATAAATTTTGGAGCTGTGGGGAAAAAATAGTGCCTATTGGTACACTTTTCCCATTCTTTTTCTGTGTCCAAGTTGTTTCAGAGATGGTGCAACATAGTCTTTTCAACTTCTTGTGCCTTTAAATCACAATAGCAACTTCTACATACGTAATACAGTTTTGATATTAGACAAAGTGGTTCAGACTTGTTTTCTTGAAGGCAGAATGAATGTTTTCAACCAGTCTGGTAAGGCTCTAAAATAGGAGAAATGGGAGAAAGCAGATGGTGACTTCATTTGTTGCTTTCTTTGTTACTGTACTTAGGATTCTTCTGTATGTATAAAGTTGAAGGAATTTGGTGTTAAATTATCTGAAGAAAGTAGTTTTTCCAGGCAGTTCTCACTAATTAAAATAAAACAATAATGCAGCACACAACCATGCAATTCTATTAATTTTTCATTGTGTTTCAGTACTTCTGGAGGTAGAGCTTTACTTCCTTATGAAAATAGAATCCCCAGTAAACAAATAGAAAATATTCTTCTCCTCTACAAAATCAGAGATAATTTTTTTTCTGTTCCAAATGCTTTTGGCTTTGAATTTTGTTTGGTGGGAAATTGAGAATCATCTGAGATGTTCAGGAGCATAAAACTGAATGTAGAAAAATACGGATACACACACATTCTATTTATGATATGTTAAGTCAATTTGATCATAGTTATTGATGTTGTTTTCTTAAAATACATATATGTGTCATTCTTTAGAGCAATGAAATAGAAGTTCATATTTACATATAACTGACTGCTTTTGTGTCTGTAAGCTGCTTGCAGATGCTCTCCAAAAATTTGTCATGTTGAGGTAGATTTTGAAAAATAAACCAATGTGAATGTGCGTATGAAATTATCTGATAGTGTATTTGTAAATTGTGATAGGTGACAGAAGTTTCCCCTAATGTGACTAAAAGCAGTCAAGCAGAAAAAGAAACTCGTGGGCACCAGTGTTTTGAGTGTAGCCAAACCTTTTATTCCGTCACCATGCTGACGCACCACTGCAAAGAGGTTCACGGCAAGGAGCGAATACACGTTTGCCACATCTGCAATAAGGCCTTTAAGCGGGCAACACATCTCAAGGTATTTGGTAATCACAGTTGATTGTTCTCTTAACTGCTTTTGTTTTGGACCTTCTCTGATATTAACTAAAGGTACCTATTAGCTCTTTGTCTTTGCTTTCCCTTTACAGTGTGAGAGGTGTGCATCTGAGAAAGGGAGTCTAAGGGATAATGTATGCACAGATAGAGAACTCTCTTCTGGAGCATGGAGAGGATTTTAATGCATATATTGACTACAGAATGAAAAATGTTAATGCCTGTCATGCAAGTAGTAGTGTCAGGAAAAGATTTTACTTACTTTATTATCATATGAATATCATCAGTGCTAATCCTGATTTCCAGATAATCTTTTGGTATCTCAGGAAGTTACCTGCTTTACCGTCTTACCATTTCATTTGTAGATGCTCTGTCGTGTGAGTACAAGTGATAGAGGAAGCGTTTGGTTTAAAATGTCCTTATATTATTGCTGTTGTCTAGTGATATTTTCTCTGTTTACTCTAGATTATGAACCACTTAATACTTCCAAGTCTTCTAAAAAAAATTAGTGGTGTACCTAAGTTCTTAACTGGATTATAGAATGTTCCTGTAAGGAATATTGGGCTGTACTAGACAAGTGCTTTGTTCAGTCCAGTATCTTATCTCTGAGAGACACTTAAATGAAGTAATTTGAAGAAAAGCTTTAAGAAAAGAGGAAACATATAAGTTGCCCAGAATTTTGCCAGCTTCCCAGAATTTATAGCAAGAAATTTTTGGATCTAAAGGCAATGTATTTATAGTCATTTAAATCATCTTTATATTAGCTTTTAGGAGAACTCTTCAATAGATTTCCTTTCACTTCGATATAATAAAATAAGGAAATACACTCTCTTTGTGAAGTTCAGCCCCTTGGAGTGATCATGTCTGTCAACTAAACTATTGGAAACTATCATAAAACGTGTTGTTACGAAACTCTTAACCTCTGACTTAGAAGAAATTTTCCAGGAAAAAAACCCAAAAGAGTCTCAATGCTTGTTTTCCTTAAATATTGATAACAAACTCCAAATATCAGTCTCTCTTCAATTTGTTTTCTTAGAACTGGCTGGTGTTACTTTTTTTTTTTTCCATAATTAAACCTTGATTTCTGTTACGTGCTGGGTCCAGGTTAAATATATGACAAGATAACTTCTTACCCTTGTATGTCCCTCAGATTATTATCCATAACTGATTTTTCAGGAAAGTAGCGATTGAAGTTGCAATAAGAAGTTCAAGGGTAGGCACAAGAGACTTCAGGGCCTTGGGACAACTTGTTAAGGGATCAGAAGCACAAGTAATCGTCTTCTCTGTCCTTGCAGTTGCAGGGAATGATGTAGGAGGAGGCAGGAAGAGCCAGCAGATCAATAACTATCTTGAGACCGGCATCATCAGCAGAATTTGGGGGTTTTTGTTCATGGATTGGACTACACAACAGCAGGCCTGCTGCAGATGGGCTTCACTTGTCTCAAAGTGGGAAAAAGATCTTTGCTGAGGAGTTAGCAGGGCTCATTGAAAGAGATCATCTAAACTAGATTTGTCAGGAGAAAGGGATAAAACTAGACTTGCTGGAGATAAGCTTGAGGGCAGCACGCCAGTGTTTGAGGGTTCATGTGCTAGCAACATCCTTTGGGCTCCACCCCAGTGTGCTGAGTACACTGGAGCACATCTGAAATGTCCCTGTACTGGTGCGTGCAGCACCATGGCCATCTCAGTGGAGGTAGGGGAAACGGTCAGTGAGCTGCTACACCACTTAGACATGCACAACGTGTCTATAGGACTGGATGGAATCCACCCAGGGGTACCAAGGGACCTGTCAGAAGAGCTTGCCAAGCCGCTCTGAATCATTTATGATGAGCAGTACTGGCTAACCAGGGAGGTCCCAGTTGACTGGATCTTAGCAACTGTGGTGCCCGTCTACAAGGGCTGGAAGAAGGATCTGGGAAACTACAGGCCTTTCAGCCTGATCTCAATGCCAGTAAAGGTTATGGAGCAGCTCATCTTGAGTGCCATTATGTGGCACATGCAGGACAGCCAGGAGATCAGGCACAACCAGTATGGGTTTATGAAAAGCAGATCCTGCTTGACTAATGTGATTTCCTATGACAAAGTGACTCGCTCAGTGGAGGAGGGAAAACACTGTGGATGTTGTCTACCTGGACTTCAGCAAAGCCTTTGACACTATTACCCACAGCATACTCTTTGAGAAACTGACTTCCCATGGCTTGAACAGGTTCAGTTTGCTGGGAAAAAATTTACCATATGTCCAGGCTCAGAGAGTGGTGGTGAATGGAATTACATCCAGCTGCTGGTCAGTCACAACTGGTGTTCCTCAGTACTGGGACCAGTTCTATTTAACATCATTATCAATGATTGGGGCAAGAGGATCGAGTGCACTCTCTGTCATTTTGCAGACAACACCGAGTTGGGCAGGAGTGTTGATCTGCTGGAGGGCAGGAAGGCTCTGCAGAGGGATCTGGACAGGCTGGATCCATGGCCTGAGACCAGTTGTGTGAGGGTCAACAAGGCCGAGTGCCGGGTCCTGCCCTTGGGTCACAGCAACCCCAGGCAGCGCTACAGGCTGGGGGCAGAGTGGCTGGAAAGCTGCCGGTGGGAAAGGACCTGGGGGTGCTGATTGACAGGGGCTGAACATGAGCCAGTGTGGGCCCAGGTGGCCAAGGGAGCCAATGGCATCCTGGCCTGGAGCAGCAATAGTGTGGCCAGCAGGAGCAGGGCAGTGACTGTCCCTCTGTACTTCATGCTGGCAAGGCCTCACCTCAAATCCTGTGTTCAGTTTTGGGCCCTCAGTTCAAGAAGGACATTGAGGTTCTGGAGCGTGTCCAGAGAAGGGCAACGGAGCTGGTGAAAGGTGTGGAGCACAAGTTGTAGGAGGAGCAGCTGAGCGAAGTTGGGGTTGTGTAGCCTGGAGAAAAGGAGGCTGGGGGATCACTTACTACTCTCTACAATTCCATGAAAGGAGGTTGTGGCTGGGTGGGGGTTGGCTTCTTCTGCTGGGTAATGAGCAATAGGACAAGAGGAAATTACCTCAATTGTGTTAGGGAAGGTTTAGATTGGATATTAGGGAAAATTTCTTCACTGAAAGGCTTGTCAAGCACTGGCACAGGCTGTACAGGGAAGTCGTCGAAGATGTGTAGATGTGGCACTATGGATAGTGTCTTAGCAGACATAGTTTAGTGGTAGACTTGTCAGTGCTGGTTAATGGTTGGCTTTGATCTTAAAGGTCTTAAAGGACAGTTTCATTTACCACTGGGCCATCATGTGCTAAAACAAATTCCACCCCTTATCAGACTCTTTTCTTTATCAAGGTGTTAATAGTAGCATCAGCTGCGAGCAGCCTTTAATGGCAAATTCAACAAAGATAAATGAAACCATGGGGTTTGGCTTAGGATTTTGGGAAGGGTTTAGTGATCTGTTACTCATGGTCTTCATTTTATACTGATGGAATTCTGGAGACCACCAAAAATATTAAGGGCACTGTCGAACTTCAGGCTTTTCAGAAAAACCCAGTAAGAGATAAGGGTATCAAGGGTATCAGTGTTTAGATGCCAGTACTTAACTATGTATGTATTTTTTCCAAATATGTCAGTACCAGCAGATTCACAATTATCCACATGAAAATCCTTTTTAGAGATCATGTACGAACACCTCCACCACCCACCTTACTCCCAGTGTCAAGACTTTTCAGTCCAGTGACTTCAGTTCCCCTTCTGTTGTGGGTTACTGTCCTATTTTACAACTTCAGAGATGAGAAAATACATGCACAGTGACTAAACTGTCCAATTTCATATCAATATGTAGTGGAACTATCTGCAAGTTGCCTGTTGATAGTAAATAAGGCACAGACATGATTCCAGGATGAAAGGAAAAAGGCCTTATCATCTTACTAAAACAATGGAATGTAACAAACTTTTTATTGCCACGCTTTCAGAGGTGGTTACAATTAATGTTTCAGGAGAGATGGGGTATAAGAGTGACATACCAATGCATGAGCCATTTCAAAGAAGGTTTCCTGATCTTATTTTCTAATTAGATAATGTTTGTTTGGTGCCCTAAGATAATTACTCTCTGAAGAATTAAAGAACTACAAAAATAAAGTTGTGAAACATCACATGAACAATCAGTAAAATACTAAGAATGTCTATAAAGAGGTGATTGCACTTCAGAATGTTGCACTTCCATGAACTATTTTCAAAAGTATATTTATTTTACAGGAAAAGTATAAGAGATGCCCAAATCAGTGGAACAGAATTGCATCACAAACTGTTTCTTCAGAGAAAGTTGACAGGAAGTTTTAAGGGCTATCTGGATGATATATTTGCTTTCAAGTAGAAAATGGGGTGGTGGGTTTTTGGGATTTGGAGGTTTGGTTTTGTTCGGTTTTTTGTTTGGGTTTTGTGGTGGAAGAAAGAAGCAACCGGTTTCAGATAATTTTTCTGGAGTAGGTCATAGTGTGCTTCCACCATTTCAATGCTTGAGGGGTTAATGAACAAGATAAAACCAAAAGATTTTATTTATTTCCACCTAAGCTGGGGTTTATAGATATCTGATTTTTCTAAGAAGACCTTATATTATTTCCCTATAATATGATATTATTATAATTACTGTAATAATAATATTCTTCCGTGTAACTGTCTCGCTGATTTTCCAGTGTAAACAAACTCTGCAGACACAGTTTGCTTCAGTTCGTGGAGTGAGGAATAGGACTTCATAGACATCAAGAAGGCTTATTGTTTAGGTATAGTAAAGACTAATTAATAGTTTAGTCTGTAATGAAATAGACTAGAAAAGAATATCAACACACATTTTAGAAAGTGGACAAGTATTTGCAGTACTGTTTCACAGACAGTTCTTGATTAGATTTTTGTAGTTATATATATTTTCATTTATTTTCTTTTGTAATTTGGATTTTAGCTTGGCATTAATAAATAAAATCAAAACAATTAATAGATAACATAAGATACTTTTCTAAGTTTGCAAAACTTCTGGGCCCAGCATCAGTGTATTAAAAACACTGAAGTTAGAACTGTTACTGATGTTTCTTCACGAAGATAAAATATCCTGCTATCTTACCTGTAAGAACCTTAGTGGTCTTATTTTCTGGTGTTTTTTTCAATTAAGAGTCCATTGTGAAGTGGTTCTGTTTGCATCCTGATATCGTGCAGCTGTATGTGTGTATGTTGTGATAGTCACCTCTTTGAGGCCCATACAGTTTTACAGTGTTACCAATTCAGGTGCTGAGGAATACCTACATATCAGACAAGGAGGGAGATTGGATACTGTAGAGGAGAGGGGGAAAAATCCTACATTAGCTTACAATGCACAGTTGTCAAAATACCTCTTTGTAGATGAACAAAGCATTTAAAGAACTCTGGTTTGGTTTCTTGTGTTTTATTTTGCTTCAGATAATTAGTGAAGGGACTAATGTATGCCAGAAAAGAAAGACATACGGTTATTGGTGGAGTTTTTCAGAAGTGTAAAGATACTGGTGCTTCAGCCTTAGAGAGAGTTGATACACAAAAATAATCTCTCATTTAAAAGAAAAAAAACAAATGCAGGCTTCCATTTTCTTCCAGGTTGTCTGCTGATGACTAAAATCCTCTGCTTTTGTCTTCAAGGTGTGAATATATTTTTATGTTAAGTACTGAAGTCTTTTTAAATGGTCTGAAATTTTTTTTTTTTTTCCTTATACTGGCTTAGGAACAAATGCAAACCCATCAGGGTGGACCTTCACTGAGTTCCCAGAAGCCTAGAGTGTTTAAGTGTGATACTTGTGAAAAAGCTTTCGCTAAGCCAAGTCAGCTGGAGAGACACAGTCGCATCCACACAGGTGACACCAGAAATTATTTTTATCTTGCGGGGTTTTCTTGTGATTATCTGAGTGTTATGTTTGGAGTCCTTGCTTATGCTTTCAGCTAACTGCATTTAAATGTCAATTTAAGTTTAAAAAAACCAAGTAAATTTTTACATCATGTGTTTATAAATTAAAAGGAGGAACAGCAAACTTGAAGACTTATGTGCTTCACTATGCTGATCTGTATTTTGGGACTGGCAGTACTGCAGTGATAATGTGAATGCGTGAGCTTTTATCTAAAAGTTTGTTGGGCTTTGAAACAGATTAATAAAAGCGTATTTTAAAGCATTGTTTGAAGTGATGTAAAGACACTGGATGTGATCATCCTCAAGCATATAGAAGAATGTGCAATGAGTGGGTGTGCTCAGTGATGTTAAACACGGGGTGGGCTTGACTGCTGGTATTGACTGCTGTATGCAGTGCTCCATTGTCACTGAGCTACTTGCACAGGTCATCTGTTTCTAATGCCAGTGCTTTTAATTTGTTGTGTTCTTTTCCACTTAATTGTTTTCTTCAACAGTTAATCTAAAAAAAGTCTATACTGGCTTCTCCTAGGGAGCACTCGTTTTCTGTGATGTAAGTGGTTTTCAGGTTGCAGCTTCTGCCCTGCTGTAAGTTGAAAGCTGCACATAGGATGATAGCCCAGCTGCCCTCTGTTACCTTCTGTGCCTGATGAACAGTCTTCTTAAGAACATGAGTTCTAAATATAGGAGTCAGTTCTCTGAAACAAGTTCTTTCTTTTCCCTACCACTGCTACCAATAAAGAGCTGTCATGGCTGCTAAACTTAAAGAGGACAGGGGAAAGTTATCTGTGTTGCTACTAAGCTGGAGGGGACCAATGAATTTGACTGGATGTGCTGTAGAATAAGAAGATTCCCACAAAAGGATAACTCTCAGTGAGTCAGCCAAAGCTTTCTCTTTCCCCAGCATCAAGCTGTTTTGTGGTTACTATGTTAGAAAGGAACATTCTGGTTCTGCCATGGGTAGGAAAAGAGAAGCAGGAGTTCAAATCCAAGGAGATGAAAATTCTGTAGAATCCCTCAATAATTTGATTTTTGCAAAACTGATTTAAATAACACAGACTCTTAAAAAAGTTATTGTCTCCTAGTTTAAGGGTTCCACAAAATACGTAGAAAGCAGGAAAGACGACTGGTTGCCATTTTCCATGCTTAGTTTCATGCTGCTGCCCCACTGTAATAGGCACAGAGCAGTTCAGGAAGGCTGAGAGCAGAGCAGAGTCCTTTTATTAATCTGTTTCTCATAAATCTTTACCATCATAGGAAAAGTTCTTTTCTGTTTTGGAATGATTTGTCATTCACTCAGTAAATCCTTAAATCCTTATTTTTGGATTTCTCTTTACTAGGGTGCTCATGTGCTAGGCTGTAACAGACCTTGCTAAATCCATATTTATTTCTGTGTTTCAACAATATCACACAACATCCATATGATAGTAATTCTTTCAGAAGAGAATGTTCTTTTAGAAATCACTTAAGACCAAAAGAGTGAAAATGTGCTGCACAGAAGTGTTTAGATGGATGCATTTACATAAACTATGATAGGAAAGGTTAATCTAAATCTGACTAGTTTTCATAAAGGTACCATCCTTGTCTGTGAGAAAGTGTTTGTGATTTCTATCCTGGGCAAATATTTTTAACCATTTCTAATGGGTAATACCTACTGAATCAGTGGCCAGAAGGAAAACACGTTATTTCTCTGAATAGCTCTAAATATCTTGTTATTTAAGATTTATCAGTGAAGAGTGGTTTGCTGAAATGTTGAAATTAAAGGGAAGCACTTGCTTCCAGTTCCACCAAAAACCATGTGGTAATCCATTACACCAAAAAGGCTGTCCACCTCCACTGAATTAAAAAAATGGAATCAAAAGTGTTTGAGGAGACCTAGATTTCTCTTCAAACTAGTGAAAAAGTTGTTAACAAAAATAGGAAGAAAATTTCTGTGCTTTAAAGAACCTTCTATTTATTGTCTGAGAAGTTGGATTTGGCATGCATGTGGGAACATTAACATAAAGGTAATGAAGGGAGAGAGATATTGGTCCTTCAAGGAAGAACTTGGAAAAGTATTTTTACTCCTGCTTGTGCTTTACTGTGCTTACTAATAATGAGGTGTATCTTAGACAGTGCTTTTAGAAGTCCTTAATGACATACAACGTGTCTGGTGTTCATGTCAGAAGTTGTGGTGTTGAGTGTTGAAGCAAAAGTCTGATTTTGCAAAATAGGTATTTTTTTAATTCTAAAGTATTTTTTAAATTAATATGTTCTTGTGTTTATGGTTAGAAATCAGTAGTATTCTCACAGAATTGGAACAGTAAGCAAGAGATGGGAATCACTAGTTGCTGTTGGCATAGGAGGCCACAAGTCCCATGTAGAATTACCAGGACACTTTTTTTTAACATATTTGACTTTTTCGTTTCTTAAAGGCACCAGCTTTGTTAATTCTAGTACATTGCTTTACCTGCATTACTCTAAATGATGTAAAAAGGTGATGGTTTGCTTGAGTACAGAAGAATCAAATTGGTAAATTGATTTTTTTTTTGTACCTCTGTTAAGTAACTTACTTAGATGATAAATTGAATAGGAAAGATAATATCAATGATTTAGTACCTACATAACTATTCTGACATTTCATTTGAGATTTTTGCTGACAATATGGAGCTATAGCACTGTTTGGAGAAAGTCTCATGATGTCTGTTTCATTTCTAGATCATCTTAATAATTTTTACTGAATTCCTAACTGTATTTTAATGTTGAAAGGAAAAATTACTAAATATGTTTTTCTTCTTTATAAAGGGGAACGGCCATTTCAGTGTACACTGTGTGAAAAGGCATTTAACCAGAAGAGTGCTCTTAAAGTCCACATGAAAAGGCACACAGGAGAGAGACCTTATAAATGTGATTACTGTGCAATGGGATTTACACAGAAAAGCAATATGAAACTGCATATGAAACGGGCTCATGGTTACACTGGTACGTGGCATAGCACTAGTACTGCTGAGGGCAGGAATCCATATGTTTTGTTAGGAGAGCACACAGCACTTTCCTTAAGTTACTGAGGAATCAAGCACTAGGAGCCAAAGACCACAGTTGATGAACTAATAGTTGCACATGCAACCCAAAAATCAGATTGAAACACCAATTTGTTGCTGTTTATGGTTCCTTGTTTTTTATGTGGAGCTGTGTGTACAGAAATACAGAGTTCAAAGATTTTTCCAAGAAAACAGTATATGATATTAAATTTTTAAAAAATTTTTTTCCAAGACCATCTAATGAATTTAAAGTATCTGAAGTAATTGTGTAATACTGTTCCCATCATATTTCCTTTATTCTCAAGTGCTGTATTTGCATTTTTCTTACACTATATATCAAATCATACTCACTTGCCTTTTTCTCTTGTACCTTGGTAGGCCCTGTACAAGAAACTGCGAGTCACCAAGAACAAGAAGGGGAAGACATTAGTCGAGCTCTGAATTTAGAAGAAGTGGTACAAGAATCTTCAAATGAATGGCAAAGTATAGGCAATGTTTTTCGATGACACCTTAAAATTTGAAAGTTAAAGATGTTCCTGGGACTTGAACTTTAAAGCTTCAAGCATTGAAGATACTAACAATAGAATAATATATTATAGTTTTTTTAATTATTTACAAAAATTACCTAAAAGATAAATTCTTTTTTTTAAGAAGAATATTGGGAAAACATCATTTAATCTGTGCTAAGTTGTCTGTGAATCAATGAACTCAGGTAATAATGTATACAGTTTCATCTTTGAATTCACAGCCAGTATATCTATTTAAAAATAAACTGGAACTTTATATCAGAATAGAATGATTCCCATTTTTAATGGAGATGAATAATAGCTTCACAGGAAAATCATGGAAGTGTTGGTCAACTTTTTTTCTATGTGTTTAAAGAAATAATTGAGATTGGAAACAAAATGTTGCAGTTGATGCATGCATGCAGTATAAAACAGTGGAGTTTTGCCTTTTTATTTTTCTTACAAGGCACAGGAAAAGGCTGTATTTCTTTTGAAAGCTTTCTTTTTTAGTGCATTTTGAGAATTTGTTGAAAAAAAATAAAATACTGCAAGCTCATGGCTTTTCTTGAGAGGGAGCATGTTCATTTTCATTCCAGCCGCAGAGGCAGGCAGATGTTAGTTTTTACAGTAAAAGTATGAGATTTTGGACTTGGCAATAATTACTTAAAAAGAATCCAAACAAGAAAAGGTTCCACTAAAAGCCTCTGTTGTTGTTTGCTGTACTGGGTCAGCAGGTACGTGTCTCAGTATCTGTGGAAAACACAGCCATATACTAAATCTGTGAAGTAAACAAGTACAATTTTGTGGTAGCAGTGAGAAAGTTAGATGCACACTAGGTCACCTATATTATACAATGTTCCCCAGTGCTGTAAACAGTTATCATTTTGAATCTGTAAATTCCTTATTATTTTCTTTGTGGATTTTGGAAATATGTTACATTTATTTGTTGTTTAAGTCATTGTTTCAGCAAAACTACCTAGCTGACTGAGTTGCTTTCAAAGGTGCCACTTGTTAAGTATATTCATAGCAAAGAAACACTGGAGTAAAAACATAGTTGTCTATTAGACATTCCAAAGACAGAAGCTGTTTTCTTATTTTTGCCTTGTTCTTTTGAATTTTATTTATATGTTACATATATATAGATATATATATATGTGTGTGCTTATATATGTATATATATATTTAAAGTTTATGAGCCTCTGTGTGGCTGATCAGTATATTTTGTAAATACTAATCCCAGTTGCAAGAAGTTCATCTGTTTGGTTGCCACAAGTACTTCTAGATCAGTGGTGGATATGTTGTACGATAATACAGACCTTTAATTTACTTTCTAAAAGATAATTGTTCTCAGATCAAAAAAAGCCCTTTTCTGTAAATATTGTCTATACTCTGTCTATGATAAAAACTAGTTATTTCAGATTGCTGAAGCAAGAAATCGCTGTTGGTTTTGATAGGGTATCTCTTAATTCTTTTGTTAACTGTTCAGCATATGTATATAAGTAATATAGTTGGTGACATGAAAATAACACTTTTGTTATGTGGAATATTTAATTCAAAAACATGCTAAATAATATTACTTTTTTCCAAATTCTGTTTTGTGTATTTTTTAAGCATATGATTCTGGATTCTAGGAGATTGGAAGAACTCTGTTCACAGAAGTGCGTGTCTGAATATTAGATGTAAAGAATAAAGTCCTTCCAGCAGTGCCTTCCCTTCCAGGCAGCCTGTGAGTGTTTCAGCTGTTTAAGAAAGACATTATATTTTACAGTTGTCTGGCCTCATGGCATAGCACGCTGTTTATCTGTAAGAATGTAGCAAAATGGACTGTGTTGCATGTACCATGTATGAAATTTTTTCCCTGCTATTTCAGGGAATACTTTATACATGCACAAAGGGCTTGGAACTAGGTGAACTTTAAGGTCCCTTCCAACCCAAAGCATTCAGTGATTCTGTGATACTCAGTAAGCACAACCTAAAAGCTGATCTTGTGAGTAAAAATATGCTGTTTTTAAAGGGTCGCTTCTCAAGGTGTTATGCCTCTATGGTTAGAGGCAGTGAGTGTGTAGCAAGTCTTGGAAGTGTTAAATAAACAGTGGAGTTATGGCGTCAGCTGACATTTTTCCTGAATTCAGTTTGCTACTCCTCCAGCACTTGGAAATCCTGTCAGTTACAATAATACTTTTAACACATTACTTTTTAACATTGTATTCGATTTGCTTCCCTGCATCCTCTTCCCCCGTGAACTTCAAGTGTCCTGACAGAGGTTTTTATAGCCCTGGTAAGGTTGAGTTGGAGCTTTTCAGAGCAGTTATGTGTTGATGTTCACTACAAATACAGACACGGTAACCAATACGTTGGTATTTTCAAAAGCAGTGTTAAAGTAGATGCATTATTTAAGGAAGCAGAAGAACTCTTGTTCTGAGAAGTGCTTGAAGAGCCACATTGTATAGTGGGTAAGTGAACAGTGCTTAGGACAGCCTCTGTTCTTTCTGGTTTGATGCAGTAGTAGGCTTGTGCTAGCCTTGGGCTTTTTGGCTTGTGTCTGCTCACAATTTCTTTTGGTTTATGTCCATTCCTTCAGTACGTTAAATTACCCACTCCTAGTATTGGTTGTGCATTCCTGTTTCAGGAAAAATCCTTTGCTTACAAATCAAATGGCCATTTAAACTTCTGGTTTTAATCAAAACTACTAGTGAGTAACTAAAAGAATAAATTTCAGGCGAAGTTTTAATCTCTTTTCATGTTGGTAAAACAATGCTTTTATGTGCTGTACCTATTCCTCTAAAGGAAGTAAATCCAAAAAAGCTACTTCCACCCTCTGGGAAAGATGACTGAGGGAGAAGAAGAGTGATGACGGCAAGGAAGAAGGTTTGGATAAATTCTGTTGCTCTACAGTGCAGTATTTTAAAAGGTGTATTTCTCTGGGTTTTTTTAACTTTCAATATTCTTTCACATTTCTGAGGGCTATTTGTACCACAGTTGTTCATGAGGGCGACAGGTTTTCACTGCCTGTTCATAGACATTTTAGGCCTTGCAATATCCCTCTGGCCTGTAGCTGTCACTCTGTAGACACTGGCATTCCATAATTCCTGTGTCCTACTGTCAGCCTTCTGGGCCATGCAATGTCACTAGAAGCCTGTGTGCAGGGTCACAAAGTGTCATTTTCTAGTATCTGAACATTATTCATAAACTCTGTATGTGTGTGTGGGGAAATAAATCAAACAGACCTAAATATATATATATATATATATAAATACATAAAAATATATATATATGTAACCTTTTCCTATGTAAAAAACAAAACTGGCCCAAGTTTCATTTCAAGTTGATTACTTTATTTCAATAATGACTATTTTTAAAAGCTGTGTTCCTATAAGAACAACACGTGTTCAAATTAAATCAACTATTACGTTGCAGAGTATACATCTGAATGAAGCTACAATAGAAAAATACACATAGCAACCAACGAAGGTAATAGATGTAATATGTGTGTGTATGCTTAATAATTTTGGCAGTTTTGTTTTCTTTAGTCTCTATGTATTTTCTCTATGTATCTCATCTTCCATTGCTTCATATTAATGGACACTGATTTAAACCTACAATAGATTTAGATGTGAAATGCAATTAACATATATATTCTTAGGTAACTTTCACTGGGCACTTATTAGGAATGCGGTTTCAACCTAGGAAGCACTAACTGTAATCTACAGTGCATAGGCTAAAACTAAAAAAATAAAATAATTAATCAGACACTTAGATGACAGTTTGAAGAAATGGTAAGTTTAAGTAATAAAACAGTGCAATTCAGAAGAGCCTTTTATTTCCCTAAGTGTGGTTGGAAATACCATCTCCACACATTCATTTTAGTAATTTGTGAACAATTAATATCTAAATCTAACTGAGCTATAATTTATTTCTATGAGGCAACTACAATACAACAGTTAAATGTTCACAGTAGTTTACTATGAGTTTGCTTTGGTGCACTGCCCTTAATAGGCATCCAGGTGTTACTCAGGCAAAAGGTAAGCCAATCAAATACAACACTGCTGCAATACCGAGAGAAAGGTTTGAAATTCTAACGTGAGATGTGCAGGACTATCTGAGATACCAGTACTGAAGGGCTTTCTTTCAGAAATTAGACTTTTTTTGTTTATATGCTTATTTACGTGTTGTACTGCAAAGTTAATGCTGTTGCAGCAGAGTTTATGTGAAGCACCAGTGACGTCCAGTGGTCACTTGTGCTATCTTAGATGTTTCTCTGGGAAGATCCCTTATTTTGTAACGTGAGTCTAACTCAAATTTGAAATCCTCTTTCTCTCCCTCATCTACTCTTTATTCTAATGGTTTGGATGCAATGAGCAATTCGTAGTATGGAAAGAATTTCCTTATTGCTATTGCTCCACTTATTGATTCTACAACATCTGCCCCCTCCCACACTTCACATACCTTGAACTCCCAATATTTGATAAACCTTTCGATGACTGCCTAATCCTGTTATGAAAATAAATTATTCTGTGAGTGAGAGAAGGAAGATTAAAACAAAACAAAACAACAAAAAAAAAATTTGGATAAACAGTCCTTACAACTTCTGCACATGTTGGGGTTTCTTTTGTTTTTAACAGCAGTATCTCAAAAATTCATTAACAGCAGTGCTCAGTATCCAAGACATTATAGCTCTTTATTTGTAATTCTGATGTTCACTAAAACGAAACCAGAAGAGTTGAGCTTAAATTAGGTGCTTGGGAGAAATAAAGGAGTCCAGCATACAGTTAGGGCATCCTGAAGAAGAACGAGTAAAGTCAGAGATCTTGTTACTTCACATAAAATAAGGAAAACATCTAGTAAAGCTACTTTTTGTGTTCCTTTCATTCAACTGTTGCTCAGGGATTGCCAATACAAGTTTGTATAATCTATTGCATGCAGAACCTAATTGGCATTAAGTAATGGATTGCATCTATCTAGGTAATTGTGGCAGCTGTTACTAATTTTAAGGCAGTTATATTACGAAGCAGAGTACATGATCCTTGGGTGGCATCTTGGAGCTTCAGCGCCTAGCAATGGGTGAACCAGACCGTGATCCAGGTCGGGACCCAGAGCCTCCCTGTGGAGGGAAGAACAGAATTGGATTAATTAGAAATTAATGTGTATTTGTGGCTGTGCATTGAAAAACATCCATCTGTAGTAAGTATGACAAAATTTTAAATACTATCTAATGAAAATGTCCTGCAGTTGCCTCTAGTATATCACTAAATATTATTGGGATTTTTACTTCAAAAAGATGATTGATTTTCATATATTTTCACATGGGATTAATTTACTCTCATTAAATCTTCCACACTGGACTAGATGGTCTCTCATTAATTACTTCTAAGTGCATGTTCTTACTCAGGCCTTCCTAATTGAAACAATTTATTTGCTTGGACATCGTGGAAAATTTCATTTTTATGTACCCTGTACTTTGTGTATACTTCAAAAAACCAAACAACAAAACAAAATCTCCAAACCTTGCAAATGAGGTGTAATAGTCTCACATCTCTGAAAGAACTGAAAGTTAATAGTTTCATTCTGCAGTAAATTCTCAGTGTTATATCAACATGAGACTTGTATGGAAAGTTCAGATGCAAATACAGGAGAAAGCTAAGAAAAGATAAAAGGGCTGAAACCTGCCCTATTCTTAGAAATAATAAGAAAGTGTCAAACTAGGACGAAAAAACTGTGACAATTCATAAATCTGCACTTGAGAAAGAAGCAGTTTTATAGCAAGGATGCTCCAAGCTGAAATTTTGACATTTCATTTTTTGGAATTTAAGATTAGGTAACTTGATATCTTGTTCCCTTAGCTTTCTGTAAGGCAAGTCTTCTGTAGGCAAATCTTGAAAAATTACACTTACGGCCACAAATGTGAGGTGGTGTGGTAATTGTTACTGTAATCAGGTCATGACTGAACTGTTAATTTAAAAAAAAAAAGCACATGTGTGTACTTTGAGACTTAGTTTTCTTTATTTATATTCTTCTCATCTTTCAGGGCTGCCTCCTTTGTTTTACAGAACTGTTTCAAGGAAAATTCAGGCTAATTCATTAGGTAATTGGCTTTTTTCTGTCAAAGATATCGCAAAGAATGGATGACTTTTTTATTTTATGAGACGGTATAACTATATGAAGAAATAGTAATTAATGCCTCCTGCTGTAAACAGGGGGTCTAAATGGGCCTGAATAAAACTCATATCAAAGTTCGAGAAATTACAATGGCTGGCAAAAGGCTATCTAAAAAGTAGAACTGGTGTTATGTATCTCTCAGATATATATAAATCTAAGCTAAAATAGCTGTGATGATTATGCAAAAAAGAGAATGTTCCGTTTCATGGGAGGTCATTACTGTGTATTTTCAGATGTTGAAATGATGAAATTTTACAAATAATGTCAGTACGTAGCCATGGAATAGTTGATGTATCTGAACCCCACTAAAAACTACCAAGTGCACAGTGTGAAAATAAGACTTAAAATGTGTTTGATTTTTCTCTGGGCCTCTGAAGAGACCATTCCTTTTCTTAAATTGCAACATAAGAATTCCTACTACTTCCTTGAAGTTTTTGTACTTGGTGCTGCATATATTTGGAAAACAACTGTACAGTGGGAGATATAAAATCTAAACTGTGTAAGAGACAAAAATGTGGTTTTTGCTACAGATGAAGGCACTGTTACATTTCCTGTCGCAGGGAGCAATAGTAAGAGTCTGAAATTATCAGCTCTGCTAAGGATCTCTGACCTTCTGACTTGAAGTTAAGATGACTGCTTATTGCATCTTCATGTGCAAATCGTGCACTGGGTGATTTGTTATGAGTGAATTCACTGCCATCACTGCCTTTGAGGGAAAAGACAGTCTTCCTTGATGTATCTGCCAGTGGATATAGTGTGCTTTTCATGTGTCTGTTTCCTGACATAGAATATGAAAAATCCTCACAACTGACCTTTTTTTCCTGTTCTGTTTTCATTTATTGCCTGTGTTGCTGTGGCTGTGCTGTGCTGTGCCTTGAAATAGAGAATTGAACCAGTCTAAAGATAATCTGACCAAATGTTTTCTGATTTGACAGTTTTCTGATTTGCCTCGCTTTGCAGTGACGTAACTTGCGATACTGACATACATTAGGAGTTCTCCCACCCAGGGTGGGAACAAGCAGGGACTGCTGGAGTTGTTACTGCATCCACATATGTGTCCAGCACTGCCCTGTACTACGCTTCTACAGTTGATCAGTTCTCTTTCATTTTCACTATCCTAAATAATTTAGCAGCAACAAGCTGTGTCATCTCATTTGTCTTCTGTATTCCAGATCATTTTTGCATTCAGTAACAACACTGATCCTGGTGCAGGTCTTTGTGGGGCAGTGTGGACTTACCTTCTCTCCTGATGGCCTCTAACTGTACTTTTACCTTTGTTTCCTATCATGTAAGTAGTCCCTAAGCCACAAAATAACCCTCTGGGTTATCCATGTAAATCTAGTTCCATCAGAAGCTTTTAGGAAATGTGGTTGTTTCAAACATGGCAGGTTCTGGAGAGGTTTGGCTTCTCTTTTTCCCAGTTCAATTTTTTTGTACTTAAAGTTCAGTTGTACTTTACCAGTTTAAAGATTCTGGAAAGAGTGCCCTGGCCCTCATGATAGGATCCCTTGTGTCCCTTGTGAGCAGATTTATGCTCATAGAATTTTCCGCTTCCATATCCTGGCTTGTGTCCTTCACCACCCTGCAAAGAAAGATTTTCATGTATATTGGAAATTATCACATTCAAATTATCATATGCTCGTTGTAGTCTTTGTTTGTGATCACTGAAATTTAATACTTAAATGAGGAATTTGGAGGTTGTTGCAATAAATCTTTTATGTGATAAACAAGGATGAAGGAAAATGTTAGGAAATTGTCTGAATAGATTCAAATCTGAGGGAAGCATCAATCTGTAAAAAATGAATTAATATTAAAAAATTAAATACTCAGAAGGTTAACCTGTGTGACAAAACTTAAAATGTTTAATTTCATGAGTTCTAAGATGTCAAACACATCGGCTAATATGTGGTGTTCTGACAGTGAAAGAAATGCTTAATGGCTTGAAGGCTTTGATATTTTGTCTTAAAATGCCAGTAATTTACATGCCATCTCATATAAAATCAAACCTGTGGTAGAGAAGTAGAATTTAATTAGTTGTGAGAGAACTGTGGGAAGAACTTGTCTAGGAATTGGCTTAGGCAGATCACTTCTAACAGACAGGAAAGGTGGGACAAAATACTGAGGTTAGTGACAGCATTAGTTTTGCAGACTTTACGGTGTAAAAGCAGTTGGAAAAGTGGAATAAGCACCTATCTCGTCCCAGCCCTCCCTCCCATTTTTTGGTCCATCCCAGGAGAAGAAAAATGCAGCAGATGGATCTTCCAGGAGCCTTTAACGGAAGAGAGCTTTGCCATGCAGTGGATTTTGCTCCCTTTGCGCTGAAGCAAAAGAAATTATTGCTGCAAGGGCTGTCAAATTGCAGGATAAGAGCAAGCAACACAATTACCATCGTAAAGTGCTGTGGAAGGAGGGAGGAAGTTCAGACAGGAAAAGCAAAACAGCAAAATTGAGACAAAACAAAATTATCACGTTGCTGCAGCAGCTTGAGGCAATGGAGCAAGATATGCTTTGGGCCTGGTAAATAAAAGGGCTGTTACTGAAAGCACATTTGTCACCTACCCAGCTAAATCTGGTGAGGGATAATCCTCTTCCCTGTACATGCAAGAAATAGAAACAATGACATGATGATCACTATGAACACAGCATCTGGGTCTGCCATACACAGAAGAAGATGAAAAGACAGCCAAGATTATGAAATAATGCCCAGGTAATGAGGCAGGCAGGAGTTGAAAACAACAATCTGTACAGTTATTTTATGAAGCAAAAAACTGCAAGTTTGTTTATTGTAATTACTAGAAATGACTTCACTAGCCATGGTTTGTCAGTATTACGTACTTCAAAAGCCAGCTGAGTTGAGTAAATGGAAGGACAGCTCCTGGTTGGAGAGGCTTGTTTGAAAGCATTACCTATTGTTAGTTCATTACATAAAGCAATCACAGCATAAATTGAATATAAAAATCCCTGCAAGTGGCTTCAATTAGTCATGCATGAAGTCAGGAGCTGCGTGAGGAACAGAACCATGGCTTCTATGTCTTAGGCTCTTGCTTTAAATTGCTCCTAGTGATACCTGTACACTTTTACTTAGTGCCATTAGAGACAATGAATGAGGCTCGAAGTTAAGTTAGTGTGAATTGGCCCATAAATGCCTTGAGCCCCTGAAACTGCTTACCTTTGCTTGCATTGGGGGAGGTGTACGGGGTGAGACCTAAAACCAACACAAAAGAGTTGTCAAACGAAGGCAAAAATCAATGTTTGCCTTTTGCACATTATCCATGAGCTAAAAATGGTAATTGCACTGAGAAGCTCCTCTGCTGTCTTAGGCTTTGCCTGGAAGACACCAGATTTATGTCTATCTTGAAACAGTAATAATTTCTGAATACTGCCAGTGTTAAAGACACAAGGACAAAACCTGTATATGGTGAAGCTGTATAACTGACATGGTTAGCATTTGACTATGCTAATGGAGGTTCACATGCTTTTTTTGGAAGCATTTCAGTATTGTTGTCTTCTACGTAAAAATTATTTTTGTATTATAATGACATCATGAGCTCAAGGGCACAGTACAATTTTGGGCTCAAAGGGTAATGATTGGGGAGTGTTTGTTACTGATGGATTCTAAAGAAAAGCGTTAATTTTGGTGCGTAAGAGGAGGGGAGACTTACAATGTTCTTGAAGAAGTGGACTACAGGGTTGTCATCAACAGGCCGGCCATGCTGAGATCTCTGGGGGATGGACCCGACGTGGTGGCTGACCCTGGCTGCATGTATGTCCTGAAAAGCAGAACAGGCACATCGCCCAGTCAGCTGGGAAGGACAGCTTATCAGCCATGGCATGGGGAGTCATTTTCACCAGGGGTGAAGAGAGGAGAAAAATGCTTTTGAATTCTATAGAGATTGCCCCCTACAGTTGTCAGTGCTGTGAAATGGCAAATAGGCAGTATGTATATGCACATATGTTGTGCATATATATGGATACACATATTCTTAACATTACAGCCCAGTGTGGAATTAAGCCTTTTATTGGAAAGTTCAGGTAACAGAAACCTTGTTAATTTTCCTTAAATGGGAATTTTTTCTTAAGTCAGATCTTAGGCTGTGATTTTAGAAATTAAACCAAAATGGAAAAAAACTTGGATCATTCTGCATGGGAAAGCAGGAATAGATCATGTATCATTTTTAGTTCCCAAAGACTATGTAACACTCATGAGCTGCAAGAGCAATGTTTTGGGGTTTTTTTTAGAATGAGGGAATCAAGTGAGGCTGACAATTTCTATTTCAGTAGGGCTTTCTATTTTCAGTTGGGCTTCCTGAGCAATAGTCCAAATGAAGTCAGATAGATGGTTTATGACACTGATTTCCGTTGGAAAAGAAAAATAGCCAATGCAAAGAAGTTCGGCTGGTTTTTATCAGGCTTGTTTTTTTGCATGCTGATATGTGGACACTTACTGTTTTAAAAGCAGGAAAACCTGAAATTTACTGGATCTGTGAAATCTCCATAATGTCAGGCAGTCAGTCCTGCCTGAACTTCTGCAGCAGTTTCCACTTGGTCGCTAGTTCCAGTGTTGCCAAAATATCCTCTGCTGCCGTGATCAGGAATAGAGAGCCAGTAGTGTTTAGAGCACTTCAGCCATGTTTTTGTCGTCTTAATCTGCATTCAAATCACCCACTGCTTTGCCTTTGAAACCTGCTGACTGCCTTGTCTTTAGGATAAGCAACATGATAAATACCATGGTGTTGTAGATCTGATGGGGTATGGATTGCCAGAGGAATGGAGAGAAAGTGGGATAATAAGGTTTTAGAATCTAGATCGGGTTGAGTTTCTTGATTTTGGCTTTCTGATCAATTATGAGGTTGAATTAGCACAATTATTAGGTGCTAATAACTTGGTTTATTGAAACGGTTATTGTGCTGTAAATACAAAGTTTCTTCTGCCTGCAGTGCGAAATGTCATCACAGGCTTTGATTGTCTCCCGTTTTAATGTGTATGAAGCAGTAGCAAATCTGAAGTAACTTTTAATGACTCTTCGGGGTGAGTTTCCTGGTGTTTAAAATAAAGTGCTTTCCGTTCATAGTGTCATCAGCAAACTTCATCTGTCTTCAGAACCTGTGATATTATTCTTTATTTGTGACGGGTAATTTACATGTTTCCCTTCAATTCATTGTTGGAATTACTCTTTCACCTGTAGTTTGTTCTTTCAATTTGTGGACTCCTTGGCAGAGAGCAAAATCCAGTGGTGTTTTTCGGAGACTGCTTATGTTTATGTAATAACTTATATCTATAGGTGTTAAAAGGTAAATTCTAATGGATTTGAAATGAAAAGAGAAAATAAATCCGATTGATACTGCTACGATGGACTACTGATACGGTGTGATATAAGTGGACTTTTTTGAACAAACTCAATTTAACAGTTATCATGTGTTTCATTAATGCATTCAGATCATCACCATTTATCTTTGAATATGTTTTAAATGCTTGACTTTAAATAATATTCTTGTTAAGACCTAATAGGAATAGAGAAGAGCAACTGTGTTTTAGGAAGGGATGTAATTTACTTCTTATTTCTTTATGTTACTGGTCTCTTTTGCTCAGGGGCTGCAGTGAGCTCTCCCCACACCTCTTGCAATGTTAGGAATTTCAGTCTTGAGAGCAGTGCCAATAAAAGGCATCCTTGGCTCCCATATCTATATATGTTGAAATGTACTTGTCAAGCATAAGCCTGAATTCAAAGCCCTTGGGTATTGTTGGTGAAGTTTAAAATGGAGGTACCTCTGTTTGTGCCCTTAAAGAAAGTTTAAAACACAATAATTCTTCAGTAACTGAATAGGAGAGAAGAGTCAGCTTTTCCTGTTCCCAGTTAACATTAATGAAACGTTAAGTTCAGGAACTGAACTAAGTCAACTCTGCTGCACATTCAAAAAAGCCAAAAAGAACCGTAAAGCTGAATAATCCTAATAAAAAAGATTTGCCAGTACTGGAAATTTAAGCAGTAACCGGGATGACAAAAACAGAGTTTGCAACTTCACTTTGAAATCAATAGTTTTAAGGATTAATAATCTAAGTAAGAATTCTTAAAAATACACTTAAAATACCCACCGTTATCTTGTAATGGGGAGTGATTGTCTTTCAAACATTTTGTGGTTCTTTCTGGTGATGCACAGGAAAGTTGCATTGTTTTAGTGTCACCTACCTTAGGTATGTTGGCCACTAAGACAAAAAAAAGAGAGCGTACTGTGAATGCAGTGCAAAGAAAACATGCAGCTATTTTAGTCTCAACATTAGCTATACCTTGGAATTGCATTCCCTGTGTTAGCCGTGTATTTTCACATCAGACTAATTAGAACCTGTATTAATATCTTGAAGGAGCTGTTAATTTAAAAAAAAAATTAATTGCCACTTCTCTAACAATATGGGCTTCATTTGGGGTTTTGTGCAAGGTTATTACATTTCCAGTTGACCTGAAGATACCCAAGTGTGTGTTTGTGTGTGTTTGTGTGTGTGTGTATGTATACACACACATATTTATATGCATGCTTTTCAGTGTTGTGCAACAACTGGCTCTGGGTATAAAATGTATAAAAACTGCAGTTAAGCAGTTACAGACCTTTTTTCAGTCATGGAATCCCATGAAATCCATCCCTGACTTTGCTTGCTAGAAACAGGATATGTCTCATCTTGCAAATCATATGCGTTAGGGGGGACTTTTAAATGCATATTATAATCTGTCTCTGAGGGCTCTCATGGTCCACAAGAGGACTGCTTATAGCTGAAGATTCCATATGCATGTAAATAGCTCTAACTCTAATCAGTCTGTGATGCACATTTGTGACAATAACAGTATTAAGATGTTTTGAGTACTGGAATTTTCAGCTTTTTACAGTTCCTTTCAGTATCGTTATTATGTGGTGTTGTTGCCTCCTTGGGGACGTGAGATGAAAATGTAAAGTACATCCCATGTTGTTTCTCTACTGGCAAAATCCAAATACATAAGAAATACGGAAATAGCTGATATAAAATGCAGTCAAACCAGGTAAAGATGAAAAACAACGGGCTTTTTCATGGGTTCAATGGGTTTCATGGTTTCCAATGGCTTTTCTTCACAAGATACCTAATGAGTTGCTGTGCATGAATTTAAAAGATACCATACAAAATCAACACATTTCAAATTCACATGGACATGAAAATTGCATTTAGATTGTCTTAGAAAACCAAACTGTTCCACAACTTGTAGATTGTCTGTAATGCTTAACCACCCCACTAGGACATTTGCAGCTGCACTGGTAGACTAAAATTATCCTTTAAGCATTATGTGACGAACACTTTGCTGTTCAGTGGGAAGAAAAAGCTGAAAGTTCAACAGGCGCTTTGTGTTAGTCCTTGAAATGGACTCTGAGTCCAAACTCTAATGACATTTCTATCCAGGTTCAAACTTACGTAGTCAGCGTGGTTTCTAAATATGTATGCCAAACAGGAATTGAGATGCATCCTCTCAGGTAATATATATGTTTTGGTTTGGTTTTTTTTTTAATAACATGGAAATCTATTACATAGTTTAATGAGAAATCTGACAGGGACTTGAATACAGAAATTGCATCATCTTGAGATTGGGAGGGGCTTTGTCCATGGGGCTTTGTGTTCCTGGGCATGGCTGACACTGTCAGAACCTTCCAGTGCTCCTACCCAAGCTCTCACCAGGCAGTGACAGAATACACAGCCCATGTGTCATGTGGGGATGTATTTTTCCATGCTTATTCTAGTAGTAAGGTAACTTCTGTGAGCATGCACTGCTAAACCAGAGCTGTGTTGTACTCTGTGTTGTTGGTTCCATCTTCGTTCACATAAACCCAGGTAGCAGTTTGCTCTTGGTGGTGGTGTTTGTCCCAGGCTGTTCACGACTTGCTGATCTGTTGCCAAAAGCAGTGGGAATGCTGACGTCTTCTCCACTGCCTGATCTGGTGATGACATTATAGTTAATTACCTAATTCTGCAGGCTTTTTTAATCACTTCAGAATGGATGAGCCACACATCCTTGTAATGGTACTGTTAATTTTTACTAATGTGGAAGTTAAGACAGAAATTAAATTACTTGCTCAAAGGTATAGAGGAGAATTGGCAGGAAGAGGGATGTAGAGTACAGGAGATTCTGCCTTTCAGTGTTGTGCTGAGATCAATTTTTGTCTAGAAATAGGTGATGAACAAAAAGAGGAAGAATCCTTAGCAGAATGACAGGAATAACGAACATGGCAGTAAAGAGTAGAGATGACTGAAAAGTAAGGAACAAGGACGAAGGAAACAATGGAGAGCACTCCCCATCAAGCAAGGTGCCAGGTGATAATCCAGAAACACATTGCTCCATAACCCCGTTTCCCCTTAGTGCCTTGATGATTAGTGTTCATAAATTAGCAGGTAAAAGAATTACTGGGGAAAAAAGAAGAATGGGGGCAGTTTTTCAGGACAGTTCTGTTTTATGATGGGACTCAAGTGAGAGACCAGTGCCATCATACCTTCTGGGTTTTTTCCCTGTGTCCAGTTTATTCCATTGTTGTGACAACAACATGATAAATGGTTTGAGAGGCAAAACGCAATGCTTTAATTTGACTTTGCTTTTCTGCAGCATTTTTTCTGCCTAGCATCAATAATTTTATTCATATTCTTCATCATAGAAGTTCTTTATCTTCTTGGACATAGTCTCTGATGCATACTCAGTATTGTTCTCTCTGTTATTTTATCAAGTTCATATCAATGACATAGATTAAACTTTGTTGAAATGATCCATGGTTTGGGTGGGGGTTTTCTTGGCTGGGTTTTGCTTTGGATTTTGTTTGAGAATAATCACTGCAACAAAAAAAAAGACTTTGGCTAGTAGGTATTCTCCAAGTAGCTTCTGCTACCATCAAACTTCGCAGCCTTAAAAACTTAACTGTACATGGGCAAGACATGGAAGGCATCCTGCACTGGTATTCACCATGATCAGTTTCTACTGATCACCTGTGTATTTGGTGGAGATGCAGCCGTTTGTTGGCGCTGCCACAGCAAAAGACTGTAACGTTGTGGGTATGGCCATTGGTAAAAAAGCAGAGATTTATACAGTTTTTAGAAGTCCTGTTCCCTAGTATTTCAGTCATGAAGGTCATACAATAAACAAGACTGGAATTATTTAGAAAACAAAGCTATAACTATCACTTTACAGCTGCTGGCCAGAAAAATGTTACTACAACCTTGGTTTCTGGAAATCTCAGATTGCGCTCACCCACTCACCCACAAAATACTTTATCAGTTCTCATCTTTGAAGGGATTGGCCCAATTCTATTTCCTTTTTGCAAAGTATAGGTAAGCAAGTCACAAGCTAAACTCTTGTACAGGTTGTTAAAAGCACTATTGCTGGTATCATGATAACTTGTGGAGAGAGTGTAATAGCAAGGAGAGTTTACTGTTATGAAATAATTAGACATGGCATGGTTAACTGCGTATTTCTTTGAAACAAATACTGTGGTAAAAATTCCAATAATATTGTTAGTATAAAGTGGGAAAGATGGACCACTCCAAACCTGAGGCTTGTACAGTTTCCAAGGCACATTAATTGTATGATGTATCAGAAATGGAGAAGCAGATGCATCATAAGCAAAAGTGAAAGAGAGCTAAGGGTCATCTTGGGTCTGCAGAAGTAATTCTGTGTTTTACAAACATTTTTTAAATTGCTTTGTAAAATTAAGTAAAATCACCTGAAAATGGCAGTAGATGGTTTCTTGTGCAGCTCAGAAATGAAACCAAGTAACTTTTAAGAGTATAATGAGTAACTGAACACATCTAACTGGAGACCATTTCAGGAACAAGGTGAGATATTTTGCATCAATACAAAAGGTGAAAGCCAGCAATTGTCACTAATGGTATGTGATGACAGAGGTAAAAAACAAGGTCAAGGAAAAAAAGAAGTATTAACTTCTACTCCAGCTTTCTATTTGGCAGAATTTATTTACCATTGTGTAACCTGAAAACAGCTGAAGAACAGTCGGTTATTTTGGCATTCTAGGGTGGAAAGTGCTAAGGATAATGCAATTCTTCATTTGCAAGGAATGTGATAGAAAAAAACCTATACAGCAGATTTCTTACTTATCAAACTGATTCCTATGCAGAGAAGTAAACAGATGAAATTGTTCTCAGTGTGAGGCACGAGTTAGATCCTCGCGCTAAATTTTTCATAGCTCTATTTGACCATCTGTATGTATGTTTTGGGGTCCCTGCCTGGCCCTCACACTTCTTTAAACAAACATCCCCCTCTGGTATATGGTATTAAAATTAAATCAAGACCTTACTCTCAGCTGGGCTGTATTGCCACGCAGGTGAACAAGAGAGGAATGGCTGAGAACAGCTGAGGCCAGTTCCCACCAAAAGACCCCAAAGCTGCCATCTCTGCCCCTCCAGCAGCTGTGCCATCAGGCTCAGGCCCAGGCAAAGGGCACCAGCAAGCCTTGAACTTCACCAAGTGCTCAAAGGAAGCCCTGGAGCTCTTCTGCAGCTCCCATTTACACATACTACAATTATTATTATTTTACCTATAGTCAATAGAAGACTCCAGAAATAGTCAAGCAAAGACTGAACTGAAAGATCCTGTTAGAAGTTTAATGAAAGGGGGAAACCTTTTGCTGTGGAGTGGTTAGAAACAGAGATCCTTCAAATGCTTCAGTTGATTAATTTGTATTTTAGCCTGAACATGTTACTAATACACTTCTGAATTTAAGAGGCAAAAAAAACCATATAAAAGTAAAAGCAGTGAAGCACGCAGGCATTCTGCCCAGTCATGATCTTCTCTTTCACTTGTAATACAAATCAGCAAGCCTCATTTCTGAACAAACCTTGTCCTGCAACTGCTGTCAGGTGAGCACAAAGCATCACTAATACTTTACCAAACTTTAGTGCTTGCATTTCTAAGTACCACTTACAGAGCATTTAACCTAGTCCAATTCCCAAATTCCTCTAGTAGGTTGTAATAATTGTTTCAAGCAGTAACTTCCATGAAAATGCAAGTTCCAGTGCATTAAATGTGTTAATTATTAGGCACAAATAACATGTATATGTTCATACCTGTGTTAAATGAACGTGTCAAAATCAATCCCATGTAATGTTGGCTCCTAAGCCTTTCACTTCTCACATGCTGTGTGTACTCACCATTTGATACTTTGTTTTGTACAGGTGATATTTTTTAAACCAGGCAGGTATAAAGTACTCTGAGGTTCTACCGCTATACAAGCTAAATGAGCTTCAGACCGGCAGTTCTGATACACTAATTCATTTTTAGGTATTCATCACTCATCACTACCTGCTACAAACAAGAGGCCGGATTCAGTTCCCATTATCACTAAGTGAGAACAACAGATTCAGGAGCTTTGGTTATTCAAAGCCTATCCTTTCCTTCCAGAAGGCAACCTCTAGTCCCTTCTGTTCCATGCACTGTTCTAACTGAATTTTGCAGAAGGACACACAGCCTCTGAGTGAACTAAAAACCCATCAAAAGTACAAGTAGTAGTTTGTTGCAACTTCTGTTAATGGATTAAAGCATTTAAAATAAATTAAATCATTAGTACACTGGTTTTTGTGATGTAAACAGTTTAATGAATACATAAAGCACATAAAAAGCAAAAGATTAAAACAAAATTATTGTTACAACCACCATAAACTCTATAAAAATTTTTTTACAAGCATCCTGCTTGCACAGCAGGATTTACAAAACAGTGTATCACAAGCAATACCACTCCCTGAAAACTAAGACTTGGAAATTAAAATCACAGTAAGTATTTACTTAAATCACATCATATACTAGTCAGACTAGCTCTGATTTAACTACTTTCCGAATTCTTCATGGTGCTGTAGTATACATTAAAGCTTCCACAGGAAATGTGAATAGAGTTCAAGTGCAAAAAAAAAAGAAAAAATATTCTGATTAATTTATCCCTCCATGGGAGTATTTAAAACTGTGGTTCCTAAACTTTTTGCCTGTGCATGGTTATTGCAACCATTTTTGCAGATCCCCACTCTAGCAACTGCTTAGCTCAGGAGTGGGTTTGGAACTGCTGATTCTGAAATGCTGATCCCAAACCCTGATTCTGCTCAAGTTGAGAACAACTTCAGCCCAGTGCTGCTCCTGCCTTGTATCTGTCTGTAGGATGGGGAAGCCCCATCTCTACCTTCGGCATTTCTTGCACCCAAACACATACAAATTGGGAAGGAAATACAGGAGCAAGGCTTCATACAGGCAACAGGAGAATGTTACAAGATCGCATACAAAACTGAAGCAAATGTAAAAGAGAAATTGATTTAATCTTCCACTCAGTGTTGCCTCACCTATTGTTTACTGTCACTCACATATTTTGGTTTGTTGCATCTGTGTCAGAAGTGTAGTTTAAAGTTTAGTACGTTAATGCAAAATGTTAAACCAGGACAGAAAAGTTCTTGTTTCACAATCCAAACTTAGTAGAAAAAAAAAAAATCATAAACAAAAGGATTACAGAAACATAAACAACTGCATCAAAGAAACAAAACAGCAGTCAGTACATACTGAAGTTGAATACAGGCTAGAATCTAGGAGGCACAAAGAACATTTGATTGTTTTAACAAACTTGATTCAACCAATATTCTATAAGGATCAGAAAGGAAATAATTTATTGTTATGCTACTCTCTCTTACATGCTATTTAAAATGTCTGCACCGTAGTTTCTTTCTGTCACCATTTTAAATTCTTTTTTAATATGATTAAATTTGAGCTGTGCACAACAGGTTTTTTTAAATATTCTACCTTAAAAGTTTTTCTTTAAAGTACAAAATTCAAGCTGGTTTTGATTGATTTTCAGCTATCCAAAATCTTGATGGGGTTGGGGGGAAAATGGCAAATGCACTTGCTGCCCCTTAGAGGAGGAGTATTTTTGTACATTCCAGTATTTCTATTTTTAACAACTCCCGTGGAACTCCCATGCACTCTTAATTTAACTTCAGAATTGCAGGGCAAGGGAGAACCTGCTCCACATGAGAAAAGGAGGCCGTGAAACAGTCCCAGCATTGTTCCTACCCCACCTTTCTGGACACAATAGCGAATATTATTCATTAATGTACTTCTTAGCTATGGATGCAAGAAGAAAATGCCTCCACAAAGAATTTATAATGCGTTTTGCTTGAATGTCAGCCCTAAATCTGTACAAAGAGCAAGTGTTGTCTTTGCATTCCAGTGCTTGCTGGTGTGGGTAGCTGAGAAGCTCCCACTGAGGCATGGGCTGGCTGAAAAAGGAAGACAGCAAGGAAGGCAGCTGCAGAATTGCTTTGAAATGCTTCAAAATAAATAAAGAAAAAAATGCAAGCAAATAAACAGTGCAGCTCTAGGAACTTCTCCTTTTGAAGCCTTTGAAATTCATCCTTTAAGGTGCTTTCAGTGGTATCTTATTTATCAAAGACCTGTTTACTTAGTGGAGTCTGGAAAACTGCCAAGGGACTTCATTCTATTTTGCTTGTCCATGAATACCTTCATCATCTATCAGTGATACTCTACAAAATTCAGCAAATGGCAGCAAATGGCAACAACTATTTAAGGTTTAAGCACAAATTAGCCATCTAGATTTCCTCTGACTACACTTCTATAAATAAATGACACCACAAGCCTTTCTTGATACAAGAAACCAAAAGGCATTGATTCAAAGGCTAAATAAATAATAGCTGAAATGACTGTCTGTGTCACTTGCTCAATACTTTCCACACTGAAGCCCTCCCACAAGAGAGCTTCCTAGGAATGTTTCCTAGGACATACATCAATATTATCATTGTGTGGAAGAGTGCTAGAGATGCTTTGGCACAGGAAGTCCTACTGTGACTAACTTTTGCCAAAATAATTCAACTTCTCTGTGCTTCCAGCTCAGATCTGAAAATCAGGACTCCTTAACACTATGAGTAGTCATTCCTAAGGGAAAAAAAACCCCAACAACTACTTCTGCTAGGTAAATAAAGTCCGAATTGCCCATAATTCTGTACTGTTTTGCAGACATTTAAGTTCTTCAGAATAGCAGTTTACTGAACAGCAGAGATAAAAGAGATGATGTCCTGTCCTCTCATACATAATTACATAGAAATCTATAGAGAATCATTGCAATCATGTTCACGACAAAAGATAAAATACAGAATTTGTACAGCTTGCAGACATTTTTTAGTCATTACTCCTAAAAACTGAGTTGATTGGTTTGATTTATTGCCAAGCAGGAATGCACATACCTCTGTATATTCTGTATGCAGAATCTAACTTTTTGGTATTGTTTCCTTGGTGTACAAAGAACATTTCATACACTATTTTTCATTGAGTAACACAGTACATGAATGAAACAGCAAGAGTTGAGCTGGCCAACCAGGTTCCAGAAAAGAGCACTGGGAACAGTCTCTGTTATTTGCAGTAACAGTAAGAAAAAAGGTTCTCTTCATGCTCACAGCAACTGCTTGTTGCATTTATGAACATTACACACAGAAACATTACTACAGAAACAACTGCTTGGCTGCTAAATCTTTGTCAAGAGCATTACAGGCCCCAGTTTGTAAAGGTGAGAAATAAAAAGAACAAAACACCCAGCTTGCTTAGTACTGCCTACCAAGCGTGAGAAGCTTCTGATTTTAAGTTTCTAGAGTATTTTTCGTCCAGTGGTCTCTACATTACAACAACTCTTCAGAGAAGGGCTATTATACATTGTGCTTCCAGGTGTGGCGCTGTGATAGACACTGACAGCCACAGCTGTGGGACCACCACAGATCAGTTTTACACCGCAGGGCAGTTCGTGTCCTGTCCCAGTGCAGCACTGAGAGACAGCACAGACCACAGGCTGGAACGCTGAACAGACCTCAAAGGCTGTCAAAGGTTATCCAAAAATTTGGGCCCAGCCAGCAACTATGAACACTGCTTTTTGCAACACAACTTGAGCAACTACAATAAATTCAGCTAAAAGAAATGTTTTACAGCCCTACAGCAGTTCCATTCAAATGCTTATGTAGTGTGTGGACACACAAACACAAGACTCCACTTATCATTTACACGGCAAAGGGTACGGCGAAAATATCTTAAACTTTGCCACTTGAATAATAGTTTACTAATATGCCAACTGCATAATTTATCAGAGGAGGCAGATTAATCCTGGAAAAGGGAAGAATTCAATTAGCAGCCTTTCATTGATACCTTGTTTTTGAATTCATAGCGTAGGAATGTCTCGTTATACAATTTCTAATATGAAATGCTTGGAATAAATCTCAACTTCTTGTCAGAACAAAGCAGCTGGACTATTTTGTACACCTGGGATTCAGGATAATATCTGTCAAGCCATCTCCCCAGCAATGCTGTCAACTGACCTTAAACATACTCTTGCACAAGCAGGCTGAGAATTTGGCCGTAATTCCTCTTCTAACATCTATTTCCAAGTTTGTCCCTCAGTTAGAGCCAAGATTCGTAGAGACTGTCTTGCACATTTAGTGCTCTCATCCAGCTCCCTTATATTTAAAAACAACACACAAAAGAAGACTGAAGTTTCTCTAAATGGCACAGCATACAAATGCATACAACGCACTACATTAAATAAAATGCTCATAACAATTCCTCTTGGTAATGTTTCTAGAGCCCCCTGGATTTCTAATACCCCTTGTTACTACCCAGAGTAGCTCGTCTTGTTTCCCAGATCTTTGCTTTTTTTGTTGTTGCTGTTTTCAGTTTAAAGCCAAGCATTATATTACAAGTACCATCCCGCTGGCTAGGTCAACTCTTGCATTATCGCAGTGAGACCTTTCTTTCAGACCCACCCTTCCTCTTTAATTGTACTGTATTTTGCTGTAGCCTCGCAGTTCTCTATTCCTCAGAGCTCACCTTGCCCGAGCCCCGCCGGGGAACGTGTCTTTCACCTCCAAAGAATCTGCCCAGAGAGTCAAGTAGACCCGAGTCTCTGTGCCGTGGGGATCCATGTCTGGCATGGTCTATAGTGCTCGCAGATGCCATTTTTGATCCGTGCCGGAATGAGGAGCGTTTTTGTGAAGCCATCAAATCCGAATTCTCTGAAGCTGCTGCACTGTCCTCTTGGATGGTCTGTAGCTCGTCTGACTCTGAGGGCCGATCTTTGAAGGTGTTGTCTTCTCTTCCTGGGGCATCTCGGGAAAAGAGGCGGATCAAGTGGGGGCGACCAGTCCTGTCAGCTGGGTTGGCCTCAGGCCAGGCATTCTTTGGGTCTGCTGTGCCTTTGGAGTCTGTCACCGCTGGGCTCTTCGTGGAGGTCCCATTGTTCTGGTTCACATCTGCCTCTCCTGCAAACAACAAGGATGAGATATGAATACAGGCCTGTGAAAAACAGCCCTGGAACAATGCTGCTTTTTTTCCCTTGCCTTGAGATGCTCATTTCATACAAAACCCGTAATATGTGCAGTTGTAATGAAACTATGTTCTCTTCCAGCCTTAAAGAACATTAAGTTATCTTGGAACTGAAACCAGAATGATGTTCTCACACAAATTTGCAGTAGTTCTAGGTGATTTTTTGCTGTGGGTTTTTGTTGTTTTTTTTTTTTTTAATTTAACACATTTATAAATAGATTGATAGATTACTTGAAGCATAACTGAAACTGATTTTATTTAGGTTTGTGGATGAGGAGGCTTTCAGTGAATAATCAGAATTCCTGTACTTTCCCTCGAGAACTGCAACTCTAACTATGCCATCTTTGTCCAAAAGAAGGGGGAAAAAAATTACAGTGACATTGCAGATCTGTGCCTTCGCAAGTGCACATTCCCGCTCCACGATGCCAGAGCTTTTGGCCTCATTTGGTATCCCTTGCTGTAACTTCAATATGGGTCAAACAAGCATAATGAGGGGAGGGGTTCTTTATCCCCACTACTGAAATTGTCCTCACTTCAAAAAAGACAGTGAGCACTGAACTGCAATTTCTGCTTGGCCTCTCATGACCGTTTTTCTCCATGTATGATGATCCTGACACTCTGGGTTCTATGTCCTAGCACTGATGCTGAAGGCCTACAGCAAAACTGTCCAATTTGCATTTAGTGCTTGTGAGAAGTGACAAAAACAATTATCAGCAACTGATAAGCTTTTTTTTAGCCAAGAAAGGTGCCGAGACAGACCCCTGCGGTAAGTGAAATGCCTGCTGCCTTCTCCACAGTTGTGTTCTGATGCTTCAAGTAAAGTATCTGAGAAGCATCAGCTGCAGCACACTTAGCCCTTCACCTACAGTAGCTCCTTCTATCAGTGACAAAAAGATTTATGGAGGTTTTTTTATTATCTATTCCATGATTCCTACTGTTCTAAAGGAAACTGCACCCACTGAGGCGAATGACTTATCTCCAAGGAACACCAAAAGAGTATTAGCAGGTCATTGCTTGAGGAGAAACCTTCAGCACAGACACCTCCCACACACTCACTCTGAGTCAGAAATGTCTTTTGGAGTTAAGGGGGCTCAGAAATTCAGAAATAAGTCTGTTAGTCATGTGTTACCTTTAGGGTCTCCTAATTACCTTTTTACATCCTCATATGATTTGGTCCTTGTTGCCCCAGGAGGGATAGGATCTGGCAAATACTGCTGTGTTTTTGAAGTACTCTGGGCTCAAGTACTTTGCTGATTCAGCAGAGCAATTTCGGACTTGACACAGTCATTTCATATGGTCTCACCCACCCACAGGGCACTGAAGAAACCTATTCTCAGGCTGAGAATAATTCTGAAATAGTTTTATGGATAACAACACAAGACAGCAACGATGGCTTCTGCAAAACCTGTGTGTAGGTTACATTTGGTTGTAATCAGCCTGCTACAGTTTTTCATATAAAAACAAAGTGCAGTTTTGTGTGCAATTTTTAAATTTCTTTTGTGAAAACTACCTGGAAAATGTTGGGGACCTTCAAGAAAAATTTCTTTGGTTAAAACATCTGAAAGTGTCTCTCAGGAATACAATTATTTAACCAGTGACTAACTGTCACTGAAGACCTCATCAGTGGAGAAAGTATTTGCTGGCAACTTTGGGATTTGAGTTTTCCTGAAAAGATACTTTCCAACTTATTAGAAACTATTAACACACACAAATGATTTTCTTAATAGAACAAAAGCAAAGTAACTAACTTGGATATGTGACATATTCTGAAACTGCAAAACATTTTAAACAGCAACTTTAAGCCTAGATTCTATACCATAATACAAATCCATTCAAGGGCAGAAAGAAAAGCAAACAAAAGAGTTATTGTATTTAATTAAATGCATTAACAAAACACCAGAGCATCTGCATACTAATATTTTTTACAACAGTTGTTCTTTGTGTCACTGAATATGGGTATTGGTAAGCAACAAAGAAGGGTATTTGTGCCACAAAAGTAGCTTCTCCCAATGCATACGCAGTGAGCTATAAAGTATAAATCTTTTCTGGAGGCTTTATTTCAGTAGTGAAAGCACACATTTAAACTTGCCTCTAAATTTTCTTCATGCTTATGTCTGTCTTCTCTAATATATAAAAACACATAAGAGAGATACTGTTAATATTTTTGCTAACTAATCAAAGACTTCCAGTGCATTTGGAGAGACAGATCACTTTAATAATGTCCTAAGGACATCCAGAATTAATGGACTATATAAATATATGCTTATTTTTTCATTTAAAAACAAATATTTAGACTTTTATTACAACCTATTGTAAGTGCTGTGTACAACTACTATTTTTTAAAGTTGTTTTTCTTTGGAAAATGAAGCGCTTTCTTAAAATAGAGTACCTGGCCTGTACCGTATCACTTGTACAAGAGAAAGTTGCCCAGGAAGGAAGAGATCTTAGGCACTTCTTTGCTAATCCTTTTAAAATGAAATACAGCAGAATGCATTGCCATAGGCATTAACTAGAGGGCTTTGGAGGTGTCTTCTATTTATATGTAAGTGAACACAGTCCTTGAGAGCTGCAGAAATGAGAGCACAAGAAAAGCACTTCCTCACATTCGCCCAAAAGCAGCAGGAGGGAGCCAGACTCGGAGCAGGGATGTGGCACTCCAGGCGGGGCCAAGGACCACTCCCAAAAGCAATGCCACCTCTCCACTTCCCCTCACCACACGGTGCTCTGAGCCTGCTGCTGGCACAATGTTCCCCGGGCATGTTGGTCAGAGTGAACAGAGCCATTTGTTCCCTGTACACACAGTGACTTCCCAAATGAGGAATATAGATGGACAAAAAATTCTTAACAGTTTGCTAAAGAAACCAAGGAGAGAGTCCAAAGGTGCTTTCAATGAGACAATAATAAATCCAATCCTTCATTGTTTTTAATAGGAGTTAGGTCCCACAATAGTATTTTCAAAACTACTGTGGCCTTAGTGTTTGATTAGACACCGATAGTTTATCCCATTTCTTGAGAATCGAGAGAACTCTTTTCCCTAAGGTTCTAATTGGCTGGGACCTCTCAGCCCAATGCTTAAACAACTCCTCCCAGGACCACGGAAATTTGTTCTATGCTAAGGACAATTTCCAGTAGAGAGACCGTGGATACGAATATCCTTTTCATGGGTCACTTGGAAGGGCTGCTCTACGTGTGCACAGCAGTCTGTAGTTTTCTTCCATACAGAGGACAGGCTGGAAAGAGGTTGTTAAACTGAGAGTTTTAAAAAAGATTACAAGTTTTTCATCTCCTCCTACTCCTTTCCAGTCTTGCTTTCTTGCAGATACTTGTAATTCCTCTCACATTCCTATTGCTGCTCCCTCTACAAATGCTGTAAAATAAATGAAGAAAATGAAGCTGATAAAAGCTGAAGTACATTCCCTTACTTTGGCTTCTCAAGAGAGGCTTAGATCAACAGTCACAGCATATTGCAAATATTGATTATAATAATACATGACAGCGCCTTAAATATTTGTATGAAATCTTAAGAATTAAGTTTTATTTACTCATAACAAAGGCCAGAAAGTACATTAACCAACTTTGTAACACTGAATATTGAATATACCTTATCATAACTACAGGCTGCTGTGATCAATTATACTTGCTTCCTTTTTCTCAGCCTTCTTTTCTCAGAGCATGAAGATGGAAATTATCTCACTGAACTTTTAAATCAGCTTTTCATTTTAGCTCAAGTAATTTATATATATAAAGCACTGCTTTTCAGTACATTAAATGTAATCTGTATTTGCCCTTTTCTACTTTTTAGATCCTCTCTCTTCTATAAGATGTCAACTGGATAGTGAAATGCAATGCAGTATAGTCCTCAATTCTGAGTTTATTTCAGTATGTTTACTGAAATGCTGACAATAAAATATTGGCTAAAACATCTGACTTTTTGTATTAATTCACCTGTTCCTAGTCACATGAACAACAAAAGGTAACACATAGAAATTAATCAACTTTGTCACAGCTGAGATTTCAAGATCTCTGGTAAGCTATAGCAGTAAGGCAAATGTATTAGTAATAAGTTGCTTTGCATTATTTAAGAGGCTGAGACCACTGTTTTGGAACATGTGGCTTCTAACGACACTTGTGGTAATACCAGGCACTTGAAAGAATAAAAGGCCAGAGAAAACACATCGATCATCACTACACACATGCTGCAGCTGAGGATATCTGGGTTCCAACTCTGTGCTGAGACAATTTCCCAACAATCCAGCTCCTGGTTTGGACTTTTACTGCAGCACAGCCCACAGCAGAATGGAGTGCCCACAGCCATTAGGCTTCACTACAGAAGTATTTGGGGAGACAGAGAGGAAAGAATTATGTCTGCATTGTTAAATCTGAACAGCAAAAGCTTGATTCATCCTCATTATGCTAAGACACTGTAGACAAAAAATGGCTCTTAGCCTAACTTCACTAATATGGTTAGAAGGCAATATGCCATCAGACATTTAAATTCACAGACCGAATTACTGGGTTTGTCTGATGCTTGTCAAACAGTTGGGAATCAATTTTGGACAAATATTTCTGTTTGAAATGGATGGCATGCAGTATAATTGTGAAACAAACACTTGGTCATACCTCTGAACACATCCAGAACGGATGTTCTGGTGCGTTTAGCCTTTACACAAACATTTTCCCCATTTGCTTGCAGACTGACTGCAGAGAGAAGTGCCCATGTGTCTCATGATATAGATTCACATGAGTTTAACATTCCTACCATGCTTAGCCAAGAGATCACTTCCATTACAGCTTGCTCTCCTCCCTCCCTCCTTGCCAAATCTTATCACTTCCAGGGGAAAAAATTCCACCCAAAGGCAAATTTTGTTTATAGCTGCAGCATAACTGAAGGAATGATACTTTCCTACACAAGAAATTTGTTCTATGGGCTAACCAAGCTGCAGACTAAACCACCACAAAAATGAGAAGCCACCTGCTAAGCGTAACACGCACTCCTTTGACTTCCCTCCCTCACTTCTTTCATTAGACATTTTACAGCCTATAAAGCTCTTACCAGACTAGAAAAAAAAGTTGTGAGGGTGTTTCCATTTCACTGATGAGTTGAGTACATTTCTACACTGATCTGGTGAAGCAGTGAATAAGGGGTCTGCTATGGCATAATTTTCCTTAAAATAAAACTTAGTACTAAAAATACAGTAAAAAGTGAAAAACCTCACCTGGTCCAGTATTTGCTTCTATTGAACTAAACTAAAAAAAAGACCAAGTGTAGTTCTATACTACATCTTGGGTCAGTAGGGATCACTGGCTGCACCTGCTGAAAGTTTATTGCACTTTTTTTAATTTAAGAACAACTTTATTGTTGGTAAAGGCACAACATAGGTTTAGGCAATTAGACTGCATTGTTGTGGCCAAGTGAATGAAACTTCCACTTAAAATTTTACAAGAAGTGCCTGAAAAATGCTGTTTTTCCTGAATCCCTGATGCCTCACTGAATAGCAGCTATTAGCTGTTCTCTACAGAAAGCATTATGCCCCCTAAGAGCTAATGCCAGGCTGAAAATTAATAGGTCAAATGGGATCTATTAATTGCTGGACCTTTACTAATACCCAAGTACTGGCACAGTTCCTTCCAGACTCATGAAAGGTCTCATTTCTCTAAGCCCTCCCCGGCCCTCTCCTGCTGAAGAAAAGCTGCTGAGGTACAAGAACTTGGCCTTACAGCAAAGCTCACATGAAAACACAAAAAGGTTTGATGGAGAGACAATAGGAAAGTATCAGGAAATACGGATTCAACTGTCTTTGCTAGACTTCATCATCCCAAAGTGTTTAATACGTAACTGTGAACCACTGCTTGTTACAAGAGTACCAGTTTTATGATAAATACATCCCTTAAGCATTGCTCTGCAGTAAAGCCAACAGTTTTTGGGAGAAGGATCCCTATAAGGTGGTAGTGGCACTGTGGGGAATTGTTGCTGTGGTATCTTTTTTGGTAGGGTAACTATACTGACTTTTTCAACTTAACCCAGTAAAACCATAATGTAACCAATCAATGAGTAGGTGAAAACACACAGCAATGTGACATGCAGCTGGAATGGTGACACTCTAATAAACATGCCTAAATCTTATTTTGTGAATCAGCAAACAGCACATAATTTTTAGTTTTTCTGACAACTTCATGATTTGCGAGGGTTGGTTCCGTGAAACTATTACAAAATAAAAAGGAGAAATTAAAAATAAGCTGTATACTCATTACAGCTTATGTTCAGCATTATCATTCTATTGAAGGCAATTATGTTTCACGATATCAGCCTGTAAAAAGTAGCAATCTCTGAGTCGGAGATTTTTGATACATCAGGAGTCCAGCTTTTCTGTATTTTCACCAAGGCACACACAACTTCTAGTGTCTGGATGTCACAGATGTGAAAACACTTGCATGTCTGTGCAGTAATAACCCACAGTCCATGCCCAAAGTCTGGATATTAACGGGAAGCATGTGTGGTTACTGTGGGCTGAAATGCATTAACATCCCACTGTGAGGGGCTGCACTCCAGGAGCCAGGTTTCAGTCATGACGGAGGAAAGAGAATGTCATACCTTCCCCCGACTTGTACACCCTGTATTATTCATGTCTTTAAGAACCCTCTCTCCTCTCTATTCTTACTGAAGAAATTTGGCCAGCTCATTCTGCTCGTGTCAAAGAAAGAGAAGAAAGCAAACCAGTCAGCAAGGCGTTTCAAACCGTAGGAACTGGAGCAGCAGTTGCATACCAACTCCATGCATTCTCCTGTTACCGATGATGCTGAGGCTTAAAACCCAGGGTGCAATAGACCTTTTTTTTCCTTAAATCTACTGCGAAAGTCATATCAGATTAAACATGCAAGAAATTAGCTGGGAGGCCTAAGTTACACATCATCTGCCACTGCACAGTGCTTAATTTCCTCTTTTATAATGAAGTTTTATACTACAGGCTATGTTTGTATTTCTGCAATTCAGTGATACACCTTCGTAAGAAATTGCCAGTTACTCCTAACTTTTGAAGGTTTTCTACTGACGCATCTGCTGCCTTTACCTAACCACACTGACCAGCTACACGTAAAGAAAGCAACCTATGTGGGAATACAAAGCACAAATCACAGCAAAACAGGTTTCTTGATAAACTTGATCTCCTTTGATGACCAGATGACCCACCCAGTGAATGTGGGAAAAGCTGTGGACGTTGTCTACCTGGACTTCATGAAGTCCTTGACAATGTCTCCCACAGCATTTTCCTGGAGTAGCTGGCAGCCTATGGCTTGGACAGGTGCACTGTTCACAGGGTTAAAAACTGCCTGGCTGTTCAAGCCCAGAGAATGGTGGTGAATGGAATTACATCCAGTTGGTGGCCCATCACTAGTGGGGTTTGCCAAGGCTCAGTCTTCGGGCTAGTCTTTGAGGGGATCAAGTCAGTTTGCAGATGACATCAAATTGTGTGGGAGTGTTGATCTGCTGGAGGGCAGGAAGGCTCTGCAGAGGGATCTGGACAGGCTGGATCCATGGCCTGAGATCAGTTGTGTGAGGGTCAACAAGGCCGAGTGCCGGGTCCTGCCCTTGGGTCACAGCAACCCCAGGCAGCGCTACAGGCTGGGGGCAGAGTGGCTGGAAAGCTGCCGGTGGGAAAGGACCTGGGGGTGCTGATTGACAGGGGCTGAACATGAGCCAGCGTGGGCCCAGGTGGCCAAGGGGGGCCAATGGCATCCTGGCCTGTAGCAGCAATAGCGTGGCCAGCAGGAGCAGAGGAAGGATCATCCTCCTGTACTCAGCACTGGTGAGGCCTCACCTCAAATCCTGTGTTCAGTTTTGGGTTCCTCAAAACAAAAAGGACATTGAGGTTCTGGATCAAGCCCAGAGGAGCGCAATGAATCTGGTGAAGGGTCCAAAGAGTAAGTGCTGTGAGGAGCAGCTGAGTGAGCTGGGGATGTTCAGCCTGAGAAGAGGAGGCTTAGGAGAGACCTTATTGCTCTCTACAACCCTGGGTTGGGGTCGGCCTCTTCTCCCAGGCAACCAGCAACAGGATAAGAGGAAACGGCCTCAAGCTGTGCCAGGGGAGGTTCAGGTTGGACATCAGGAAAAATTTCTTCACTGAAAGGGTGATTAAGCATTGAATCAGACTGCCCAGGGGAGCGATGGAGTCACTATTCTTGGAAGTGTTCAAGGAATGACTGGATGTGGCACTTAGCGCTATGGTTCAGTTGATGTGGTGGTGTTCAGTCGAAGGTGGGACTTGATCTTTGAGTTCTTTTCCAACCTTAATGATTCTGTGAAAGAGAGAGTGGCTCGGGACTGCTATGAGCCTTGTGGGTGGGTGAAGGTATTGTTTGCTTGTGAGGACAAATAAAGAAACCTGCAAGTAAAAAGAGGCATTCCAAAAAGCTGAAAGCATCCCCTGCGCGAGAACAACTTTTCATCTTGAGATTGTAATTAAAACCAATCTACTTAATTGCAGAAACTGCCTTGCACTCTGCGTGTTTTCACAGAGTTGGGCACTTGGTTATCCGTGCCTCTGGTTCACAATGAAGAGCTGAAACAAAGCCCACATGGTGGCCTACCATTGCAGAGGAATGCAGCAGTGTAGGCCTGGCTCGCACCCTCTCGCTCTTGTTTTCCAGAACTTCTGGCATTGCCTCCACTTGCTGAGGGTTACAAAGGCAAGTACAAAAAACAAAAGAGCCTGTGGTTGAAACCAGTGGGACTTGCTATGGCAGAAATTTGGAATCTATGAGAAGCATGTGGCAATTCTCCATACAGCCCGCATAGAGTTTTTTAAAAACTTAAACAAAGAACTTTATCCACCCACCAGTTTTCAAAGAAAATTGTTCCTTTGTGTTACTAGAACATATAGGTTTGTTTTAATCTTGAATATCTCACAAAACATCCTCCTACAGCAAAGCGAGCTGGAGCATCATTTGTAACAAACAATTTCATGTACTTAAGGAAGAGAAATTAAATCACCTGTTGACCCATCAGCAGTTGTGTTCTTTAAAAATTGTGCAACTGACTAGTATTAGACAAAGATTGTTTGGTTATTCATCTTTTCTGCTTCACTTGCAACAAGTCTGAATAATTACTAGGTTGCAAAACTTGGATATATCCTCACACCCCCCCAAAAGTAATACTATGACAAAATGAGTAGTGCTTCCATCAGACCTCACAACTTCCACTGTCTTTTGTATTTTCCACATCAGTTATGTTTTACTGGAAAATAACCTATTTCCATCAGTGCAACTCAGTACCCAATATTACAGTTAAATTTCTTTCATAATAGCATAGAGAAACAGCGCCTTAAAAGCAGCAGAAAAAGAAATGTTGGTGAAGTGAGTGAGGTGAGTACAGTGACTGAACCAGGTGGTTCAAAGAAGTTACTCAGACCATGCTAAGCAGTACAAAAATACCCCTGTCTGTAGAATATTTCCTGCTAAAACCCATCATGTAACACCTCCAAAAGAGGGCCTGATGCTGTGTTTTTCTTGACCAAGATTTAAGTTTCTGAGTGATATTTTATTATTTAGAAAGTATAAACTGCAGAATGAAACAGCTGTAATAAGTTAATGTTATTAAGCCTTTTAAGTTAACCTTAAATAAGCTACCTTTAAAAAACATGGTATGATTGTGGCCACAGGGAAGCCACTTACAGCATGAGGCTATAAACTCCGATTTCTAAGAGCTGCATTTTAGTCCTAGAGAATAACAGTGTTCATGTGTGTTAACTTTTCCTCAGACCAACTAACCCAACTAAGCCCAACAAAACACTTCACAGTAGTGAACATAGCCTAAAGTACTGTAGAGGAGCTTTTCATATGTTAAAATAAAAAGATAATACGAATGCTTTTAGCTCCCCCCAAAATAATGCACTGAATTTGCTGGTTTGAGGACATAACTTCAAAGCTTGTTTTCCAATAGAACCTTGTATAGGGCAGGTCCAGGTAAAAAGCAAACTAGAGGAGTATGGCAGAGTGAAGAGCGCACAACGCAAGCTGGGTTTCTGGAAGCTGTGAATCACCTGCAGGATGATGTAATCAATAAGCCTGGCATTTTCGTGCATCCTTCAGGTGTGTATTGCCGTATCTCTGGATTTCTCTATTTTGCCCTGTTAATGTATTCTGAACTGAAGCTTTTAATAGCACAAGTGGTCTCAGAGTCATGGTTACAGAACTGGCAGTGAAGGGAATTACACTGGTAGTTTTTAGAAGACTTCTTCTTCCAGAAAATTCTGCTATACACCACAGTGGTATAAATGACACATTCTGAGTATGACACACATATTTGCCAATATTTCTAAAAACACCTGAAATACCTGGGCACAAATAAGCCTGTAGACCATTTACCATTGTGTTGAATTCTTGCATATGTAAAACAGAATTGGAGATCTGGCTCTTCACAAGCTGACAAAACAGACCCCCAAAACAAACAAACAAATGTGCATACACAAACCAAAAAAAGATGTGGTAGGGTTGTTCAAGTCAGCCTAAACTGCAGTTCTTTACAATCACAAGAAGTCCACAGCCATTAGTCGCTGTCTGACATAATCTTCACTTTGGAACTGATTTTCACCTTACACCCATGGTGAGAGGTCAGAGGAGCAGAAGTGAGCAGGAGTTTCTTCCAGTCGCACAGAGTTTGTTCACAGAGCTTGTCACATCTCAGAAACTGATTAATTACTCTAAGGTGATGTAAGCACCCCCGTGCCCTGTGGGAGGCAGAAGCCCAGGTGGGCAGCTCCCTGCCCTGGGAGGGTGCAGAGGCCCATGCTGTGACCTGCATATCCAGCAGTGCCCAGGAAGTAGAAGATGAACCCCTCTGTGTCCTGGGGCAAGCAATGACTCACACCTCCAGCTTAACCCAGACAGTGGAAGAAGTGGAAGAAGCTCACACCTCGGTGGGGACAAGAGCCACACCACCAGCTGCATCTATGAGGTGGAAGCACCTCCATAACCCTTTGGAGAAGCAGAGGACCAGGTCTTGAGCCTCACCTCCAGTTCAAGATGCTAGCATTAAGACAAGGTCCCTGTCTCTCATGGGCACTGTGTAGCAGCCATGTGCAGCTCCAGCTCTGCCTGTGGTATGGATGGTGAGAAAGTCATTCTGCCTAAAAGACTGGCAGCCAACTGCAAATTTTAAAAACACGGTAAATACTTCACAAACATGTCACTTCAGGGATGTTCAACACTCCACATCTTAGTTTTTGTCTGCCTGGCAATGCTTACTCTAACCATATTTTAAAATGTTTTCATGTAATGGCACACATTTTAGAAGGTAACAATCAAGATGACTGTGACATCCTCTGAACTCTGAGGATGAACCTACAAGCCTGGTTTCTCAAACGACAAATTCCACATGCCATATCCAAAGTCAGCAGAGAAATCACAGCTGAGCACATTTATGGCAGGGATGCTGCTGGGGCACAGACTCCCGAGGCAGTGTTTGGCCTCTCTCACAGTTCAAAGTCTCTCTGCAGGCCCTGGCACAGGAGCACAGCACTCAAGGATGTTGCATCCTGATCACTGCCGTGAACGGAGGGAACGGGATCTTTGCCACCATGCTCTGTCTTGCTTGTCAAAATAGCTTTGTCTGGAAGCTGCACGATGGAGAACGTCAGCACAGACCTAGGAGCAGAGCCATGGAATTGCTGTGCACAATGAGTGGAGGGTATAAAAATACTGTAATACGCACAATGAAAGGTGAGTAGTTTGTTAAAATACTAGCAAAACTTATTTCAAGGCCTTTACACTTTTACCATCAAAACAATAAAACCCCCAAGAGTTTTAGAGGTAGTTTGGATTAAACAGCAAAAATGAACTGTTCAGAGACTTCTTAGTGAAGCAGTTTCCTCAGTGAAGAAACTTGACATCCAAAGAAATATTTTTTAGAAGGGAACTATAACATATGCCTGAACAATTAAGATGAGATTTAATTAAAATATCTGCCTGCCTGGCAGACAGATTAAAAGAAAACCTTGTTCCAGAACTTATCATAGGGTTTACAGGAGGCAGTATCTTCTTCACAACAGCCTCCAGTGCAGCCCTAAAATCAGAAAAGAAGAATACTTGAAACCAAGCAAATAAAACAACAAATCCAAAGAACTAAAGCAGTCTGCACTGACTCAACTGGCACAGGGCCTAACAGCAGAGATATTATTCCACAGAAATACTGGCAGAAAGCTGAGAATAAGATGTTTAGAAAAAAGATACCACAGGGGAAAAAAAAAAAAAGAGATGAGTGCTTTTTTTGATAATGAACTGAAGCCATTTAAAGCTGGATACAAATCACCTTGTCTGTCTATCCTGCAAGCAATGACCAGCACTTAGCAGGGAATAAAGAAACGTTACCAGCAACCACATGGAAAGAGTTTACACTCCAAGGTGAACCACAGAACCCACAGCCTTACATGCCTAGATGCAAGATTTCCAATCCTGAAGGAAAGGACAGTATTTGCACTGCTCACACCATTCTGCTGTTCTCTCTTGTCAAGCACTGTCTCCCTCTCTGGCCCCCAGCAGTTTCCAGTCCTTCCTCCCACCTTCCCTTCCCAAGGCTCCTGGACCAAAGCTGCTGTCCAAACCACTCTGCTGTGCTGCCTATCTGACTCCCATGAGCTCCACTTCCACAAAGATCATGATCCCTTGCCGCACTGCTGCAGGATTTGGCAGGCTTCTTTGGGACCAAATTCCAAATTATCTCTGCACAGGAATTCACCTCTGGAATCTCTCCTTGTCGTAAAGCCTGCCTGCCCAATACCAGTCAGAGCTGTCAGAAGCTAGTACAAGCAGATAACAACTACTCACTTGTAAATCAACTGCAAGAGTCACAAGATTAAAATGCTACCTCTCCTCACCTACTCTGTCAAATGCTTAAAACCCATGCAGTTTGTACGATGTTAGCACAAAACATCGAAATTCAAAGGCTCCCCACTTGGAAAATAAATCCTGCACGGTCTTTTGCCCTTTCTCACATCCTTCTGCTGCTCTGGATTACTGACATTTGTCCACATTAGCTAAAAGCTTTCAAAGTCATGTCAGGATACATTTCACAAACACCCTTCCAGCAGCAACCCTCTACAGCTCTGCTAATGGAGCACCGCTGGATCAGCATCTGCCCACAGTTCTCCTAAACCAGCATTAAGTGTCGTGTGGTTGGTGCCAACAGATTGATTCGGTTTGGGGAGTTCGTCTTTTCTGCACTGAAAGAAGAAATATTTCATTTCTCACCTTTCCCAGCGAGATTTAAATGGCTGTGCTAACACAAAGATCATACACTGCTGCCTCCTCTATGTCCCAATTACAAACAGGATTCTCCCCGTTTCATTCTACAAGCTCATCTATACAGGTAGTGTATGAAAGGAAAACAAAACATTTCTATACTGGGTGAAGGAGGGAGCAAAATTACAAGATTTCCAAAGTAGCCTAGGCCATTGGTACGATGTGTACAGCATGAAATCCCACGTTTCTAAAAGATGTATTTACATGGTGTTTGACAGACTGAGAGAAAATGTGATCTACTCACACATCAATTTAAAAGCATCTATTATTTCAGTGGGATTTTACCTGAGATACAGTATGCTCTTAGTCAGGAAAAAACCCCAAGGAAATTATTAGGTAATCCCAAAGCTGTTAACATAAAACTAGATATAAAAGTCCATTTCTGCCTCTGAGCTAAGCATCTCTCAGAACAGCCTTATAGATATCTGCTCTAATAGTTCTAACCTCAGGCATTCTAGGTCTTTAGAAGCTCCATTCCACTCTCCATCACTATAAACCACATCATGCACTTCTAAATATATTAATAAATCTGTTCTCATCTATACTAGGCCACATCAAACATATTTTCTACATACTAACGAATCAATGATATCAGATTATAAATTAATTAAGAGGTTTTTTACATTAAAAAAACCCAACATTTTTTCCCCATGCTGAACACTTGTGAGCTGTACCATAGTTCTAAATGTGACTCAGTGCTATACGAAGAACAATGGTGACAAACTGTATAAAACCGCGGCAGTGATCGATGGTACTTTACACAATATCTGCTTTTCAGTAGCAGCATTCTAAGAGTGAAAAACTGCTTGCACAGTACCAAGCCTTGTACCAGTTCGTGGGAGTTACTGCTATTAAAAAAAGAAAGAAAGAAAATAAAAGAATTCACAAACTTTATTTTGCTATTTGAGTATGTATAAAGTCACTTTTCATGTGATGAAGAAAGCACCCTCAGCGAAAAGAGCTGGTAATTCTGAAGACTAAAATGGTAGTATGATTGAGCTACACAGTATTTTAACAAGCAAGAAAGGCTATAAACATGTTTTTCCCAAGTGTACTTCAGGTATGCTTCTCTCAATCCACCCAGCAAGCATGAGAGTGAGTAAAACCACCACTTCTAGAAAAGTTTACAAAGCGCCTGAGAGCAACTCAATGGGTTCCACCAGAAGCACCAGAAGTCATAGGGCACCAATTGTATACAGAAGATGCACACAGCCCTGGTTACCCTGACTTAGGATGCAGCCCCAGGGAGGCAGGTGATACCATGCCTGCTTTTTGCAGGCAGAGGTTGCTCCACTGTGCCGAAGGCTGGGAGAAGTCACGTTGGAGCCCTCAGCACAATGCTCATCCCAGCCAGCAAACCTGACTAACGCCTGGCTTGGTGCTGCACTGACCTGGGACTGGCAGCCTCCACTGGCACTTCCCTGGGTGCAGCAGCCCTGTGCCTGCTGGCAAAAGGCTCAGCAATTCGTGGTTCTGGGCCTTCTGTCTTTGCAGGAGCACTATCCACAAGCCATTTCAGAAATAAACAAAACAACTCTGCCTTGGTTTTGTCAGCAGGAAGTTTTCATTTTTCTGCCTCCTAGAACGTTGTGCAGACAACTCACAGAAGGTAGAAAGTGCTCCATAGACAGAAAAATAGCTGTGTTAATCTTATCTCTGAAAATAAAGTCATTTACTTCCCAGGTAAGTGCTATAAGAGCATTTCTGCAGCCACAAATTGTGACTGGCAAAATGAGAAGTCTTGAATATTCACAGTCTGTGAATATTCTGTATCCCAGAAAGCTACTTAGCTTCCCTTTGAAATAAGTAAATAATGCAATCTGTTTATAAAATCTTTGCAACTTGGTTCAGTTCTCAATATAGGATGCAATCCATTGTAGAGAGTCATGGACTTTGCTTATCCTGACAAAACAGGATAACCAGGACAGTCTAACAAAGGGGTGCCACAGACTGTAGAAGTCAAATGTGCTGGAAGTAGCAGGAAAATGGCCATGTACTTCTAGATTTGTGTTCATGGCCTACTAGGAATTTTTTTTCTCCCCACTGAAAGCCTGAAGTACTGGAATCAAGGATAAAAGAAATACAAAGGAAAAAGATCTAACCCCATCTGTAGTAGCTGCGAGGAACAGTTGGAAAAACACATGGCTCGAGGATACATTTCCCGGTCCCAAGTGCATGAGCAGGCTCTGCAGCCTCTTCTCACTCACTCATCTGGGAGTTCCCTGTCCCTGTTCAAGGTCACATCCAGCCCAGGTTCAGACTGCCAGGAGACAGCTGGGATGAGACAAAGGCCTGTGGGGATCCTGCCGGGTGGTTGGGCTGGAGTGAGCTGGCCCTGCCAGGCTCCTGGCCAGGCCAGAGCCGCTGGCGCTGCCCGTGCCCAGCCTTGTGTCTCCCCGCGGTGGGACCTGCCAGGACTCTGACAGCCCTCGCTGCTCCTGCTCCCCTTGCCGGGTGCCTCAGGTGCCTGACATGCACCTCGTGTTACTCTGCACCACACGCTAATCTACAAATGCATGCTGATTAGCAGACCAAGATACATTTCATGGAAGTAAGAAAATAAGTAGGTCATAGTAAGGACAAAAACTTGCGCTTGTAAAAGTCTCCAGCTCTGACTGCTTGCCTTTCAGAAAATGTCATAAAGAGGCATTTACTGAAACAAATCCCCTTCTTCCCACCCACATCTCCTGACAATTCTTTGTGTGACAATAAATAAGACAGGTCTATCACTCACCCCATTTTCGATTTCCCAATTTTCTCTTCTGGCAAGGAAAATATTTCTCACATACCTGAAAGGAATAAAATTAAGGCCCATATTCTTTGCAGGTGGCTGACACAACTTAGTTGAAACCAGCAATTGTCAAATTATCCTACACTTTACTGATGGCACAAGCAGCATGTTGCAAACCACATTAAAAAAAAGAGAAAAAAGACAGAGGATAAGTTGATGTGGAGCTATACCATGACATTATCTGAGCATTTTTTCTTTTTCATACACATCTAATTTATCATTTGATACAGTCTGACTAGATGATTGCAACTTGAAGTCATGCTGCTTACATCTTTCTCTCATTGCCAGGTCTGCCACACATAATAAAAGGTGTCAAGCTTTCCAAATACAGTAACTGACAGAGTAGTTCACTCTTAATTAGTGCACACTTTGTGCGGTCCTTAGAAGCTGCATGGGGCTAGCTAAATGATAATTACCATTATCATCATCAAAACTATCCAACCAGCAGATAAAACTGCATCATCTTCAGCTATTATTCTTCTACTTGCACTGCAGAATAGATCTGCTTTTTTTCAAAAATTATTTTGACTGGTATTCAAGTCTGTGGAAGCCACTTGCACTTACATGAGCGGCAGGACACCCAGCCCAGTTCACAGGAACTTTAGCATAATTGGGTGGATGTACAACCTGTACATCAAAGATATATGTCCAGGATTATCCAAAAAAAAAAAAAAAAAAAGCATCTGTATAGCTCTAAGTCAGCATGGATTCACAGACAACTGAGACCTACTTAATGGAACAAACCATTAAGTTTTGTAAGCAGAATCCTTTTGTTAGCACTATCCTGCATATACATGTACACAAATCTGATGTAATTAGCAAAAGCCAGCTTAACTGGTGACTGAATAAAGGCAATTCCCTTAATAAATATACACCCTTAACAAATGAGTAAATGTCAGCAAAGGGCAAGGGTGGCTGTACTCCAATGCAGAGGCAGCACATCCCTGGGGAGTGCACCAGCCTACCTTCTGACACTGCAGTTTCTCATGTAGCCATATGCAGTTTCTCCAGCAACATCTACACAAACACAAGCATTAATAACTCGGAGGTACCAGAAGCAGAAGGGCTAGCTAACTAGATCAAATTAAGCCTGCAGAAGGGCTAGCTAACTAGATCAAATATGCTTTAAACAGTAATCAGAAAAGGAATTGACATGAAAATGAAATACATTTAAAAGGGTCAGTGATTCTATGAAAGAAATTTATTCAGAGACTGTCTTTTCATGTTTTGTAACGCAAAATAGATCAAACAAGGCTCTGCTTCTGAAAAACATAACATTCAATGAATACCATGGCACTTGAATGCTGACTGGAGAGACACCAGTGCTACCAGAGAAGCAGTGTCTTTTCCTCCTCTACCAAAACACTGTTTTCCCTACACAACAACTAAAAAGTCTTTAAAAAATGGCTGAGTGGAACCCTTTTACCTCTGACTAAGCATACGTATCATGGACTATGTGCTTCATCTGCCTTACAGGAATTACACAGCATCATGATTCAGAACTAGGCTGATCAATCCTTGGGAAACATCTGTGGTATTGTCAAAGCATTCCTTAGTCCTACCTGCACCTATTTTACACAAACTGAAAATTTGTGTAACACAAAATCTCCGCAGAACCAAGAGGCAGCCCTAACCGTTCTCCAAATGGCCTCAAAAACAGTCTGTTCTTTTTGTTTGTTCATACCAGATGCATTCTAGTGGTATAGCTGTGCCCATGCTATGTGTCAGGATGTGAATTCTGACATCCTCTGTCACCCAGCCTGCTCACTAAGGTTTTTTGACACGGAAACATAGACACAAAGGTGTGGAAGGGGAAAGCAAAGGGACTGTTAGCACATGAATACAGGAAAAAGCCAGGACCTAGCCCTAGGAGAGATGGAAAATGTTGCTGGGTTATGTTGCAGCATACAATGGAAGGTGTTCACCCAGTGCAATTTAAAAATGAGTGGTCTCCAAAAGTGAAATTAAGTATTTTTATTGTGTGGTTGCTGCCCCAAAAGACCTCCCTTTTTGAAGAAAGCCTTTGCATCAAACTGCTTTTTAGGGCAAACATTGACAAGTTAGTGGGAAGACAAATTCAGCCTTGTCACTGGTGTGACCAGGTTGTTTTGGCAGTAAGGTCTAACGGAAATCAAAAGCAAACAAGCCAAATGTGTAGCCACTCTGCCTTGGAATTAGGCTTTGTTTGAAATGGGGTGGAGTGAGGAGGTGGCAATAAAGCAGTGGCTGTCAAATTCTGCTTTTGGACTATTACTGCAAATTTAACCAACCACTCCAAACAGATTACAATGAGCTCCAAAAGAATTTAAAAGTAGACGCAAAAATCAAATTAGTGCTTAGCCAAGTGGAACTGGATGTTACAGACAACTGCTGTTTAAGAATATGTGTCCATTTATCCGTCTTGCTTGGCTGCCCCCCTTGTGTTCTTACGAAACACACACAGCTAGGGGCACTACTACCAGCCAAACTGGAAAGGTTTAGTGGTGTCAGTATTTTGCCTGTCAGATTAAAGCTCATATGCAGTCTGGCATCAGGTATTTTGACCTTCAACTCCTCCAAAAAAAACCCCAAACTCTGTCCAAACTTCCAAATGCCAACAGTTGTTTCACATCTCAAAGTTCCCAGAACATGGTATTGACAGTGTTCATTACTAACACTTGCATGGACCAGATTTTTCTAGTCCTTCCCTTCCATTTGCAATTTTTCCTTTGAGACTGAACTGTGAATGTGAAAATGCTTTAGGATAGTCTGCAGAGCTCACCGCTGTGCTTAGCATTCTTTATTACTTACAACACACTCAGGTTATGATCCTTCTGATAATTTTTCCAGAGTATTTAAAATTCCCTTCAGGTATTTCAGAAAATCCACCCACAACGTGCAAATTGTCTGCCTAAGAATTTTATGTCTGCTTCTTGTTTTCTACCAGTTTCGTACTCTTAATCGAGAGGGTAATATGCTATCAATTTATCATGCATATTCATCTGGTTTTTGGTTTGGTTTGGTTTGGTTGGTTGTTTTTTAAATATGAAGCAAGATACTAATCCACAGTACTCAAAATAATTAACAGCAAGGAGAAAAGGTCAGCAGTAGATTCAGACATTCAAAATACTTGTCTCCACAAACAAAATCTCAGTGGGACCCTGCGAAAACTGGCTGTGCTAAATACCCTCTGCAAGATAAAACCAGAACAGCTTTTCCACCTTCCCATTCTTCCTTGGGACTACAGTTATGCAGCAATTTGTTGCTATCTAAATAACCACTTGCTTTTGGACTCATTATCATATATTTTCTGCTCCACCAGGAGAAAGTAAGACTGAGAAGGGAGAAATGCGTGCGTCTTTTACTCAGCAGGAATATCAAATCAAGTGTCGAATTTATACGTTCCCATTTCCAGCCTCTGGCCCTCCAACGATGCAAAATCTAACAAACCGTGTATGCCTCCTGATTATAAGCAGCTCAACCATCACAGCCTATTCTACTGGGATGAGCTGAAAGCAGTAAGAAGAGCTAGTGAGATTCTAGACACAGTAATTGGTCCTATCTGAAATCTAGGGCTAAGACTGAAATCTGTTCCCTTTCCTAAAAAGTACAGACCTCAGGTTATAGATAAAATACTACAAACACAAAAGTAAAAATATGTTTATTGGTCTGAAGACTGTATGCTGGCAGCATTAAACTAACTAGCAGGGAGAAAAGGGGAAAAAAGAACCCCAACAACAAACCAGTAGAACTCTATGATGACACTATGAATATCACATTGAGGCCCATTTCAGTAGCTGAGAATTAGCAATTTTGCTAAACAGCATTTTTTTCCCTGAGATTTTTAACAGGGCATGGGCACTGCATGAGCAAAAAATGTAAACACCAGATCTTAATTTTAAATGAATGCAATTTATAATCTTCAACTTTTATTCTTCTTCATCCAGACTGAAAAGATTAGGTAATATGAACACCCCAGAGAACACAGAATATATGTATTTGTATTTATTCTGCTGCTAACTGTGCAACACTTGTGTCATACAAATACTTGTTTGCACACACACATGCACAACGTAAGAAAACCTCAGCTTTGTTACTAGTTTTCAAATTCAAAGAAAAGAAAAGACATCCTGTTGCTGAATATGTCTCAGTCTTGACTAGAATTTGTTATTACAGCAGAATGGCCTCAACAGCCCCGAGCAATGCTATTATCCCAGGTCATCTTATCAGTATTCATTTGTGCAAGGCTGGAATATTCATTGGTATGTGGCTTGCAGTGTTCCACATTCAACATTTAAAAATCAAAAAAGGAAATATCTAAATTACTTTAAATTGACCCTTAGCATATGGACCCTTTTCCCCCCCTTTTTTTCTTTTTCTGATATTCAGGGATGCAAGAAAAGAGATAGATCAGCTAATATTGTTTAGAATGATTGTGGTAACATGCAGGTTAATCGTCAAGAAACTCACCAGAAGGAGAACTTTGTGTGTTTGTTGGTAGGGAAGCTGCTAGAAAGCAGCTGAAGTAGTGACCCCTGGGAGTAAAGGAAGACCACGAAGAGGAGAAGAGGATAATGAAGAAAAGGAAGGAAGCAGTCAGATAGAAGGATGCAAAAGCAGCTAAAGAAAGTCTGGCAGAAAGAAATGGATCAGCAGGTGAGAAGAAAATGTGGTGAGAAAAACACAGGGGGAAAAAAGACTGGTGGTAAGCAAAAGCAGACAACAGCAGTAAAATAGTGTAGTCACACAGACGGAGTCAGTCACAGTAAAAAGGAAGACCACTGGGCTGGAGAAATGACCCAGAGCAAAAGAAAAGCAGTCTGTGGCACAGGTTCTGTTTACATCGGGAGGATCTTTAAACTGCTATAAGGAAAAGCAGGAACACCAGACAAGAGATTGGGGTGTGAGGAGGGGCGTTAAAAAAAAAAAAAAAGCACCAGGCAGGTAGTCACGTTAAAACACAAAAAGTCTCAAACATTTATTTCTGCAGCACCCTATTCCACTAAAACCAGAGAACTGGCAAAAGATCAGGCTGCCTTTCTTGACTGCCAAACCGGTTTAGTTTGAGATAGTAACAACAAGGTAACATAAACTCTGACTTTCCTCCTCAGAAAGAAATCATGGCAACCAGTGATCCTATTGTGCTTTGTTGTTGCATAATTGTTAAAGAAATGCTTTCCGATGCCCTGTGAGAGGGGGTACTATCTCGAAAACTCAAAGGGATTGTTCATTTGATCACTAAGCACAGTGTTATTCCAACCACTCATGCACGCAGAGAATGCCTCTATTCTTATGTTCCCCTGAGAGCTGAGATCATCTGAGATATGTCGGCTATCACATATAAAGGCCGAGGTAGAACTGCTGGCAGGACATTTTAAGTGAAGTATTTTCACAGACCTGGAATTTCTCTTCTGCCTTTTCGGACGAACTTGCGGACCACTGGGCTAATTTAAAAGGTGTTAGGATACAAGCAATCCTTTACTTAAGAGTTCCAGGCTCGAGACCTTGTGTGCTGAACGGCGAAGCAGTTTTAAGAATGACGAAACAGATACAGATGTGTTTCTAATCCCAGATCCATCTGCCTCTCCCCAAAGCCATAGGCAGAAACCTGAAAGTGCATTTGATCCAAGGTTCTTAGAACAAGCAGATACTAACACATGAGGAAAAAAAACCTAAAAGCCCCCTGCAAAACCTCCAAACAAACCTCCCAAAAAACCACACTCCAAAGTACAAGGAAAACCCCTACACTTAAAACCCACACACTAGGCTAAGAAGCTGCGCACAGAGATAATGTAACTAGGAAAGAATAAGGTTATTCCATTCTTCCCTGTTCTACAATCTCCCATACAAGATTTATTTCATACCTCTTAAATTTTGTTTTATAATATTTCATTCAAGTCACATCCTTGTGATGCACTTTCATGAGTCTTGAATTGCTTTGTTGAAAACATTAAGTTGTTTACCAGTAATCTCAAAAATGAGATGCTCAGCCTCTTACCAACAGACATGTTAATTAAAAAAAGCCCCAAACAACAAAACAAACCACCTCTGATTCACACCACTTTAGCACAAGCAGCATAAAGGCAAGAATTCCAATTGGTACTATGTGCTAAAATCCACAGAAAATTATACACTTTCCAACTTACACTTCAGAGAGACAAGGAAATTGCCTAATGCTCTCCACTGTGTGCACATTGCTGTGCTCTGAATTAACTCACAAACCAGCCTAGGAATTAAACAGATAAACGTACAGGGCATGAAAGGACATAAATATGCTTCATCAGATTCCTCCCCCTAATCCATCCAAACTGTAATTTTATCTTCCCCTCTGTGGAAGATACAGCTTACTAGCATGGTTCCTTATTTTTTTGTATAAATAATGTCCTTAAAATAAATGCACTATTGCAACTACAACATTTTAAGGAGATCTGAAATGTTATAGAACCCTACACTTAATGCAAATTAACTGCAATTTCAGAAAGATTCATTAGCAATTCTACAAAGAAGAAATGTTACGATATTTCACTCAGGTGAAAATGTCATGGTTTGCACAGATTTTTTATTTAACATTTTACATAACAAAAAAATACAGCTTCCAACATCCTGAGAACCTCCAGATCCCTTTTTATTCTCTAATTAAAATAGCAAATAAAACAACTAAATAAAAATACCAGAACTATCAATATTTATATACTTCCTCAATGAAAATGAATCTGCTCAATTAGAGGGGTTATATTTTTATTTAAATCAGGATATTTGAATTATAAATCTTGCCTTTAAAAAATACATGTCTTTATGCTGCAGTGTTGCATCACAATTATGTCAACACAAGCAGACTATTAGAGATGGAGGAGAAAATGCTCTAATTCTTAATAGCTCCCTATGTCAAACTAGCTTATATTCTGACTTTTCTCACAATTCATTCCTGATAAAGAACATGATTATAATCTACTCTGAAAATACACATGGAGTTGGCTAGAAAAGTCAGGTATTTGAACATGCCAGTAGTGGTCAGGTGTCACAATGACTAGCCAAAGCAATATGTGATTTTAAGTAACATGCTGATTTCAAGACATTCACTTCTGTTTTCTTGAGGGGCAGCTCCACAGGTTTCTTTTTCTTATTTTCTTTTTTACTGGAATCTTGAAATTAATTTGCAAGAACATTCCAGTCTCAGAAATCCTCAAATAGGTACCTTTAGTAGAGCTAAAAAGGGTCCTTTTACACGAGAACTAAGAAAATACAGTAGAAAAGGCCTCATATTTTCACTGCAGGAGACATTTTTAATCAGCACATACATGAAACAAAAAAAACCCGTGGGTGGCAAAAGTGTGACTCAGAAAATAGAAAGACATTTGTCCCTCCTCGTAATTATTCAGAATTGAACAACAAATTACAAGTCAATATAAAAAGATCGTTGGGCTGAAGAGAGGGATAATTTAAAGCTTGCCCTCAGGGAGCAGTCTCTAGCAGAGCTGTACTGCTGCAGGTACGACATGGCAGCTGTGACTCTGTCAAGAGCAGCAATGGCACTGAGAGAGGCACACGTCCACACAGAATAATTGTGATGTTGGCATTCTGCTATTGAGTTTACCCAAGTGGAACAGGTTTTATCGTGAAACTGCAGTTCGCCTGCAAAATCTAGAGCAATTTGGTTCTTGTCTTACACTTAAGAGCAAACTACTGCTTGGTGCAAAAGCAGTCTGACTGGCAGGGAAATACCTACTCTCAGAAATGGGAATTGGCAGGAGCAGGTGCAGAGCAACCTTCTTATGGGCTAATGTTTACAGATCAACAGGCTCAGTGAGGTCCAGTCCTCGACTGGGTGCTCCTGCAGCATGAATAGTGACTGAAATAATGCTGGGAGTGAGTCTGCATTTGGACTTTGGTACTTTAGTAACAGAGGAAAAAAAAACCCTGTGCACCACGAAAATAGCATGAGCAGCTGAAAAAGAAAAAGAAAAATCCCAAGCATGAATGCATTTAGAAGTCTTAACTCCTGGGCTTCTCACTTTCAGCTAATTCCTCAACTTAATCTCACTGACCACTCCAATCCACATCCTGAAAACAGGCCACGAGATACCAATTACCACAATCAGGTGAGCACTGATTTTAAAATAGGTGCCAGATTTATTGTTGGTGGCATATGGAAACAGAAGTCACATGTCTCTGCTAGAGCCTGGGGGAATTCATCACAGAGGAAAAAGTGACAAACAGTTATTTTGCCCAGTCTTCTGATTCTCACTTTAAGCCCAGATCCACGAAAATATCTCGGTCAAAATCTGGATAGTATTTCGAAGTGTTAATGCATGTTCCTAATTCTGCTGAAATCTAGTGAAGTTCCTCTATTAATTTTCACTTATTATTCTCCCTCTGTAGGCTATGCAGCTCATGATGATGTTGGCCAGCCACTGATCCCTCAAGGCAAGGGTGGAAAAATTTGGTGGAAAAGGAAGAGGGAAGCTCTCATTTTTCAGGGGTCTTAACAGTTTGTGGGTTTGGGTTTTATTTCAAGAAGAATCATTCAGGAAGTTTGAAACAAACTTGCCTTCAGATCTTCATACTGGACTCACATATTACGAAATAGAGCACTAAAATTATTTCAAGAAATTGTGGCAAATAAATCAAAATAAATAAACTTTCAGAATTTATATTTAATGCTGACTAGGGCACTCAGGCTTGTTGTGTAACTGGTATCCAGACATCTATTGCCTATTTTGCAACAGATTTCCCATGCTGACAAATGCAGAAGGAATGCGATACTACAGCAATAAAATCTACAGACGAAACAAGAGGGTCTTGTGGTCATTTTAAGGATGACCAGTTTATACACAAGACTGAACACGATACACAAAGCAAAGGACAGCCTGAAAGTAAGGGAACAGAATAACATTACTGCCTGCTCCTGCCATAGCCTTACCTTAAAAAAATGAAATACTTGCATATTTGGCACCTGATGAATAGGTGAAACAACAGGTGAAACAGAAGGGGACAAAAATTTATCATGTCTGTAGCTAATCCTGCCCACGAAAGGCTTTCTAAAGAATTCAGTCCACTCACGACAATAAATGTCAAAACTGCAATTAAAACTTGGCCCACCCATTTCAGAATAAAATTATCTACTACTCCTGTTTAGCTTTGGGCTGCAAGACATCAGTAGACCAGAAAATGGAAATATCTGCCTGCCTGAAGCTGCCCCAGTGGCATGCTCGATGCTTGATGTGAAAGATGGCTACCTCAAACCTGCTGCTGAGCTGACAACTTCAGGTACCACCAATCAGCATCTTCCTCGGTAGGAACTTGGGTATTACCATAATCTTGGTAGGAAGTCAGGCATAACAGAGCCACTGCATGGCTCTGTTAAAATCAGCAGAGTTGCTGGGCTGAAGAAGCAGGAGGTCCCATCAAGGTAAACAGAGTCACCACATCCTGATAAACATTCAGGGAAGCAGGCTTATTTCAAAGAAGGAATCATTTGTCAAATGTCAAGTATTTATTTCAGAAGCATCAATATTTTCATTTTGTCTCCACTGAGTCCAATGAAATGAAGTCTATTTATTGTAACATAACCTGGTGGCTTAGTTAAGTGTCCAAAACCTATCACTTTTGTTTCAAGAGCCCCTTCATTCACTTTTCCACAAGCAAAGGTTAAAAGAAAATCCTATTACAGATATTTCAGAACAGAAATGAGAACTCTTGTGAATTTTTTTTATCTCTAGACTCTTTCTATTGAAGTCACTTGAGATAAACATATTCAGAATTATTTTTTCACAGTCCATGCACGTTTGTTTAAACAACTGAGTTTAGTCTTTAAAATGCTGATTTTTTATGAAGTCCTCCTGCAGTAGATTAATATGATGCATAGCAGAAATTTTAAGATGCTACATCAAGAAGAACCAAAAAGAAAAGAAAAATTCACAGTGGATGACAGCTACTAGAAATCACTCAAACTAATTTAAAGTTGCTGTTTTGATGGAAATACTTTGTAGCCAGTCTAAAAATGGTTCCTTCTAATTAAGTGGGACTATTAAAAGGACTAGAAAAGGCCAAGCTTTTCATTGGCAACAGGGAAGGGAAGCATAGGGAAGGCTCTAGAGAGGGAGCCTGCTCTGGAAATAAAGAGCAGCATTATCATGGCTGTTCTCTGCTCCTTGCAAGGCTTGTGAGCGACTGCAGTCTTGTCGCCACCAGGATGTTTCTGTACAAGTACCAGTGTGTGCACACCAGTAAATACTAGTCCTTTTCACTTCTATTTTCCTCATCAAAAATGGATTATCTCAGATGTGAATTTCTGCTCTGTTCCTCCTTGTCAGCACTTAAAGGGCCACTGTCCCACCCCTGAAACGGAACTATTGCACAAGTGCTGCCGAGCTATGTATTTGAAGGAGTTAAGCCAAACCACAGTCAGTCTTCTTGAACAAATGCGTAACAGAAAGCCAGAGCTTCAAGTACGGGTTGGATTTCCTGCCTCACAGGCTACTGGAGCCCTGGAGTTTCACAGAGCTCCAGGGTACAGTGATGGGAGTGCCAAGGGGAAACTGACAGATGCCAAGTCCTGCAAATTTTCATTCACTCATTCAAATGCTGTGCATTCCTTCTTGCTTTCACTCTCCACCACCATCAGATTCATTTTCAGTCTTGTGGACACAGTTGCAAATGCCATACACGAGGCTGAAGCACAACTCAGATCAATCCAGCACAGGAATAAAAATATTTTGTCAGGGTCACCATCAAAACAGCTTGCATGGGGTGTATACAATAGCTGTCATTCTGTACTTTCATAATCCTTCACAGGGCTTATTGCTGCTTGGCTCTCCTTCCAGAGCTACACCCATCACACACCAGGGCTGGTGTCTTTGCAGAACTGCTGCTGGACAAGAGGGTGCAGCTACAGTGGCTCTCTCCCTGCCCTTCCATACTCTTTGGGCATCAACCTGAATAGAAGAAAATCCACAGGTTTTTCCACACTCCAGCCCGATCCTTTAATGTTGGATGGAAAAGTCAATGGATTTTTGATTTTTAAGCTCAATTCACTGTCTTTATAGTTTTGGCAAAGTCAGTAGAGCTAATTACAATATCATGAGTGAACATGATTTAAAGGGGGATGTGAGTGGGAAGTATCATTATGAATCCAACCCAGAATTTCTTAGGCCTATCGGATCCTGGCAAGGAATTGGAATTTCACCTGTTTGACAGCACACTGATGGGAAGCAGCACCTTAGCACTGACCTACTCTATTTATGAGGGCAAAATGTTTACCTCTGTAACCCCTTTTTCCCCCTGATTTCTGTCCTCTGCATTCAGATAAGAAAAAATCTGGGTTTGGATATGTCCTTCATGATGTGTGCCATGGGCAGCCTGATGGAGGCCAGACACGCAACCAGAGGTAATAATGGGGTCCAGATCATCAGCAAAGTGCCTCTTTCTAACCAGGGCAACTGACTGCTTAAAGTCTGGGGAGAATCCATTACTTTTGTACAATTTTTGCAACAGGACATTATTCTGGCTCAAGTCAGGTTATTATGGATTTTATCCAGGAATTACATAATAAAATTCCATAGTTTCTATTATGCAGGAAGCCAAAGTTGATGGCTTTTGTATTACTTATTTTTTTAAAGACACAGAAGTATTATCAATCTTAGCTGCTGTTTTCATATTCTCCTAACGTATGGTACAAAAACTCCTCCTAGTTCTCTTCCAGCCACTGCATTAAAAAGTGAGTCATGTTGTAATTAAACTTTAGTGACAACATCTGTTTCAGCGAACCCGACAGAAGAGTGGTTGGCCCACAGAGAACTATGCTGCTTCTTCTTTCACTCAAACCAGAACTGAGTGGTTATTCAGCCTCAACAAAATTGGAAATGGGACAACAGCAACATTTCAGCTCCTTTGCCCAAAATAAGTATCTTTCAGAAGCACTTTTAGTTCATTTACAGATAAAATCCTGCCTTAACTCAACTGGATGGTACATAAGAATCAGTGACAGAGAACACTAAGGACTTCTGTGCATGCAGAATACTCTCTTGGGCTGCAGCCTGCTAACAGGACAAAGATGATGAAACACACTGGGAAAGGAGTAATTTGTTTCATGGCTAGCTAATTAACCACAGGCCTCATATCACCACCCAGCAACATGTGACATTAGACCACCCTTGTCCATCCTCACTTTTACAATCGGATACAATGCTTCTTCAGGATAACAATAGGATGGTAAATGCCTATTGTGCTTCCCCCCATCTTGCATACAGACTCACTCTTACTGAATAAACAAGGGGGGAAAAAATCACCAGCTCCTGTGCATGGCAAGCCTTAAAATAATGAATAAGTCATTTATTGTTAATATGCTGGTTAATTACAGCAAGCACAGCCCACCACTGCTAAGAATGCAGCAGGCATCACTGTCTCAGCTCCATGCCTATGCTAACTACCCAAGTAACAAATCCAGTCCCTACAATATTAGAAAAACCCAGACCTCTGTTTTACATGTTGCTTGCATGTGGTACACACAAGAAAAAAAAAAGAAAAATCGTACCAAATCAGAGTTGTTAAAATGCCCTTAAGTGCTTGTGCACTAATTTTGCAGCAAACATCAATGGCATGCTAAAAGTAATCTTAAAGATTTAGCTGATGCTACTGTAGAACACTACATTAATTAATTAAAGGCATATTAACTAATTAGATGTCCAAGAGCTACCATTACTGTTTAAAGCACCAGACTGCTGCCAGGAAATAAATAATGTTTGAATGCTACTGTTAAATAAAGAAAATCCATAAAAATGAGCCATAACCAGACCAACCACAGAACTAATATAGAAGTTGCAAATATCTATATTTTATAAAAAGCTTCAAACTTGAAAATAACAAAATATCCCACCAGTTGGCCAGCTGCTGCCTCTGGATGCCTACAGGTCTCTTTCCACCACAGCACTTCTCCAGTATTCATCCTCACTTGTCCATATGTAAAAACTACCCATAGTTTGCAAAAACCACTTTATGATATGTAAGATACACAAGTTTCAGCCCTTTCCCTAAAATAAAGATCTGCAGGTGGGCATAAAATACCACACCAGAAAGGGAAAGCTGTGAGCCATACCTCTGAGACCCAACAACTTGCACAAAAAATAGCAAGCAGGTTTTTTTATTAAAATGTAAATCTATTCTTTTCACCTCAGAAAGCTAATCCAGAGTTGCTGTTGTAATTTTGATAAACCAGTGGTCTCTGGATGAAAGCAGACAGGCCAAGTCTTGAAAGAAACTGGGAGAAGGAAAGAGGGCAAAGGAGAGTGGAAATAGGTGGATAGCTGGAAAACCAGAATCATTACTTATCGTATAATGAAAACCGACAGGACACTAAATTCCCCCCATTTGCCTCTGAGGCAAGAGGAAATAACTGCACCATGGTAATAACACCTATTTTAGGACCATTTTCTGTCTCACCAGATTGATTTTTTTTTTGTGTAAGCTTGCCATTATTTTGCATTAAAGTCATAGCTTGTGTTCCACAATTGATTGTGTTTACAATGAAAGAAGCTTCCCAGTAAGGTCACTGAACTGCAATAACCCTCAGCTTTTAGCCAGCTCCTGACAGGACTGTATCACCTCCTGAAAAAGGCATTGTGCCTTCCATCTCCTCCCTTCACATTCTGCCCCCTCCCTTTTTAAAGCAAGAATCAGAAAGCAAAAATAGGTACAAGAAAAGAGTGAAATCCATACAGATGTTAACATTCAGTAATATATATTCCCACCTTTTTAAGTATATTCTGTAAGACCAGAATACAAATTATGTCATTTTCCCAGACAAACTTTATAAACCATCAATAAATCCTCAGCTAAAGGAAAAAAAAAAAAAAAAAACAACCAAAAAACCCCACAACCAAAGAACCCAAACTGGCATTCAATACACAGCATCCAAAAATTCCTAGGTTTGGATGCAGTGTGACTGTGTTAAGGCAGACCCACAGTGAGCATTAGGTCTGTCAAACCACTACAGATGGAAGCCTCATGGAGAGAGAAGTTCTTCATCCTGCGTGGGTTTACACAGCTCCTCACAGGACATTCTGCGTGGGACACAGCAGCAGGCATCAGCATAAGCAAGAATCGGGGTGAGCCAGGGCCAGCGTGGAATTGTGCTGAATGTACGTTTTCTTGCTGTATCTCTGAGCTCTGCACACAAAAAGATACCTCAGGACGTACCCAGTACTGCAATTCGAAACAGCAGAATGGCAGATGGTGCTGAAAAAGCTCTACAATAGGATCTCTCCTTTTAGAGGGGAAAAAAAAGTGTTCCTTTTGCATCTTTTTAGTAAAAAACCCCAAAGAACAAACAAACCAGAAACCAAAACCAACCAAACAAAAAACCCCCACCATACACAAATAACCAAAGCACGAAATCCCACCACCAAACCAGAACAACAACAAAAACCCAACACCTCACAGTACAACTCCAGGCACACAGCATGGATCCCTGGAAAGCTTTAAGCCAGAAGAAAAATGGCCACATCCAGATGCAATTTTAGACCTGATCTACCAGATAGAACGGAAACAAAGCTTCCTGTTTGAGAAGATCGAGTCTTACTCTGTCTTCCCAAGGAAGATGTTTTCTGCTATGAGGGTGGTAGAACACTGGAGCAGGTTACCCACAGAGGTGGTGGATGTCCCATCCCCAGAAACAGTCAAGGTGAGGTTGGACAGGGTTCTGAGCAACCTGATTTAGTTCAAGATGTCCCTGCCCATGGCAGGGGGTTAGGACTAGATGGCCTTCAAAGGTCCCTTCCAACTCAAAATATTCTATGATTCTATGACAAAAAGTTAGCACACTTGACTTTCATTGCCATCAGAAAGGGGAATATATTGTCAATATACAACAGTTCCCCCAAGGAAAAATCTTGCTTGTAATTTTATGCTAGTTCAACCCTACAGAAAAAAAAAAGTATAAAGTGTAATTAAAAATCTTCATCTGTCGTTTTCCAGGTTAATGTAATAGAGGTTGAACCAAGGACAGGAAGGTCCAGTCATCCAGTGGTCAGAATGACAGGCAGATTTCCCCCTGCTTCTGCCTGACAGTTGTAGCTGTAGCATTGGATCAAATAAACTTCAGAAAATAATCTGTGGAAGTAAGACGAAGACTCCCCTCCTGATCCATTTCCTTAAATGCATAGCACCATACCCAGCAATTTTCTTCTCTCCCCTGGACTGAGATCTAATTCACAATCCTTTTCTGACTACATACTGGTTGCAACAGAGACCATGTTGACTACGTGCAAGTTCAACAGAAGTTTGTAGCAACCAAGACATTCTAGCTCCACATCACAGATGCATATTCAGTATATAACAGACAACAGAACTCTGTTGGATGCCACAAGAAAATCCTTTCAAAGGGCAAACAAAACTAACTCTTGTCAATTCAGAATTTCATAGTTGCAAATGCCATCACTGTGATGTCTTTTCTCTCCCATGCCCTTACCCTTCTGCTCCATTTCTCCATTCCATCCTCCTGTATAAAAAGTTCATTGCCTTTGAGAATCACCTCTCTGAAACAAGACACACCTGACTTATTTGCTTGTTTCACAAAGCAGCTGGTACAATGTGGTTTCATTGTTGGCAAGGTCATTTCATCTATACCCAGTATAAAAATAAATATTAAAGAGAAATGCAAAAAAGCCCTCTGGAATGGTAATTCCCAAATCCAACCCATATAGAGAAGATTAACAGGAAAATGTTGGCATTTATATATGTTCACAAGTGGTCCTTTAGAGTAGTGGATCAACCTTTGCTTGTATCTACAAAGCATGCTACCAGGTTTAGCAGATTTGAAAGAGAACCCCACACTTGGTTCCTTACCATCGTGATACTTTCAATCAATAATAACATATTTGCCTCCAAAACTGGACCCAGCTGATAGGGACTGCAGAAACCACATCTACTCTGAAAGGAAGTATTTTCAAAAAAACCCTGCCATGTTCAAACGGTACAGCTTCATCAGATATCTTCTGTATAACAATCCTTAGCAACTGCGTCTATTCCATGCTGTCCACAGCAGAGAAAGTTCCCTTATCCTGAAAAGCCGTTATTGTCACCTGGTCCACGCCAACACTAACCTCGTAGAGTGGGGAGACAAGCACAAATCAAGAGATTTCTGTCTCCTTTGCTGAAGAGCCTTGGACCTGGCAGTCCAGGCGCCCTGGTGGCTGCCAGGCACTTGCAGCTGCTGCCACCGGGTGGCTCGGCGCAGAGGGACAGCCAGCGCTGGCGGGGGACACGGCTCCTCCCAGCGCCTGCTCCGCACCCACGCACCGGCACAGAAAAGGCAGGCGGCTCTCAGGGGCTGCTGCCCCTCTTCAAAGGGGGCTCAGAGGCTGTGACAGGCTCCTCTGCTGCCTGTGCTAACCCTTCTGTAGGGGTAGGCATTGTCCAGAGAAAGCGGGGGGAAAGGATAGCTGGGGACAATAAATGCATAAGTCACAGAAGGTAGTGATCTCTGTGAAAAGGGAAGGCACTGCAGCCACTCAAACAGACTGGAGGCTATTAAAAATCCTTCAGAAGAGGGATTCTAGTCAAAGCTCGAGCTATAAATTAACCAACTATTGGTGCATACTTGATGCTTGGTATAATTAGCATCACTGGGGAAAAAGAAAGAAGAAAGAAATGAGGGATAGCTTGAAATAGATCAAGCCAGAGGGAGAATAAGTGAGCAGGGTCTGTAATCACTTAAGTCACAGAACAACAAATAACTCACCTAGGGAAAACTGCTTCAAGCTTATCCTTTATCCCTATAAGCTGTAATAGAGTATTTTAAGAAATTGTCCAGAACTGCAGGGAAAGGCATATACAGCAGTCATTCTGAAGACACATAAAACTTGTATCTGTCGAAATACCCTGATCCTTACTACAGTGATTTCATTTGCACCTTCAGTCCACTTTGACTTCCTCACTTGACCAGGGTAAAAGAAGATTACAGACTCCATTTGCACCATACTTCCTCTTTTTTTCCCCGCCATTTTGACCTAATCTTAAAAAAAAAAAAAAACAAAAAAACCCAGACTGTCATTTGCAAAGTGGTAGGAGGGTTGATATAAGATACTGTAGTCTGACTGGTTTTGGAGTTGGAAAGAAATTTTCCTCCTTGTTATGTCGAGTTATCAAAGGTTGGTCAGTGTCTTATCTCAGATAACCAGTTCAGTTTACAGATTTGGAACATGGAAATATTTAGCAGTTTGTTAGTAAATCATTAGCTTTAAAGACCGCATAGCACACTGCATGTTGACTTTCTTCAATTAGTACAAGAATGTGTTGATCCAGGGTATGGATCACTGGATGGTGAGTTTAAACCTACCAACAGTGAATTTCATGGTTAATTCCCATCTTTAAACTCACAGTTCCCACATGGACCACAGGCTTGACTAACTACTGGGTTAGCTCACTGGTCCATGGGAGTAGTGATCAAAATATACAGAAGGTTTAAATGCCTGAGATTTTGCTGGTAGAAAGAGGCAGAGGGAGATCTCCTTGCTTTGCTGTCTCCATCATACTCACAGGAAGAACACGAGAGATCTGCTCTGAGAAAGGACACAGTCTGAGATGCACATTACACTGTCCCATGGGGCTTTATAACCAGTAATACTGATCTACTGCAAGTAACTGGCAGAGCAAATGGCGAGGAAATGAGGTAATAGCCTCAGCACCCACTTAATAAAGTTGAAAGCTAGTTCTAAAGTCCACTGGTGGATTCATCAGACACTGGCACTATATGATCAGTGCTGAAAACATTCATACCAAGAATTCAGGCTCGTGTGCCAATCACACGGTATTATCTCACAAGAAAAGATGAATTTAAACAAAAGCAGTTTAAATGGTTTCCATATATAGTGAGAAAGACTAATTATCCATGCTCCATTCCTTTTGTACCTTGAAAGAAAAAAAATCCTTACTGTATTCAAAAATATTTCACTCATCCAGAAGTTTTCAAGCTAGTCAGCCTTAGTAACATCCACATGATCAGCCTTGCCGTATCCTCTCCTGCATTAATGTTAGACTACTGCTTCTTTACTGGAGTTCTAGTAGCATAAAATCAACCTAAAGTTGTAATAATAAGGTTTCCCTTATCAAGAAAAGGTTCACCGCCCAGCTGGTGTTTGGGCACTGGAACAGGCTCTGCAGGGGAGTGCACAGCACCAAGCCTGACAGAGTTCAAGAAGTGTCTGCACAATACTCTCAGGCACGTGGTGTGATTCTCGGGGTGTCCTGTGCAGGGCCAGGAGTTGGACTTAATAATTCTGATGTGTTTCTTCCAACTCGGCATATTCTATGATTCTGTGATTCCCCATCTCTTTTCCAAAACTTAATGCAGAAGAAAAGGTCAAATGTGGCTTTCAGATTAAATAATAAAACTATCAGCAAAACCTATGTGGAGAGCAGGGAAGGGATTCACTGAAAAATACCAAGAGAAGCTCATTTAAAATCTAGGCCTCCAAGAATTCTCAAAGGTCATCCAGTCTATACTTCTGGCACAAGATGATTACATCAGCTTAGACAGTTACTTGTCTAACCCGTTTTTCAAGGCCTGCAGTGATGAATCTGCACACTTTCCAGATGATGTATCACAATGCTTTAGTATTTGTTTCCATATTTCCCTTCCTGACATTTTATCACATCTTTCTTTTTACAGTTTTAAGAATTCACTGCTTATCCTCTCCATTATGGCTGGAAAAAAGTTTATTTTCCCTTACTGCGTAAACCTTTAATTTTGCTGAACACTTGGATTCAATCTTTCTTCTCCTCAGAGATGATTTGTTTTAGACTGTTGATCGCTCTTTGTTTTCTTCTTGGTCCTTTCCTCCATCTTTTCAGGTCTCTGTGGGACTGTACAGCCTGCACTCAAATGCTGTACACCAACATTAAGTAGATCACTAGGACTTTGTGGAAATTCTCTTTGTACTACCACATCAAATAACATTTTCCACTTGTCCTAGTAACTCACCGAATACTTCATTATCCTCTGAAGACTGCTGTGTTAGTCTGGCTGCTTTTGGACTCTCCTTAGCTGCTTCCTCCACCTTGGTTTCAGCGTTCTGTAAAACAAACATTTACTGAGATTAATTCTTCTTTTATAGCTCTCAAACAGAAACAATCTTCAAACTTTTAAATTATATTCTTAATACAGAATCATTAACACAGGTGGTTTTGTTAGCTTTGCTACGCATATGTGGGCTTGCAAAATATTAAGGAAATACACGCTCAGAAAACCCTGATATTTTTTTTTGAGTGTGTTTTAATCTGACTAAACTACATAAGTTGGAGAGTTAGAAAAACATTTAAACAAGAGAGAGACCTTAAGCCACAACAGACTTGTAAGTTTCCACTTTTCCTCCTCATATCTAATTTTGTTTCTATTGACATATTCCATGTTGACTTAGTGAACCTTCAGCACTTAACTGGCCAAAAGTTAAAACATTTCATTCCCTAGCTAGAAAAGTCTGAGGAAAACATAAGCTGTGAAACACTGAGTTTTAAATATTTATATTGCTACTAAACAAAAAATAACTCATGTTTTAAAAATGGTTTACTTTAGTACTCAAGAGAAACATATAAACAAGCTTACAGCAATGCAGACAGTAAACTGCATAAGCAGTCAGCTGTTGAATGATGGATATGAAATGACTGATACAATATTAAATATTACTGGAAAGAGTTGACTAAGAGTTGAGGGAGGAATAAAATAGAAATGTTGTATGCCTATGCTTTTTAAAGGATACATATTGCTCTGTTCAAGTACGTGTTCATTTGGAACATATTGCTCTATTCAAGTACATGTGATGTTTTGGAGAAATGCAATTTTTAAACTCTGACATATATTTGAAAATGCTGCTATACAATCTGTTCATGAAAATTACCATCTCTGCTCTCAGAAACATAGCACAGTTCCAAATGTCTCTTATTTCCCCTTATTAATAACAATAAGGAAGGTGCAAGAAGATAGGTAGATTAAGTCTGTTAACCTCCCTATAGAACAGAGGAGTGCAAACTTAAGGCACATAAACTCAAGAGACTTTGAAGCAAGACAGCAAGAATTTTCAGAAATAAATGAAAGATAGACCTACCAAGCCTACTGGTGTCACACAGCAGCTGACAAGCATGGGAGAAGCAGAGACAGAGAAAGTGCTTCAGAGGAACACTGCAGGTCCTTCCTGAAGCAGGAAGGACATGCAGAAGTGAAAAGGTTCTGCACTCCCTCAAGGCACCAACCTGAGTGTGTCCCATGCAGAAAACCCACCAGCTCGGTGCCTCTCAGAGCTGAGGAGGGAAGTCAGTTTTAGCAGATGCTCACCTCAGTCTGGCTTAACTAGTGTCCCTTGGGAAGATGAAGGGACCCAGTCAGAAACCAGCAGTGGCTATACTGGGAGACAACTTGCTCTGGGTACACAACTTCGTGATCAGCACAAGTAACTTGGGTGCTGTCCCCAGAGATATAATCTGTCAGTTGTGCAGCCACCCAGCTTGCAATGCATTAGGTGCTGGCCATACAGACAAGGGACACGTGCCAAGGTCCACAGCATCTGTACTGGTTTACAGAACCACCTGCATCACCTGCCACTGATTAAGTAAGCTGCATATTGGACGTGGGTTCTTCATCCTATTTTAGTTGCTCTGTAGTGAGCAGCAAATCAACTACATCTTTGTTGTACAGAGAGATGGAGAACAGCAGTCAACTCTGAAAAAAAGCAGGAAGAGGACATCTGCTACAGCAGGGTAAGTCAGTTCCAAAGGCAAAGAAAAACACTAAAAATTGTATCAACATGGATGAGACAAAATTAATGAGACAAATTTGATTTAGATGATCAAAAGTTCAGGGCTTTCCCAAATGATGGGGACAGCTGAAGCCCTGATCAGAGCTATTGCTCTAGGCTTTGTAAAGGCAGTGCTTGGTAGGTCCATCTTTAATTGTATTTCATCGTGTTTAGTGTATGGTAAAGCTGGTGGTACAGGAGGAGAGGGATTGCTGTTCCTCATGCTCTTGTTCCGCTTGGGAAACAGCTGGAAGTCTCTAACCTGCTGCAAGGCATCAGGAGTAGTAGCACAAACACCATCCAGCAGACACTCAGCTGTGTCTGTGAAATGCGTTGTCACTCCAAGCTCTTACCAGGGAGATGTTTGCACCCCTTACTTTGAAAACATGGTTTTGGCAGTCTTAGGGAGGTTAAAAAGAACCCTGAGACATTCTGGTTTGAGTTAAATCACTGGAAAGAACTACACAGCAGCTGTGCTGTCTGCTCCCTACATAAGGCACAATGTTGGTGTTGACAGATGCCAGCTCCAAGATGTTGACAGCAAAGTTGTGTGATGTATCAGCCTAAAACATGACAGTGTATGGCTGGATATAATTCTGCTTGGCATGCCTTCTTAACCAAAATGCAAACTTTCAAAAGACTTCTTTCACTTTATTTTTTGCACAGAAGAATCTACCCAACACATAATTGCTGGCATATATAATGTTTATATTCCCCAAACCAATACAAGACAAATCACAGCAAAAGAACAATCAATGATCCAGATGCTCCAAACCAAGCTGTACTGCAAAACAGTCCAGACTTGGTCAGTTGCTTGATTCTTTTTTCCAGGGTCCTAAAAATTTTAAGTGTCTCTGTCTTTGCAATCAGTGAAGAGAAAAAGTGAAAACACATTCCCTTACACTGCCTGAGCTGTGCCAGAAGAGATTCTTTACCTACAGTTACAGTGTGCTTGTGGCTGGTTATAAAATAAAGGCCCTTTGTACATAACAGAGTAAACATAATTCTACCTAGCCCTTTCAGGCTGAGTACTCAATGCAATTTCAGAAGTGATGGGGAAAATGGATTTATTTTACAGTATCAGTTCCCAGGAGAGTAGATAATACCTGATTTTAGCATGAAATAAATATTATATAGGCCTAAACTCACAAAAACTGTCTCCCCCAGAAACCATCTCCTTGATCACTCATGTTCCAAAATACCATAAAATACCTAAGGAGCAAGCCAGCAGCTGCTGCATGGGAACAACTGGTGACAGACTAGAACCTCTTCTATTATTTCATAAAGCTGTTTCAAAATGAGATGTGCATATATACTGCAGCTCTATATATGTGAATATGTACATACACAGCTGCTCTTGATTCAGACCTGATAAAAATCAGAATTGCATTATAATCTGCCTCAGTTTTATAAGATATTTTTGGCCCAGCTTTCAACTGTAGCTGTCCCCTGGTGCCTTATGACTCAGTTCACCTGTTTTCCCACTATCTCACACCAGGACACATGTGCACACACCAGTCTCCATATTACACAAAATTTTAAAATTTTGATAGGGAAATATACAAATAACCAGTAGCTATCAAAATATTCGCAACAAACGAACAGCAATATCAAAAATGTTTTGGCTATATATACACCCATTAGTGTAAGAAGAAGCTGCTTGTATTTTGCTGCTATCAGTGCCTACTTAGGTGATCTTTACTTACATGGGAAATATTAAGAAATCCTGAGTGACAGTGAGCTGTATTCTGCAGGTACTACAGTATCAGGCCAGGTTACAAAGTGCAGTGAGGCATATTACATTTAGAGAAGGAGCTAAGTCCTCAAGGAATCATAGGCCTTGGAAATGGGAAGTTGTACCCTAGACTATTCAAGCCAGCTTTTTAACTACCTTGCTGTTTTTTCTTACTAGTTAAGAAGGGCTTGTTTCTTTTCCTTTAACCACAAAGCTGTTACTCAATGACTTCATTTTCTAAGTGATAAAACCACACAGAAAAGTTAAAACTTCCCATCAGAAATAAAATGACTAGAAGTGTCAAGAAGTGTCATGTCTCAATGAGAATTAAAGAAATCCAGTGTGAAGCATAGATTCACATTGTCTGTGCTTTCATTCCTGCCTTTTACAACCTACTCCTTTTTCTTATTATATATATTTAGCTAGTATGTTTAGCTCCATTCCAATGGCACAAGTGAAAACAGCTAAAATTTCCTTTATTTTCAGAAAGGTGCCACGCAGGCATCAAGAGCTGCAGCAAGACAACACAGACTGTGAGTGCACGAGCAGCTGCTTTGGCAGCACAGACATTTCTCCAGTTCCTTGTCTCATTCATTCCTGTCCACAGCACATTACCTTCCCTCCACAAAGCCCAGTAGCACTGGGGGCATGGTTAAACACTTGATTCTTCCCCTATGCTGCATCTACAAAACTAAGATAAACAACAGACACCACCTCAAAAGACAGACGAGTTTCTAGTGGATAAAACCAGAATTGACTGCAATAAACCTTCACTTTGAAGTAACAGAAAAAGAGTAAGTTGTAGCAGGCAACAAGAATCGGGATAATCTAAACCATATCTATAGCAGTAGATCATAACTCCTCCAGACTCAGCTGAAGCTCTCTGCAAAACATTCCTGATTTTCCACTTCTGCAATGATATTCCCTGAATTCTACCATGCAAGGCTACCTTTCATTTAACATTCATAAAGTGTATGTATGATCTTCAGGCTATAGTACACCTTCAGGACAATCTCAGTCTCTTCTCAGAGCTAAGTGATTTTCCACAGAGTTCCATGGGGAAAAAGTAAGAAAATTATTTAAAACATGAATATGTGCTCCTTCAAAATTGTGACAGTAACAGGGCTGAGAGACAAGTACCAGTAAGTCTGTCAAATGCACCAATGTTTCTCTAACTACCAAATACTGGTGCAATCAGCAAGGCAGGATGTAGGTCAATCTTAAGAGTCGTAATTTCCCTAGTAATTTTTATATTCTGCATCCCCATATTAAGTTTTAGCAATATTGCTTTCAAAAAAGCTGGAGAAATTCCTTGTTATTTCTTATCAGAAACCTCCATCAGTATCAAAATTTTGAGCTCCTGTTCATTGAGAGGAATTTCTACACATACAGCTTGACCCAGTCAAACAGATGAGATGCTGTGGGCAACACTTACTAGCAGCAGGAATTCATGGAATGGCAGCTGGCCCTCTTCAGGTGAGCAGAGATCTCCCGGACCGGCCTTAACAAGTATGTTCAAACACATTCGTGAACTCGACCACTAATTCTTCTTAAATGTGGAGATTTCCCAGAGGCCTTTCCGCTGGTACAGAAACTCACACACACACACTAGCAAGCACCAGGCCTCTTGCACTGAAGGTGAACAGGCAGTTTTATCAACGTCATACTGGCAGATTTGTACTCCTCAAACTAGACTACTGCCCTCATTCAGAGCAAGGTTATGCCATACTGAGGCTGGGCTCGTGCTAATCTATATAGCTCCAAGCTCTTGAAAACATTCCAGGAACTCCTACATCAGTTCGTTCTTCAGTCCCCACCAGCCAAGAAAAGGATTCAAATTTTCCCATTAGTTTTCAGTTAAATAAAATAACTCTTTTAAACATCGAGCTAATAGCGATCATTATCTCCAGCTTTCTATTACATCTTGCTTTCTCAGTTTATCTTCATTTCTACAGATTTTTTTACATTCTAAAAATGCAATACTCACAGTATCCTCTATTTCATAGCTTCTACAAAATTCTGTACGTAATTATTTTTACACTCCCGTGCATGTGTCAAAATCTTATTTAAAGTATAAGAAAGAAAAAAAAATGACAGGGTGATGGAAAAAGAGAGGGCTGGAGTTTTCCAAGGACAGTTTTCTTCTCCTCTAAGCTTCAACAGTACAGTGCAACTGCTGCTGTTACCAAAGGAGAACTTCAAAAGAAGTTGCAAACAAAAGGATTCTCATCACTAACCCCCAAGGCACTTTGAAAAAGGTCTGAGATGCCTCAAACACATTATCCAGGTCTTTGAAGAAACCAATTCAGTCTTATTTTGAAACCTTAAAATACCAAGGGGTTGAAGTAAAAAACACTGCATTCCAACTCAAAAATTTGCGACACTCTGCATTACAGTTCCATGCTATTTTGCTATGTGCTTCCCTTCTTTTATGAAAGGTGTTTAAAAACTACTTCTGTTTGTGGAGAAGTTTCACCGATTTCACAGAATATTCTGATTTGAAAGGGACCCACAAGGACCATTGAGCCCAGCTCAAGCCAATGGCCATTACTGATTGAACCCATGACTTTGGTGTTACCAGCACTCTGCTCTGTGTTCTTACAAATTGGGTTAATGCAGAGGATATCTCACCGTTAAACGTTCCTAACCACACTGGGGTTCTCATATTTTATTGCTGAGTCTCTTCAGCTCAGAATGTAACAAGTAAAGACAAATAATGGACCTACAGTGTACTACTATTCAGATCTTACTAGTCCATGCAGTATTTCCCTGTGCCAAGAAAGGAGTTTCAAGCGTGCAATAGGAAGAGAATGAGGGATTACATGACTGTGTCCATACAACTCACAGAGGCTAAAGGCATTTGGGAGCAAGCTGTTAAAATGACAGCGTTCATTTGGGAAACAAAACTAAATAAAAAACAGTTCATACAGCCCCATGCAAGATTCAAGACTTTTGCATGAATACTGTGAACTGAAAAAAACCAATCTCAGGTACCCTGTGCATAGGGACAGAGGGAGAGGAAAAGCTTTGTGAATGACCTTTTACTTTGTAGGTACTCTAAGACACTGCCAGAATCAGGAATCCTCATAGAACAGCAAGGAATTTGCAGAACAAGTGAAAACAAAACACAAAAATATGCTCTGGGTCAATATTTTCAATTTCAAGCAAGTGTCTTTCACTCTGTGCACATTAACCCCGAAACCATACACAGGAAACCCGGATGTGAATCACATGAAATTCAGACAAGTATGGAGAGGGCTATGACTTACTACTTCCTATGCCAATCCCACGCTGGTCCTACAGAGCTGAGCAACCATCACCACACCAGCTGCACAAGCAGTGCAGCGGCAACATCACATGAAACTGAGAAGTCCAATACAAGGACCTACACCCACACTTGGGAACACAGTGAGGCTCAACAGCCTCCAGAACACCTGACCTGGGACTAATGTTATTAAAGAACATGTGCTACCTGCTTTGAACCCAGGCAGGTTTTCTACAGCTCCGCTGCAAACAGCACCTGGCAGGCACATTGATGGATGCAGCTCTTGACCTCAGGAATCAAAGAGGAACCGTAACAACACTCAAGGGACAAAATCAAAAACAGGTACTTTGGACACCAAGCACAAGAGCATGTTTCTTTTACAAAAGGTGTTCAAGCTGATTTCCAGAATAGTCTGAAAAGTGACAGCTGTCAATAGCAATGCCTTCACAGTCCACTCATCATCTTTATCTCATCTAAACTGAGTGCAAATTTACTTTCCTTTAAGCACTTATTTTAGGCACATGCTGAACAAGTGCAAATATTTCACTCTCTTTTTTTTTTCAAGAAAAGGATGTGGTTTAAGTCATAAACACAGTGTTGATGTTGCAGCCTCAACCCTCAGTGTACCTCCTTAAAAGCTTCGTAAATCCATTGAAGAATGTCAGTGTCTGATCCCAGCAGACTGGTAATTTTCAAATGCCACCACCTGAGGTGTTTCTGAAGGGTTATAACAAAAGTGTACAACAGCAATCCTGTTTTCTTCACAGCTAATGAGAGCACTTTTGCATTCTAGCATATTGATAAAATCTGAATTCATATATATATCCAATACACCAGAAAAAGACACTAAGCATCTGACTACTCTATCTATTGTAAAAGCACAACAGAGATGTGAAAACTAGCAGCTAGGTACAGAATGATGCCCAATAGTTAACGAGGAAAAAAAAACCAAAGCCATTTTTTAAAAAGTGCAAAATAACAATCCACTAGCCAGGGAGAGAAGATTACAAATATTTTGAGGTTTTTTTCAGGTAAAAAATGCCTTTCAACCTCATACACTGAACTTCTCCTATCAGAGGTCTCAGTTTGGCAGTTTGCAATAAATAAAAATCAAAATGATTGCCGCGTAATTAGAAATCCTGAGTCTTGAATCCTCCTCAGGGGCCTGAAGAGGACTGAGTGTGGCGGTAAACCTGTTGATTCGCATCTTTTATCCGCAGGGAGAGGTGCAGAAGAGGTGGGAGCTGTCTGTGGGGAGCACAAGGCGGTGGCCCAGCAGGGCACTGAGCAGCACTACAAGCCTGGCTGGGAGCAGCGCTGTGAGGGTTCCTGCAGGGTTCCTGTGCTGTGCAGCACAACGCAGCACTGAGCAGCAAAGAAAGCAAAGGCACCCACAGCTCTTCTACACTTCCCTGCAGGCGACCTGCAAACAGCTGGCCACAAAGAAGCACATCTGGGAGACTGCATCGTTCCAAACCATGATTCAGTGCAGAAGTTACCCAATGTCATGATACGCAGAGGAAAGGCTCCAGTCCTTTTCCAGAGTCCCACCAACCACTGGCTATGTGAGGCTGCATTGCTGCATTTGCCTGATGCTTATGGTTGTTTAAAAAAAACAAAAAATAAGAAGTAATGCCTGAAGCAATGTCCAAATTTGGTTCATCACACACAAGGATGTCTGCAGTAACCCAGGAACTAGAGGATACTCAGAATGTCCTAAATAACTAAAAAAAATTTTTACAAATATTCAGTTGAATCTTATTTTCCTGCTTCCATTATCTCAGAGGTATTTTGAGTGAAATATATTATAAAATGAAAGCTGTTATAGAGCATCTCAGAAATATTCACTGTAAAAGTGTCAAACCAAAGAACAGTAAACAACTATCAGAGATAAACCTTTCTGCTGCATTACCACCAAAACATCTTTTCTTGGCCCCCAAGTGGGAAAATATTCTGGCTTTTGCAGTACTCCAACTGACAGTCGACAGGTATTTTTGACAAAAACCCAACACAGTTGATACCCTGACTCTGCAGCCAATGTTACTGTTGTTAAGAGAAAACACATGAGGTTTCCCTTGTCAACACAAATTGTTGACTCTACCTGTCCGCAGGAGCAAAGTGGAACATGTGACTGTGAGGGCTACAAAGAGCTGAAGTGCAGCTGTGCCAAATAAATATGCACAGCAGGAACTCAGCACCCAACACGACAGGCTAGCTCTGCCCAGTTCCCCAGAAGCAAACCAGGATGCAGGGAAGCCAGAATTTCACTTCTGGTATTTTATTCCTAATTCCATTACGTGCATGAACCAGTCCTTCAGTGTGCAAAATAATTACACAGAATATGTGTCTGAGTCATTTCCTCAACACACTTGCAGACTGGCTTGCTTTAATAATAAAAATATGTTTTTAGTGCTTTCTCTGAGGTTACAAAAAGAAGCTAAAAACAGTAGACAACTTTAAAACACTTTCTCGCTGTTCTGCTCACAGTGGGCAAGAGATAGAACAGACTAATTCAAACCCCCTTTGAGCTTAATGAGTGTGAAACACACTCTGAAACAATTGCCAGTGCACACCAAACATGAACTTTCAGCTTCTTGAATTTAATTTTCACTTCCAAGTCTTTAGGTCACGAGGAAAGAAAGCTCAAAAGCGGCTGTGTAAAAAGCACTTTAAATTCAAAATTACATCCCTTCAACTCCCTAAGAACTACCAACACATTTTCAGCATTTAAAAAGCAAAATTTATTTTTATTTGCCAAGAATTCAAAGGAGAATAAAATTTAACATCAAGCAGTTAATTTTAGAAGGGAGTTTTTCCACCACACTGATACTGCTTTAGGTCACTTGGTAGTCTCCAGCCTCAAGAAGGGTACTTCTAGGCCAAAGCTAAAAAAAATTGTACACAAGTTGCCTGATACTAAAATACATTATATTTACCTGCAAAATTTGTAGGTTCAAAGAAAATTCTGACCACAGTACTAATCAATGTTTCTGAACTGTGATAAAAGAAAATTAACAGACGTTTCTTAAATCTTGTACAAAAAGGGCTTAGGTTTTTTGGGGGATGGTGGGTTGGTAAGAAAAAGACGCTTTTGCCTTTCTAAAGTGGCAAGGTATTTTGACCCAGACATTTCAGCTCCTCATTAGCATGCGCTCCTGCCAAGATCCCAACCTTATCCCATCTCCAAGGCATGTGTCCTCCCTCTTGACCAACCCTACAAGCTGGGCTGCTCCTAACACTTTTTGGGCCCTCAAGGAACCGGACAAGGGGTGAAAGAGGGGCTAAAAATAATCCATCTCAGTAACATGAGGGGAGGGAAAGGGAGAAGACAGAACCAAACCAGCTCTTGGCTCCGAGCCACCACAGAGCCCCTGCCTCACTCCAGTCAGCATGGGAAAAGAAGGTTTGCCATGGAACGCTTGTTAAGGGGAAAGCTGCCACCACAGAAAACGAGGCCTTCATGTGAATGTACCTGTCTATCCACCCGAGACAGAAAATTACTTTTCCATTTCCCTGTTTGATTTAAATAGGCCAGTGTTAATGCATGATCTTGAAAGAAAATGAGTTTTATTGCTCTGTGCTCTCAGAATGAGCATAGATCCTCTGTGTAGTGTAAATAAACGCACAAACACCACTTAGAAGAAAATATTTTCAAATGTCAAGACCTACAGGGTCAGTATTTACAAAATAATCAACACAACTGCCTTTTTCAAAATGTAAATAAAGATTTCTTTTCAGATAAGAGTTTTGAAATACAGTTGGCATGAAAGCGGGTTTTTTTTTTAGTTAAAGGAAACTGATAAAGGCACAAAACAGTTTGTAGAATTGTAAAACAGTGGTATAACATCTTTTAACTCCCACTTAAGTACATTTTAAAAAACATCAAGCATACAACATGTGAAGATGTGATGATGAGGAAAGACATTGATCATATTATCAAGGATCACTTTATCAATATACCACTGTGTCAAAACCAGTTCCTCACTACGAGACTATATTAATAAAAAGGGAAAAAAAGAAAAAAAATACTCTGAAAAAAATTGCTACGAACATTGGATACAAAGTTTTGATAAAAGTTTGAGTCTAATGCAGACTCACCAGGAATGTTAAAACACTAGGCAAAACTGAGTATTTCCTTGGTAGTTCACAGAACTAACCTCTGCCTTCAGCCCTGTTACATTTTTTCCAAAGTTCTTCTTTTCTGCTTCACCCTGTGCCCTTTGTTTGCCAACCCATTCCATCCCTTCCTCGCTTGTCTGTGGGTTGTCATCTCTCTCTCCCTTATTTTTCCCAGTTTAAACCTCTCCTCACCAACTTGACCAGCCTAGTGGCAAAGAGGCTTTTGCCTGACTTGGTCAGGTAGATTCAATCTCTTCTGAGCAGTCCTTGACCTCAGAGAGGGTCTCCATGGTTGTAAAAGCCAAATGCCTGTTGTCAGTATCAGCTGTGCAACCAGCTGTTGACCTCCAGGATCCATTCACTTCTTTTCAAGCCCTACACCCTCACTGGGAGCACCAGGGAGAAAACCTTGGCTCCTGTGCCCTTGTTTGTCAGACCCAGAGCCATATGACCAGTCTCAGGACCCCCCTAGCAGTACCAAGGGTGACCACATGGAAGAGCAGCAGTAGGAGGTAATAGTCCAAGGATTTCACAAGCCCCACCAGCATCACCACAACACTGTGGACCCAAATCTCTCTCCTAAAAGAGAAAATACGTGAGAGGGAAAGACAGTACGCACAGAACTGCAGCTGCACCTTACGTAATGACCTGGGATATAAAAAGACAGGAAAAAGGGACCATTGTGAAGTGTATGTTAGTTTTTAGAGCCATATTAAAGCCCCTCAAGGAGTCTATTTCTCAACATGCTTAAAGACCAGAAGTTACCTCCCCTTTCCATACTTCAGCAAAGACATTACAAGAAGTTTCTCAGCAGTATTAGTCACCTTGCAAATATTTTTTATAGATCATTTTAAGAGATAGACCTTGCCCATAAACTCTCAGCAACTTCAGTTCTCACACAAGTCAACCAGCAGGAAGCAACTGAAGGTTAAAAGCTAATTTTTGGCTTTAAAGTCACAGGAACAGCTACCTCTTCAGAAAGCCACAATACCATCCCAGGGATTTGTTCATCTAATGTCCAACTATGGGCCCAAATCAAGCTGACCCTTCTTTCAGCAGGCCACAGTAAGCCTTTCAGGTATAAATCAACTGCTAACTAATAGATAGCTATCAATGGTACATAAAATAAAACTACTTACTAGAACACAGAGAGATATCCTGAGAGATATTTCCTAAACGACAAAGAATATACAATGAAATGTATGCAATACTTACTGAATACTTTTTAAAGAGCAACTTCAGAACACCTATTAAAATTAATTTACAGTTTTCCTTAAGACACTTGAAGAAAGCACAATGAGGATCCCTTCCTCATTTTTCCTAGTTACCTTAACAACCACAAAATGCAAAATCTAAAGAAGAGATTAACTGATTTCAGAAATATTCCTGCTGTCAGTCATTTCTCAAGAAACTGTCTAAACTGAACCAGAAAGACTGTCATAAAATAAATATCTCAAAACAATGTACCTAATTAACACTGAAGCAATAGAACCAAGTCAGGAGAATGTAAAAAATCTAACCAAAACCAATCCACTCCAACAACAAGGAAGAAATTCCACAGCAATAGAACACAAATCCCTCAAATTCTCACAACACAAATAGAAACTGCTCCCATTCACTGCTTGCTTTGACTTCTGCATCCTTTATCAGGAACAGAGGAGCAGAACCCTTACTGGCATGGTCATTTCCCTTTCACAATGTTCATATGCACTAAACATGTGATAGAGCAGCTTTGGTGGGCACCGGGAGTCCAGCCAGGGTCAACCCACCACATTTTCTGAAAACAAGCAAGGGAACAATGCTTCCCTCCATGCTTTAACCCAACACAGAGGCATTCTCACATAAACTACTGTGCAGAGTTACAACTGCACCAACATTAGAAGAAAAATGGACCATTGTAACACATGTATGAAGTTGCACACTGAAATACTAACCTACATATTCAACAGGTGAACTTTTCCGTCGCAGAAGGGAATAACTAAGTCTCAGAGGCAAAATATTTGGGAAAAAATACAACAAACCCAATTGTTTACCCAAACTGGCCCAGAGAGATGACATTTTAATTGTTTATTTTCAGCCTGTTTAAAATGTCTAAATTAGCATTCAAGTTGTATTGACCACTGTGAGGGGGAAAGCAACAACAACAAATCCTGAAGATCTGGATGTTAATGAATGGCAGAAGCCAGTTTCATTTGTTGCCCCGCAATTGGTATATGAAGGTCCTCTAAAGCTAGAAGTAAACTACAAGGAAACAGAGAATGCATTGTTTTGGTCAGCAGCAATAATATCAGAATATTTATGCAGTTGTGAGGTAAGTGCACTTTAATGAGCACCTATTGAAAACTCAGTCAGAGCATCTGATCACACTGTGGCTTCCAGACATTTTAAGGGCTGCCACTCAGAGCCTGACCTCATGAGGTTCTGGCTACCAGGCTACCAGCTGGTTTGTTATACCAGCTGCACTAACACCTCCAGATTTTGGTGCCCTCCTCTAGAGCACACTTACAGTCTAATGCAGCCCAGACTGTGACATGCAGATGTGGGTATGTCAGATATGCAATGATTAATGTCTTTCTGAAATTCCATTAAATGATGCAGTGAGTTTCTAACAGATATTGGTGAGTTCGTATGCAAGGAATACAGCTAAAATGTTACATTTCCCCCCATATATCAGTAATTTAACATGCTCCTGACTTTCAGAAATAGTCATCTTGAGTTAACTATTGCTGCTTACCACACTGAACTAGTGGTAAGACAAACCTTGAGAGCCCAAGGAAATGACTCACTAAGATCTCACACTCAGTGCTTCTTCAGTCCCAGGTGACACCTGATTCATCAGCAAATACCTACTATTATTCACCTAGAACTAGGGAAGGTTTTTCTGTGAAGTTAACTGCTGCCCTTTCTGTACACCATAAAAAAAAGGACTGCAGTTAGTAAGCATCTATCAAAAGTGTCTTCAGATGGCCAACATGGTAAGATACATGCTCCATAACATAAATGGTTCATAAGGCTGCTCTCATACCTTTAGCAAAGCATGAGCAGCTAATCTAATAACTGAATAAGAAGGACCCCATCTGCACAATACACAATCCTGTTCTTCAGGAACACTTCTTGTTTTGTTGCAGGGACAGTATTGTTTTAAACAATTGTAGCTACCATTTTCCAAATACATGAAGTCAAACAAGGAACTAAACCTGAGAAAGATCAAGCAATATAAATCTCCAACTGACTGTAAAATAAATGTCCGTTTTCCCTAAAACCAATGTAAATAAATATCAGAAGTAATGACATTGTATTTCTGGTCTTAACTGCTTCTCCTGTCTCTACATGCACATGAGTGTTTCAATCTGTGAGCAGCCAGCTTATCACTCAGCCAAAAACCAAATAGAAGCTGTCATTTAAAAAGATCACAGAGTCATTCAATATGCTGAGTTGGAAGGGGCTCACAAAGATCATCCAACTCCTGGCCCGGCAGAGGACCATCCCCCAGAATCATACCATGTGCCCGAGAGCATTGTCCAAACACTCCTTGAACTCTGTCAGGCTGATACTGTGACCACTTCCCTGGGGAGCCTGATCCAGTGCCCAACCATCCTCTGGGTGAAGAACCTTTTCCTGATATCCACCTAAACCTCTCCTGACACAACTTCAGACCACTGCCTTGGGTCCTGTCACTGGTCACTACAGAGATGATTCAATTCACCAGAGTTTGATTCGTTAGTCTGGTTCTAGTAAGAACTCCGTACATCTTCAGGAGAAGTATTGCATTGAAATTCAAGAGCTATGTGTTAAAAAAAAAAAAGAAAGTTATTTAAATAAGTGCTACTTTGCACTATTTATAGTCATCGTCTGTGCAAGCCCCAGGCTCTGGGGGGGGAGCATGAAGCACTACCAGCAAGCGTACCTATTCACTGCCTGGGAATGTCTCCAGGCAGGAACACTTATTCTTTTCTTCAACTTCCACCTTTTCCCCCAGTGCCTAATTTTTAGATCTTTACTCTTTTATAGCTATTTTACCAGAAACACCCAAAAAACCCCCACCAAACCCAAAACAACAGCAAACAAACAAATCAAACAAAAACCCAACTGACAGCTCAGCCAGACAGCATTGCTGTCTCTTCTGTGACCACTCAACATTAACTTTGTACTGTTACAACATACAGGCTGCTATCAATCTGTCAAGACTTAGCAAATCTGTGACAACTATCCATCTTTCTAGAAAGGTTTCAAGAAATCAAGGATCATCATAAAACTAGAAAGTGCACTTCACACCTCTTTTCTCTTTTATGTGGATTTGTCTTGAAAGAAGGCCTCAGTGTGTTTTTTTAGTTAATAATTCAAAAGTGCAATACTTTAGTGAAGGATGAAAGACTGTCAAAAGTAGGTACATGCTGTACTCAACAGAAACCTCTGTGTTACCACTGAAGGAGGATAATGCATTGGTAAAATGAGACATATACTTTATACACAGCATTTCAAATGCTTAGCTGTTTTTCTCTTTTTTATTAAAGGCAGATGACATAACAGTTTTAACAGTAATTTTTCTCCATGGATAGAAGGTGTGTGGGAACAGCCTGCTTGGATTTATCAAGGGCAAAAGGTATCTGACTAACCCCTGATAGCCTCCTGTGATGGAATGACTGGTTCTGTGGAGGAGGGGGAAAGCATGACATCATATCCCCTGACTTTAGCATAGCCTATGACACAGCCTCCCACAGTCTGCCACTCTACACCCTCCTAGTCAAACCAAGACGATAAAGTCTGGGTAGGTGGAATACAAGGGGTGGGTAACTGGTTGGACCACCAAGCTCAGAGGACAGCAATCAATGCCACAGCATCCAGCTGTCAGTCAGTCAGCAGCAGCATCCCTCAGGGATCAACACTAAGGCCAGTATCATTTAATGTCTTTATTAAAAACCTAGGTAGTAAACTGGGGGACAGCTCAGTACACAGAGACAGAGGTGCTCTTCAGGGGGACCTTGCCAGGCTACAGAAATAAATAGACAATCTCATGAAGCCCAATAAAGGCACATGCAAAACTCTGCAGCTGAAATGGGTTGACTCCATTCACTAGGATCAGCAGGGGCCAAATGGCCTGAAAGTAGCTTTGCACAAAAGTTTCCATTTATTTTTTGCATCCATTTTAGTGAAGTAGCTATAAATGGTTGCATTACAGGTGTTTGGAACTGATGAGCAGCTCCTGAAGTACATGGCAAAGGCAGGTTTAACTCCAGTTCTCCTGAATTTGGCCATTTGAGAGAAAAGAGACACATCAGCCCCTATGGAGCAACAAGAAAAGGCTTTGGAAGAATAGATGTGTCCATTGTGTGACAATTTTTCTCCCCATGTTCTGCTTTGCTTGTTCTGTAGACTCCAAAGATACTTCATTCAGAGTCAGTACTCCCACCAGCAACGACAGCTTCCTGAGGCAAAAGCTGTGGCTAATACACCAGTTTCAAACCACTTGAACAGTCATGGCTGATCACAAAGAGTTACAGAAAAACAGGAGCTTGACTGAACAGTGAAGAATTCAGGACCAATTTCTCTCCAGAGGGAAGGGTTTCTGGCCTCAAAACTAAAACGAGTGAACTGTATGAAAGACTACAGAAACCCTCAGATACTACACTCTCTCAAACACAGGCAAAAATTGCAGTCAGACAGTACTTGAGAATTAAACCCCATCAAAAATGTGAAGAGACTGTACAATGCCAGGAACAGAAATCAACACACACACTTTTACAGAGATGGTATCACTAGGTTTGGTTTTCACTTGGTTTTCTGGGTTTTTTTTTTAGATTTTCATAGGAAGAACAAGAAAATAAACTAAAAAAAATTGTTGTAAGTGAATAAGCAAAGTAAATTTTGCACAGCTGACAAATTACGCTACTCTTCGCATGACAGTGGCAATACCAGTTACTGAAGAGCCCAGGTAAATAACGTAAGATCAACTCCTGGCCACAGTTCATTTCTCAGTGATAAACAAATAACATCCTTGGATTCAGCTAAAACAACATCATAAAAATCCAAGAAAATAATGACTAGATATGCCTGATAGATATTTATGGCACTTTAATAAAAGGACTGTGATAGTACTTCATCAGAAAAATTTATTTTTGCCCATCTTTTATGTCCTCTGACATAATGATATCATTAACATAAGAACCTCACTGAAATGATGATCTCCATAAGCCACAGTGAGTAAATCACACAGCCTAATAAGCTCATGTTACCTTCCCAGTGCAATAATTATTTACATACAGGCACACTTCTCCCTATCTTCCAAGTATTCTCAGACAAAAAGGAGCCTGGTAATAGAGAAATGAGTTAAAACCTGTAGGACTTCATGGAAGTTCAACAAATCATCTTTGTCAGCATATAAAGGTCTTCGACGCAAAGCCCTACTGTAAGTCATACTAGGTGTGATTTACAGGAAAGGTTGATCACTTAAGTAGAATCTTTGTCAATACAAAAGCTCATTTTCAAGGCTAGACACATGACCTTTCCCAAGTAACATTTCTTGAAAAAAAAAATCCTTAGAAAAAACAAATCCTCTGATAGACCGTGCAAAATTATAAGCAAACAGTTAATAGAAGAGACACACTTCAGACACAGCTCAAGGGAAATTTCTCCTTGTATTAGCAACACCCAGTCTATCCCCAACTCTTTTTGTCTGTTTGCCACTCAACCTTCCTCCCCCTGAAGGAAGGTACACATGCAAAGCAAATTGATTACACGTGGAATCCTTTTTAAGTAGATATAAATACAAATACACAAATATCAAACAAATATTAAAATTCACAAAAATACACACAAATATTTAAAATAGAACCTCCAGAGCCCTGAACTGGAGGACCATGACCGCAAGAATGATAAACTCCCAGCCAACCTCAGCCTATGGGGAACTTGCTTCTTCAGCTGGATTCCTTCAAGTTTACGGAGCCTGATGGGATTCATCCCAGGATACTCAAGGAGCTGCCTGGTGTCATTGTGAGACCTCCCTCAGAGATTTTTCAACTGTCTTGGGAATCTAGAGAGGTCCCAGTTGACTGTAAGCTGGCAAATGAAGCAGACACTGATCTCTTTTCTCCGATGACCAGTGACAGGACCCCAGGGAATGGCCTCAAGTTGTGTCAGGGGAGATTTACACTGGGTATTAGGAGAAGGTTCTTCACCTAGGTAGGTAGCTATGCACTGGACAAACCAAGCCTGAGAGAGTTCAAGAAATATCTGGACGACACTTTCAGGCACATGGTGTGATATTCTTGGGGACGTCCTGTGGAGGGCCAGGGGGTGGACTTGGTGGGTCCCTTCCAACTCAGGATATTCTATGATTCTATAAAATATTTCAGGGTCCTTAATTATGGTATGGTATGGAGAGGATGAGGTAGAAGGGCAAAAACTGGGTTTCACCTGCTGTCCACAAGGTCAGGCTGCAGAGACTACAACTCCTTAAACTACACTGCTGTTGTTTTCCCAAGGTTTTGCTCACACTGCCCACAGCAAATCCCATTACATTAATGTGCAAAATCTATGTTAATGCACTACTTGGCTGGCAATTTTAAGTGCACAGACGTCACACAGTTAAAGACTGCATTTCCCTCAGCTACTGTTACTTAGTAACTCTCTGCACATAAATAGAACTTTACATCACTGCATATGTGTTGTGAAGGCTAAAATCCATGCCTCAATTCTATAGGCAGGAGGGAATTAAAGGAATCATGTGGGCAACTGTAAAACAAAGTTGCACCAACTATTTTCATCTGCTTCTCTAGGCAGAGAATTTCACTGGAGAGAAACCTGTGTGTAAACAAGAAGCTATTTCCATTGCCCTTCTCTTGCTGGTATTTCATCATAAAATGGAGCAGGTAGACCTTGGACAGACTTTCTGGTATTATTCATATGCAGTACAATGGAGACTTCAGACATAAGCACAACAGACCATGCAAAGCTCTTCACCTTTGCCCCTAGAGGTCCATAATCCATAGGCTGTGTAACTTCTGGGTAGAATTGGTACTGCCAGAGCCACAGTCAAAAAAAGCTGTGTGAATCAGACCCAGGACTGAACAAAACAGGTGGAGGATGATGGATTAAAAAAACCTAAAATAAATGCAGATTAGGATCCATCGACTCTAAATGCAAAAACTTAAATAGCTGTATTTTATTAACCTATATATTTGATCCTTTCCATATATAGGCTACTTGTGATTTGACTGACAGTCTACCTCAAGTAGCTTCAATCAACATGGGACTTCATAATCACTTTCAACCCAGAGACTGCCTTTTTAGCACTGAACAAAAGGGGTGGCCTGCTGGAAATACCTAGACATCTTTTTAATTCATTTCCCTACCATCGCAAATAACATTATCATTACTCTGCTTAGTCCTACCCTTTGCCTCTAACACCCCACAGTTTTATCTTCTAAAATGATTTACGGTAATAAAAGTGGATTATCTTGACACAAAACAACTGATTGAGTTACATATAACCAACTTCATATAACATCATATTCATATGAAGAGGTTGCAGGTAAACTATATTTGCAGCTATTAAACCAAGTGAATAAGTATGAGCATACAGATAAGCAAACACACTTAATTTGCAATTCTATTAGCAAGTTTACAAGCCCTGAAGTCTAACACTTCCCCTTAACTGCAGCATTCAAATAATGCTTTCTTCTTCCTAACAACAAAAAATAGTTCTTCTAAAACAGGATTTTGAAAACTTTAGGAAACCAAAATATTCTTCCCCTCAAAATTCCTCCCCTCAGCTAATGTCCTGGTAAGAGGTAACTCAACAAAGGTTCTCCTTGCAAAATCCCAGAGAATCAATCCTTTGAAATATGGGTTCCCACTTAAAGCTTTTTTCCTGTCACCTCGATATTAGTAACATTGTAAGAAGATAGCTCAGCTCAGATCAGAAATCTTTACTCCAGGAACACATCAAGCAACTTTTTTCTTTTAAGAAAACAACATTAGGCTATGAACCATTTTGAGGTTTGAAAGTAACCACATTAAATCATGACTAAGAGAAGTCCAGATGCTCAGAGTTGTCTCTGAGGTCCTCAATTTCTTAAAGCCGCAAGACCCGATTTGGCAGCGCAGCAGCAGAATTGAGAACTGAGCAGGAGACTCAGCCAAGTCCTACTCAGCGACTGGGACAATTAACTGGCCATCTGGCTCCGGCACAAAGACAGCAGCTCCGCACCTGTTCCACCAGCCCACGGTTCGCAGCCTCATTGGTTAAAGCAAGCCCATGGGGCAAAAACCCAGAACAACTTGTCATCTGCTGAGACCAGATCTCAAAGCTGGGATCGAAGCCAAGGGCCCCTGCTCCTGGTGGAGCCATCTCCCCCGGGGGCTACATGCAAGACACGTTCAGAGGGTCTCTCCTGTTCCTTACATACGGCAGCGGGAGACAAAATCAGAAATGATCAAAGACATGCAATTTAGTTGATACAAAGTCTGTGTGTCAAGCCCTACAGGCTTCCAAAATGCCATAAACCTTTTATTCTCCCATAATCAGGTGATTCAACAGCTGCAGTACAGTATTACATTATTACAGTATTAACTGCATTATGCTATGGCATTATGAACTCTGCAAAATCCCAGAGCAGAATCTGATGCCTGGAAGATCTCAGCATCCCTTCTCAGAGGCAGACATATCCCTTGCTCCACTAGTTGCTCTTGTACTTGTAGTCTCTGGCCAGGACACCTGTACAAACTGCTGAGAAGGTATTAGGACCCAGAGCTCCCCATCCCAACCGAACACATCCACTGACAGGGATCTTGTGGCCTCCTTTCCCCCAGGCTCCATAAAACTTTCATTTTTATATGGTTTTATCAATCCTTATAAGGACTATACAGCACAACATAACATAACAATAAAAAAATAAGAACAACAGATGATGCCAGCAGAAAGGAAAAGAAGGCAACAGACAGAAAAGGTATATTGAAGAGATTCCTGAATGGCCTTCTATCCCTTCCCTTCCTGAGAAGACTGCAGGAAAGTAGAACACAGAACACTTAAGTCAAAGCAAGAGGAAAAAGAGTCAAAGCTTAAATTTTTATTAGGTATTTCATCTATTTTTTTCTACCTGCCAATACCCTTACTTATAGGGCAAGAAACTAGTTGAAGCAAATATAAAGAAAAACCTTTTATTACGATTTTTTTTTAAATATTGCATTGTAGAAACAAAATACCAACATTAAAATTATTTTGTCAAGTAAATGAATCTGCAAGAATCCTAACGCTGAATGTTCAGGACACATTGTCAGCACCTACAAACAAACACGTTTCATTTAAGCCGATCTGAATGTAATAGATTACAGTGGTTCAGATCCTCTCCGATAAAATATATAACACAGGTTTTATCCGAACACAGATTTGATTCTGAAGGAAACTGAAGATTAGCACCACACCATAGGAGAAGATCTCCTCTCAGCAAGTATCTCCTATCAGCAAGTATCCTGCAGCACATGGCAAGTTATTTATTTCAGCACAAAAATATAACATTATGCACAGCCTTGACCTAGAATCTCATCTCATGTGACCAAGCTCCAGAAGTAACGTCAGTCATCCCAAACACACTGAGTTTTCTCTGCAGTAGCATACCAAAGCGAAAACAGTTGTTACTTTGTGCAGTGGGTCTCACCTACTGTGAGCTCTGAAACCTCTTCTAAAACATGAAGATATATTTATTTATATTAGTACTATATATTTGTTAAATATATTAAAGATATTTAATTTTAAATCAATACATAGTAAGTATTGAAATATATTCAATATATTTTATTACATATAAATATTTCTCAACTGTTACAGGCACTGACTTGACCTTCTGACATGCACCAATCTTTCATCTTCCAAGTCTCAAAAATACAGAATTGTCTGGAATTTCAGACAAGAGTTTAAAAGAAAAAAAAGTACTGATTATTCAGGCTTTATCACTGTGTACCACAAGGCAGGTTTCATCTGCAGTAGAAAGCTCTGGCTTAACACTAAGAAAACATTTAGTCTGTAGTTCACAGGGAAGATCAGAATGAACAGTCAGACTCCCCAGGGTGAAAGGCTACTGGTCTTGCCTTTTGAAACTAATACAGCGAGCACATCTGCAGCCATACAGGGACGGAAGCCAAGTATCAATACTTGAATATACACTTGCATTTATATACAAATATTTTTAAACATACACTTGTACTTTTTTCAATATGTACATGTGCATACTTATATATACATGCACAAAAGAAACAGAAGTAGGACTTAAAGGTTTTGCACAGTTCCACTTCAAACTGACAAATTCTAGCCACATTTCCCCCCAAGGAATACACAGAAGTTCTTGCATTTGCTGCATAAAACAAATTCTTTAACAGGCAGAAGGTGCAAATACAAAAATCCAAAACAACTTAATGCCAAAATAGTATATAAGTGACAATGAGAGCTGGTCATAAAAATAACAGAATATTACTTTGATTTTCAGCTTTCAAATACTGACAATGGCACTACTGGATTGCTTTGTAGAGCAGTGTACTGTGGTAGGCTGTGAAGGCTGCAGAAAGTCTTATTATACCATGAAGAGAGAGAACTGGCTTGAAGAGAAAAATAATTTTTCCGGTGGATATCTGTTGTCAGGAAAGTGCAAATTTTCTCTGTTTTCTGCTATGGTGTTCACACCTTCCTGATCAGGCTGCCTGTTAGCAAGCCATCTCTTCATTGTTTCTGAGCACTGTTAGCAACTAAGTATTATTTCTAATACCTCAGAAAAATCAAAGGAATGCGTTTTGACTGAATCAGAGGTGCTGGCAGAAAGCAGCATGCAGGAAGAAACTGGCTGAAAGAAGTAGAAGGAAGATAAAGGAAGGAGCTAGATGGATAAGTTAGCTATGACCACAAAACCAAAACAAGAAAAACCCCAAATGACTCAGATTTCAACATCACAGTCTCCAGTATTTTAAAATCAAAACGCTTCCAGTATATTGGTATTTCCATAACTAATCCGAAAACCTCTGCACCACCAAACAGTGAATCCATTCCTGAAGCTCCTACACTGAACAGGAAAATCTGAGGACCCAAAAATGGTGACTACTGCTTTGATAAGTGCCTGTTTGAAGATACATCTCATTGGTGATAGACTTGCCAAGATTTCTGGCTCTTGGGTCTTTTCAATAGTTTTTGAGCTGCCTAGAGTTCCGAGCAAGCTGAGTGCCCTCAGGCCTCCCTAAATTCAGCTTTCAATTCTAAGTCCAGCCACACCAGCCTGAACATCACTCTGTGGCACTGAGACAAAAATGCAAGATTTCCATTATTGCCTCTTCTTTATTGCAACTGAGGCTCAGAAGTCCCCCTAATCATCCAAGCATGTATCTTGTGGCTTTCAGCTCTATGCAAATTTTGATCTTTATGGCCACATCCACTGGACGCTGCACTGAAAGATCAGATTGTTTTTAAGAGTGAACCTTATCTCAGCAATCAAGAGTAACATCATATTATGCTGCTTAAAAGTTTTTCAATTTCCTTTTACAAAAACCTTTTTTTTTCTCCCCCAGCAAATGCTACCAGAGTATTTCCATCAACTTAAAGCAGACGGCCTGAAAAAGTAAAATAAAAAGGAAAAGCATTCCGTTACATTTCTGCTCAAAGTGGAAAAATCAATTTCTGAACTGTAGCTGCAGACAAATTTATTCACTGTATAAATAGCTCCAATTACTCAAAAAATTTAACTTCTGAAGTGCAAAAAGAAGTTACTGTTAGCAATACTATGCATGGGAAAGCCCTACAACTTTTTCATTCTGATGTCCACTACACTTCTGCTGAATTTACAAATGAGAGCAAAATTCAACTCAGTGTAATGTGGAATCCCTCTTTTCTCACGGCAGAATATTTAGCACCAGGTTTGAGCAGTGTTTTGACTTTGTACTGATGCACAGTGTAAAACTATGTCTTACAACTACCCTATCTGCACGGTCAGTCCCATTATCAGAATTACAACTGGGAGAAACTGAGAATTAAAATAAAACATGGCTCCAGAACTCCTCCTCACAGCTGCTGCCCAGGAGCATCGAACACAACAGAATTAGCACTAGGAGGAAAAAGATGACAACAAACTTCAAAATGCACTTTTACCAGGGTTTAATACTTTAGTAAGTGCTACAGGGCAGGTTTGCCAGTCACTGTCTTAGACACTGGAGGTTCTGCTGTGGTTTGACACCGGATACCCAGAGGTAAAGCTTGCCCATTTCTCTAAAAGTGCAAATATATTTCTCCACAACTTATTTTATAGCTATAACTGCATTTTAAGGTAGCACATTACTGCCGAAGATTTTTTAAGCTCCTCTCAAACAAAACCAAGTTCAAAGTAACAAACTAGAATTTTCATCTCACCCAGTTTCAGAGCAGGTGATACAACATTACTGCTGCACGCTGATCCATGACCACCACAACAGTAAAAGCACAGAAGGCTATGTGAGGAAGGAAGATACTGCTCCCTTTCAAGATCACCACGTCACTTACTGCTTCCTCAAGACTAAAAATATGAACAAATTTCCCTTCATTTTCATGGCTTGAAGGTGCCAAAACACTGAACAACATGTTCTCAGGCTGAAGTATGGGCTGATTTACTAGAAGAGTCATCTCAGCAGCTAGAACAGTTCACAGAGAGGTCACAAAGAATGCTTACTGCATTACACCCCTGTTCTTCCAGCTCCTTGCTAATTTAACTGGCACTGGCATTAAACTCATATGACAGGACATTTATCTAGTTCTGCATCAAAGCTAACAAGGAGGGAACTGCAGAAAACTACCACAAAAACATGGCATCTGAAGCACAAGACCTCAAAAAGCACAGAGTGCACTTCCCTCTTTTAGTCAGTTCTGCAGGTTGAGAGTGGGAGAACAAAGCCTAAGACCCTAGCTCCTCCCCAGCCAAAACCACAGCGACTGCACCTCTTCCTTTTACACCCATGCAGGCTTACCCAGCTCAAGACCAGATTCTAGAAGCACTAGTACTTAGCCACTTTGTGCACAACTAAAAAACATACTTGCAACTTATTTTATGGAACCATTGCCTACACATTTACTCACTTTTTCACTGAAACACAGATTTAGTGATATACTGCCATGGTTATACAATTCAGGCAAATCCTTAAATATTAGCAGTGGGTGCTGTGGCAGTGCCAGAACTTCCTCCTCACTTGCACCTGCTTTGCCTCTCACCTTTAACTTTTCCACCCACTGCTTGCAGAGCAGAACAGTATACCTTCAGTAGCCTTCACATGCAACAAAGGGAAACATGGAAGTGTGGGAGTGTCAGCTTCAATTCAGGGACAATTTATCTTCCACACAAAATCACAACAAGCTTGCCATATTTTAGACATGAGAAAGATTAACTACTGCAGCTACAATTGACGATACTAAATTCAGCACCCTATGAGTTCAATGAACAGTCAAGTATTGGAAACCATTACTTGGATTCAGACACGTAAGTTGTTCCTTTTAACTTCACAGCTATTTGCCCATTGAAACATTAACACAGACTTCCAACACCATACTGAATGATGGTGCTAAGGTTAATTTTTGAGGACAGACATCATAGCTACTTCATGCTTGGCATTCTCAGAGGTTTCAAACAGTACAGTCACTTCTGTATCGCTGTGATATCATCTCGCCAGTAGAATCACGTTAGTGCCTGAAGGCTTCACTCAAGGTCTCCAAGCACTACTGTTAATACAGAACGACACTGCATCTGTCCCAACAAACCATCCAGTTAGACAGCACAAAGGTTAAGAAATGAAATAGGAAGACAGAGCAAGCATGTGAGGATTTGCCCAAGGGCAAAGCTAGGTTGATGGTAGAAATTGAGGAAAACAGACATCTATCAAATTCAACTGGTATTGCTTAACCTGACTGCCCAGAACTTCCCTTCACACCACTGAAGATTAGCCTCTTCCAAAAGCAGCACTTCCTTGTACCAGGCACCAACTTAACCAGATACCAGTTGGTCATAAGGATTCTACAGTGCATATGTACCTTGTAAAACTGGCTGGTGGAAATGCTCATCAAATCTCTCACAGAAAACACTGGCACTCTCAACATTTTGAAGGTTTTTTTCCTTTTTTTCACTTGCCGTCAGTAAAGTTACTGGCTCAAGGGGAAGTGTTTTAATCGATACATCAAATTGCAAAGAATACACCATAATAGTTCCTGTGCTCTGTATTGCTTTACAGAAAAAGGTAAAACTCTGAGAAAACACACAGTTACACTGGAAAATAAGCTATACAACTTTGCTAGGGGGAAAAAAGTGAAAAGGCTTCATGATTAATTTTGCATGGTAATGAGATTATTTTTTTTGTTCATTTACTGTTTACAGAAAAGCGTACCCCAGACTTCAAAATCCATACAGTCTGTACGTCACGCATCTCTCAAACTGTACACACTAAAAAATTATACACTTCTATCTTACAAAAATAACATTTCAGAGCAATTAACTAAGCAAGTAAAAAATATTTCATCTGTTGTTTTTTTCCTTTTTTGATAATTTATGATGCATACCAAGAGGAAGCACCTGGCAAAAACCACACATACGGCTCAGGTCTGTAAGCAGCCTAAGCCATGAGAGGTAGTGAAAGTTTTTATGCTTGCAGATCACTGAGCATATATGAGATGAACAGTACAACTACCATCATGTGCCAGCCATCTTAAGAATTTCAACTCCCTCTTATCAGGAAGACAGAAAATTTTCTGTCAGTGTTACCAGACTGCAGCCTTAGTCAGGGTGCAAATTTCAGAACATTAGCAAGGCAACCGGGGAAAAAAGAGGAGAGAAAATAGAATCTCCTCTAAAGCAGCACAGAAACCATCTGATTTACTGGTACATGCTCACTGAAGCAATTTAGCTTGAACTAGTTAGGCTGAGCTCTCCTTAAACACTGAGAACCAGTCACTTTATTGAAGTTATCAAATCAACCATGGCAAAACACATTATAGAATCTAGGTACATAACACAGGGCAATTAAAGGCAAGATTTTTCATAAGTTCACTACCCAGCAAGACTTGGTCATTATTAACAGATTATTTTTAGTTCAAACAAAACATTAAATCGCAGGCTGAATGCCTTATCAGCATTATGTCTGTTTTCAGTTTTGGCCTGCAATTATATTTTCCAAGGCTTTTCAGACCTGGGTACCAGAGGTGGCAACTGGGTTTGGTTCCTTGGTGTTTATTTACAGCACACCCCAGTTACACAAAAGACGTGAACTAGGTAGATAATCCAGCATTTCCAATAATCTAACGTGTCCCAGGCCTGTATAAATTTCTTGAGCAATCCCCTGACATGGCAGTGCAGTGGGTTTTGATCTTTCATTATAAGTCACAAGCTTTGTTCCCAGCTCCCCACTGTACTACGTGACCACGGAAACCAGGCTACTTGGACTAGGCGCATGTGGTAGCTGCTGTGGAGTAAGTGGGACAATGCTGGAAACCTTCCTTCCAAACTCCTCTTCCTGAACAATCAATGAAATTAGGGGCCAGTTTTCACAGGTAGCAAGAGAGTTTAAATATTTTGGGATGGTAATAATGTGCTGTGCAGAATTCTCTAATGAGGAGTAGCAGAGAGCTGTGCTGTTGTAACACAGGCAGCTTTAGTCACTGCAAAAGAGATTGTGGCACTTTGTAGCGTAATGATGACAAATCAGGACAGACCAACTAAAACTCTGAACGCAAACCAGAAAAAAACTTCACTGTCTACTCTGTCTACTCCTCTACATTTAGCTCTCTGAGAAGTTAAAGAAATTCATGGCGAGAAACTCAGGACAGCTCATTCTTTTTGTTACTGTTGTTCTTAGATTTATTTATGTTAAGTTCAAAGCCAAGTATTAACACTAAGAAGAAAGTAAACAAAATAAATACTTAAACATTTACTAATGTATGAAGCAGATGCAAAGTCTAGTATCATTCAAAGTAAAGAGAAAACATAAAATGTTGGGTTCATTGAGCAATTTTTTCCTATCTTACAAAACTCTAAAAAATGCAGATCCATTAAACATATGATAAAGAAATCCCACAGAAATGAGGTGGTGTATGTTATTGCTGTAAGTAACTAGAAGGGTTTTATAAATACTCCCCCACATTATTTAGGTCAAATAGACCAATTATTTTTCAAAGCATACACTTAATTTCACAGTATCTCATTATTTATTAAATAATCACTGTAGCTTGCCATATTTATATATCAAGAGGGGAACAATATTTTGAAAGAAGTGTCACAGCATGGGAAGGCATCTTAACATCTTTTGCAAATTTCCTAATTTGAAAGCTTCTTAGTGTCATCCTAGACATCTCATGAAGTAATGCTTTCCAGAAGCTTTCTAATTTTGTAATTCAAATACACAAATTTACTAAAAGTAAAGCGAAGCTAGATGTCAACTCAAGAAACCACCAAACCAACCTCATAGTAATTGCTGGATTAAAGGCCATTTACTGGACAACCAAGAATTGTGATTGCTGCAGCTGGCAACAGTCTCCTTAATGTCACTACACATAAAATAGCTCTGTGGAGAAATGGTCTGCCAGTCCAGGAGCAGTGCAGTGGCTGTAAATCTGACCTCAAAGGTTCAAAGAAGCTGCCTAAAATGATGTTTTTCTTTGGTCCTAAAGTTTTGGGAAAGGACTTACAGTAAACAGCCTGGAGAATGAAAGTAATGACATTTAGAAATTGATGAGATGTTCTCCTCTTTCTCACCAAAAAATTGGTGAGATGTTCTCCTCTTTCATTTCAGTTCTATTACTACGAATGAGGAGAGGCAGTTCAGCGTTTCCACTGTAGTCTCTGTAAGCCCTCAGCAGGTCTCCCACACCACACTAGAAGATTAGCGGGAAAACACATCTAATCTACAGCAATATTGAACGACAACAGAAAAACCTACTTCAACTTCAAAAAAAGAGAATAGAAACAAAACAGTCTGTGACATTTGGTTAACGCAACCAATAAGAAATTTAATGCTGCCTGAAACAACGGAATCAAGAATGACTAACTATAGGGAATCCATCTTAGTGCCTTAAGCATATATTTCCTGATTTTAAATCTGTGGCCTTATCATTTCTTGTGGCATGATTGCTGTTTTAGATAAAGGGAGATCATGCACATTTCTGTGCATAAAGGGAGATTTTGATCAAGCATTGCCAATTTGGAAGTTTAGGGGTTTGGTGTTTTGACCCTCTAGGAGGAATGAAGGACAGAAGATATTACCACAGCAGTAAGTTCCTGCTTCTCAAAACAATTTTGGTAAATTAATTTTATGTTGATTGCAGAATCAAGTACTCTCCATGAACTAATTAGGAAAAAGAAGGAATTTTAAAGAATTCCAGCAATCCATTTCTCTGTTGGTCTGTCCTATATAACAAGTGCAGACTCATGGTCACCTGACTCCTGCTCACCACCACAGAATTTGTACCTCTTGCACAGGCTGTTACAATTCGAAGAATTTCTAGCTTTTTGAAACCAAAAGTGCCGCACAACTCAGCCTCCTGCCCATCCAGATGCATCAAACACATGTGATCCCACAGCAGGAGAGAAGATACAATGTGTTTTTCTAACCAAATTTTATCCTCAAAGACCAAAGCAGGGGGTATTCGGTGCACTACAGCCCATCAAGCTCTGTAAACTTAATGTATCACACCTGCTCGATTTCACATGCTTACTCAGAAAGATCAAGCTACTCAGCTAAATGTATCTGTTTGGTGCATTGGACTTTGCTGCACAACAGAGTTTTCTAAAGGCCAAGTCTACAAGACCAGTCACCGCAGGACAACAACTTGGGATTCATACTATTGTTTGTACTCAAACTGAAGCTTTGGGCCACAAAAGCATTTGGCAAAATACTGCACCAACCCAAAACCAAACTGTAAGTAGCCAGCTGTTTTGTCATCCTGCTGCTTTCTCCCTATTCCTTCCAGTGTATGTATGTATATTCCAGTGTATGTTATGTATTTTCCTAAAGGAGATGGCAAGGAACTAATAACTGTATGAGTTCTAGTTTGCATACCTTTTGGGGATAGCTGGTTATCTGCCACAGCAAAGCCAAATACCCACATTCCTCCAGATAAAGCCTAGAACTATCTGTTTACATCATATGTAGAATGCAAAGGGCAATAGCTTTATACAGTGTGGGCACAGACTGTAAACTGTTATTTCTGGATGAGGATGTGTGGAAGGAAGATAGCAATAGCTAGCAACAAGCAGTAGTGGTTTTTTTACATATAAATATATATATAGAAAGATGTCCTGTTTTAAGGCGTGTGAAATCTCTTCCGGTACAACACAGAAAAACAAGTAAACAAGATATTATCACAAGGCAAACAGAACATCACATTATGTGCAGAAAACACAACAGTGTCAGCAGATGCTTAGAAATCAAATACTAACTTTTAATGAACATTTTGACAGTTCTTGTAATTTTTTTCCCTAGGGAGGAGATTTTTAAAGCTGTATCTCCTTGGACTTACAATCTTGTCCTTTTAAATCCTCTTATTTTACCTATTTCTACATGGTTTTTTTCTTATGGATAAAGCCAGTGATTGCCCAAATGAAAAACTGTCAACACTCAGAACGTAACTCTGCTCACTGACTGTTAAAAAACCTCTACAATATCATGCTTCTAAGTCTCTTTCACTCATTTCCACCATGACTGAGAATCTTATCACCTGTGGATCTGATTTCACATCTCTCACTAAATCCAGCACAATAAAATCTTCATTTGGCCACATCTCACAGGACGCTCTTTCAAAAACATGGTCATTTTACAGTGTCTACTACAAAACAGTAATGGTAACAGTGATCTGGTAAACAGCTAAAAATCCCCTGCATTTCAAAGAATACATATTTCCCAAGTGGCCCTCTCTCTTCAGTTTTTTACACTCACCTTGGTTGACTTCTCAGTGCTATGCTCTCGTTTTCCTACATGGTTCCCCATGATGGATCACCAAAATTTTAAATTCTGAAAAGATAAAAACAAAACAACATTTTTGAAACAAATACATTTGTACAGAAATACAAACTGATTTTTAATCTGACACATAACAAAGAAATTGTTCTTATACAATAAGAATTTTTACAATCCAAGGCAGTATCTGTGAAAGATCCTCAGGAAAAAACCCATGCTTATCTGGTCTATACTGCAAGTTTAAGCAATATGAGAAAGCTTTCTTACTTCTAAAAAGAAAAAAGACATAAAAGAGAAGGGAAAATAAAATACTCTTTTTGAAATTTGCACATAAAACAAAACTAGATTAGAAATTAGGTAGAGGCCCTGTCATTCAATATTATGTTTATAATAAAAAACAGTGTAGTATGTATCAAATAACTTGTAACTACAAACTTCCATGAAAGTTCAAGTAAGTTCTTTTGAATTCACATTTACCACTATATAAACAGCAATTAGTGAAAAAAGCACCACACTTAAACTGCTAACAATTTGCTGTGGAGGTTAGAACATGTGAGCTGTTTACAGCCCCCACTTTCACGACGAGCACACAAGAAAGTAATGCCAACTCTTTCTTTGTATTTTCTGGCTCATCCTGCTGTATCTCAGCTCTAACAGAGCTTATGTAGGTTAAACCACAACACTTAAATTTCAGCTTTTAGAGCACGCTTGCGGTTATGCTACCTATTTCTTCTCATAGAAGCACGTGTTTGCATAGGATCTTACACACAGCTGCTGCCTTCAGCTAGTCTGCATGCAGTGCATCATAGCATTTGAAGTCATGAAACTCAAAATTAGATGCATGAAGTAAACAATAGGCTATATACACTCATATATTGTTATAACCCCTGCTACATGCACTGATTTGTGTACAAAAGGATTCTAAAGACAGAAACCGTGCTTTTGACAAAGTACACGTCTGTGATGGACAGTCATAAGTAATCAATCTTATTTTGTATCTCTACTTCAACTTTTGGAGAGACTGATATATTTATTTACACACACACTTCACCACTCCACCCAACACCCCAGCATAAATTTCAAATTTTGAGGGTCTACAGTGCTCATTTGACAATCCACTGAATTCTATTTGCTCTAAGTGCCATGTATCACTGTATCCAATTAAATAATTCCTCGCAAAAATCCATTTCTAGGGTCTCACAAAATAAAAACTAAAAAAATCAGCCAAACTCAGTAAATGTACTCAGGATAGAATTTATTGGTAAACTGGAAACAGATTTTTTTTTAAACAGCACTATCTATTGCATACAAGATGTAAAAAAACCCCAAACAACCCTATCATTTCAAACTGAGAGATCAGCACAACCAAGCCACGTATTTTTGTGGTTCTGAAAATTTTCAAGGAAAAATACAAATAGATTCATATACACTGGGTTTCAGAGCTGAACTTCCTCAAACTGGTCTTGGCTCTATAAATTGTGAGCAGCAGCTCACCTCTCATCACCTACTTCCCAACATAAGGAAAGCAAAGTGGAATACAAAACTGTTTAGAGATGTCTACAGCAGAATATAAAGGCAAATGTTCTATGTGTTATTCTTCCACTCATTTATCAAAAAATTAACTATCAAATTTGATCTATAACACACATATATCTAAGTACACAGATGATAAAGCCAACATAACACTGGGAAACCAGATCTGTGATCCTGTCCTCCTGCCCCCCCTTAGTCTCCCTCGTGTCTTTGGAGTAATGCTCCAGGAACAACCACCCTGTACCCATAAAACACTCACAACTAGATTTTGTTTTATCTTTTTTTCATGCATAAATGAATGCAGATGCTTAAACTGAAGAGAAGATAGCTACAGGTAACTGCTATTAATTCCTCATGTAGCAATTAAATTACTTTTCAGCCACAGGGACAAAAGCAACCAGCCACTAGCAAGGGTATCCTAAACATTACAGATTTCTTCATGCTACCTATTAAACAGAGAAATCTAAGTAATCCTTTGGCAAAGAAAGGCTTCCAAGAATCTGACATGAATTATGAAAGAAATTGTATAGCACCAACTGTTCTGTAGATATCTGATGAGGAAGCAAAACCATACATACATGCAAACATTAAAAACATTTACAGCAACAAAGAGACCTAATTTTTCATTTCAGCCTCAAGCAGAAATCTGCCTTACTTGACTAAAACTGAGCACAGAGGTAATTTATACATCAGGATGAAAGTACACCCTGCAACACTAAGACTTAAACACTGACTTTGGTTCTTACTGTCCTGAGGGAGACCATACTGCACAGTTTCTACCTACGCCAATTTTTATGCAAGGAGTTGAGTCACTGTTTTCAATGGGATTACTCAGTTTACAACCTTCGTAGGAACTTTCAGCCAACTATTCCAAACATCTCAGCTAGAAAAAGACTCGTATTTTCTTTTCAGTCACCTTCATAACGTACAGGTTGCCAGACTAAGCAGCTCTGTATGAAGGGAAGAAACAGCTTCGTACACTTCCTAACAAAGTCCATCAGCTGATCAACACTCTCCTTTGCAGAGGAATCCATGATTTAGCACTGATGCACAGCTGCAAGAACAGTCATGGTGCTCCAAGCAGTGAGCAAACAGAAGTACAGGGGAAATGCAGCACCTTCTTTGAATCTAACATGAATCACATCTAACAATAAGCTGCCAAAACAGGCCTGCACATGAGATCAAGCTTATGATCACAACAGCATTTTCCAAAAACCTTCCTGGTGAAACCCTGCAAGTTTTGTGAATCCTGTGAGATGACAGATTTTGCACATGAGCGTGGGTCACAAAATGAGAGGGGACACTCTGCATGCCTGCAGAGAACACAGTTACATCACCAGCTCCCCCATAAAACTCCCCATCAAGAGTTGCTGGTTTCATATTAAAACCATCTGAGAGGCTCAGAAAATAACAGGCCACACTAGTCAACTGATTTAACAGGACTGAAAGCTGAAAACACTTCTGCTGTCTAAAAACTCTTTAGGGTGAAGTGAGTGAATTGGGGCAGGAAGTTGTGAACCACCGCTACAAGTGCCGCCAGCAGAGTCATCCAGCTGCCTCAGCTCTATGCCACAACCGCCTACTGAGCTGAATCAGCTCTGCTGCCATGACCTGGCACTTCCCAATCCATGACTGATACAGCAATAACTCCACCTATGCCGGCTGCTTTGAGTAACTCCAAAAACAGCCAAGGGATTTTGCCTGGGGAAATGAATGAAGTCTCTCCTCCCATCAAGTCACCTTCTTACGGAGTTAGTCTAACAGGTAACCTGATGGAAGCCTAGACCAAGCAGCTTTCCCACTTTCTTCACAGTAGGAACCCATATTCCAACTAGCAACAACTACAGAAATGCCAGTGCCTTACCCAAGGAGAGAAACTTGTTTCCAAAACTTAAAATAAAAAAAGAGATGGAAAAACTCTGTTCTACACAACACATACCTAAAAAAAAATACACCTGTGTTGGGATCATGTAGTTTATCTTCATCTGAGCAGTTGATTAAAAATAGCAGTTTAGAAACATATATCACTGTAGCATTTTTTTAGCCCATTCTAGTCTGCCTGTCGATATTTGTAGCTAAACAAGTGGTTCTAATCATCTTCCCATACACACCCACTGTCCTATAAAGAAGTTTATGATTCAGATTTTCACTGAAAGGCAGAAAAACACTTCTCCAAACCTTCTGAATATACCAAGAAATGCAATGGCATCACTTTCTGCAGGTTTTGCAGTTTTAAATGCAAAACAGCATTTTCTTACTCATGAGAGCCTGAAAAAAGTTCATCCATGGAGTCATCAGACTTTAAATAAGTGAGTTTGTAATTCAGCAGTCAAAACAGTCTGTAAGCCAATTCACATAGAGCACTTTTATTGAACATTAATGGTTACTTCAAAGCATAAACTACTGAATGTGTATCAGAGGATGCTGAAAATGGATTGTTAAATATGATCTTACCTCTTCCCACACGTTAATTATGACTCAACAGAACTACATGTAATAATAAAGGTATGCAAGGACTTACATATTTACAAGTATCAGAACGTAATTACTACCTTGTCTAGGAATATGTATTCATCACAGACTGATGTTGTTGGGCAATAGTGCAGAGCTACAAGTGCTCCTAGCCTTACTCACACATGGGAAAGGTAACCATAGAATATAAAAATATTTTAGGAATTTACTTAAAACTTCCTTCTAAATTCATAACTATTCTTATCCAAGTAAAGATGACATTTAAATACTATATACAGATCTTATTAGAAAGAAAAACAGTAATTTCTTTCAAGAAATGCGCAAATTCTAATTTTGGTAGCCCCCTAATGTAAACTCTTAATTACAAACTTACCCAAGTTTTTGTGGGGTTTTTTTGTTTAGTTGGTTTTTATCGTGTTTGGTTCGTTGGGTTTTTGTTTGTTTTTGGTAGTGTCAGGTCCTGGTTACATAGCTTCCTGGGAAGCAAGCTGACACATTGCACAGCACCGGCTGCCAGCTAGATGGAAATCTTTGAGTGATTTTGTTTAGGCTCCCAGTGTGATACACATCTTTGCGAGGAAGCCTTTCACTTCAACTTCTTTCAAAACAAGACTCAGACACTGGGCACATCTCATCTGTTTCTTCAGAATTCCCTCATCGTGGTAACCTAATATTCCAACTCCCCAAGAAAGAAAACCTCCAGCAGGCACGAATGAGTGACCTGAAGCTAAATCCATTAGCAGCCACAGTCAGACACTTCAAAGACAGATGTGAACAGCCACGTAACGAAAGTAACCTGCCTCACAGACAAACTGCTCCCCAGGAATCTCGCCCTCTTAATTCAACTGTTAAATTATTTCATAAAATATAGTGTCTTATATCCCTTACAAGTTTCATTGTTATTTAATGCAGATTTAATTTTTCATTATTGTGAAACCTTGTAACACTTCCTAAATCAAACTTTATTTCACTTTTGACTTCCACAATTATATTTCTCTGAGGAATTCTTCTGAAAGAAGAACACATTATTCCAGACATATTTCCAACATGAATTATTAAAACCAAGATTTCAGTGGCGGGCATAACCTATAAATCAGAGAAGTCAACAGGAGTTTAGTACTTACAGATGTATTTAACTTGTACAGTGACTTGCATATCAGTCCTGACCTATCCAGATATTACAGCAATTTCCATGTTTACAGATAACTGCATGTACCTTAGCAAGGACCCCAGGCCTAGAAAACCACCCCTCTGAGAGATGGGCCAAGTTCTGGAACACAATTTACCTGAGAAAGTACTCCCCAGTGCTAGCACAGTTGCTCAGCAATTTACATACACTTCATATATCATTGCAAATGACACCAAATATATTTAATTTTCTCTAAAATTTTCTGCAACACTATGTCACATGAGAAAGGCTACAACAGCGAGAGAGAATGTATTCTGTGAAAGAACGTTGTTGCAAACTATTTCCTAAAACTGGCATGGGGTAAACAGGACCCAAGGTTTAAGATGTTTCCTGACTGCTTTGATTACCATTTTCCTATATTGCAAACAAGAAGGATATTGCACATTATTTTTTGTAAAAGCATGTAATTTCCAGGAATCTCACCTCAGCACAGCTGAGCATAGTCTAAACTCCATTCTAGACAATAGTGAAATTACAAAGAAATTGCTAAGCCACATATATTTATTTTCTGTAGCTTAGGCTTCTCCTGCTTTTCTCTCCTTTCTTCCTTCAACCCACTCCACTCTCCTTGCTAGAACACCAGCAGGCCCGTCCCACCCACTGGGAAAAAGAGAAGATACAATTTTAAAACAAATTTCTCAACAGGGCTTTTCTGCTTCCCAAATGGATAAAGGCTCCCCTGAGGCCGTGCAGCACGTGCTGGTATCTCTGCTGCCTTACGCAAACAGAAATCATCGATGACCGTAATCACTTGGCATTAGTCACAAGTTTACTGTTTGTCTTCAAAACACTGCGATCAGCAGAGCCCTGTGAACTCTGTGCCAATCCATCTGCAGGGTCTTAAGAAAACTTCCTTCATCACCTCCAGTGCCTCTGAGGAGGGAGGCAGGTAGGACCCCAAAGGCCTGGGGCAAGGTACAGATGCACCCAGCACATCCAAGCTCCATCCCTTCTGCTTGCTGCACTTCTACCTCTGTACCTACAACTGGGTCTTGACTAAACGTGGATTTCCTTGTACGTCCTCTATGACTGTGCTGAGATAATTGTCTAGGGAACAAGTCAGGAAACAGAGTTCCCAGTCTGGGGAACAGAGAGGGCCACACACACACCTCCCTTGAATGTATATACCAAAAGGAAAACAGTGCCCTCCTACGAAATTAAGGCTGATTTGTCTAGTTTTATCTCAGTCACCAATGCGAACAGGTTCATTTAATTTGCTATATGCTGTCTTTTACGCAGAACACCACAACAAAATAGGCTGGGAGTTGGTTTTTTTTTTTTCATATAGGTTTAGGTCTGCATGGCATACAAAACCTTGGAGCAAGGACCAATTTTTCCCAGCTCTCTGAAAAGGATCAGACACAATCATCACTTATTTTTCTCAGTACCTGTATGCTCCAGAGACAAAATAATTTGATACTACAGTAAAAAAAAAAAAAAGAAAAAAAAAAAGGGACTGAGAAAGATATAAAATGTAAGAACAGAGACATATCATAGCCTCATTCTAGATATTTGTAGACTTAGATATGCAGTAGACTCCTAAGACCAGTGCTTTCCACCATCACGGCTTCTAAAGTACCACATTTCCTTTAGGAATATACTTCCACAGCTGTGAACTTCAACTTTCCGCCTCAATGAGTCAACAGCTAAAAGTTAGAATTTTTTCCTAAATTCTTAAGTAGTTTTGAAAAATACGAAACACCACACAAGAATATATGACCCAAGTGCAGTATTAACCAGGAAAATGAAAAAAAGAACAAAATTCAAATTCAAATCACAGAGAATTTCAGGCCAAAGTAATAATCTTATGAGTACCAGAGGGCAAAAAAAAAAAAAATCAATTGAGAAATGATACAGACAATTACAATTGTTTATTACTTGAAGACTTTCAGTTTCTGAGATTAAGGTAAAACAGACAAGACCTAGCACCTATTTTCACATAAAAATTTAAAAATGCCAAGAGAATAAAATGAAAATATATTCCATAACTCACATTTTTTTTTCCCTGTCCTCTGCTTAGAAAAACAAGCCCTCTCCAAATGGTGAGTGGTATATTCTCCCTTTCAAAGTGAGGTAGGTCACCTCAGCTTCCCAGAGAACACAAGCACTTTGACGATCCGTATTTCATTAACACTTTGTAGAGACTGATGACAAAATGCACACCTGCAGTTCTAAGCACACATGAATTAAAGGCACTGTATGCCCGCTCTTCTCATATTCAACAGACTGACAGATGGGACAAGGAGATGATTCACCCTCTTCAGACAGCATTAACTGTGCTGTGCGATAACACTGAATCATTATATAACCTTCTCAATTTAAAAAAAAAAAAAAAAAGGAGAAGTATCTCTCTCCCCCCCAATCTTTGTCTCTCTCTCTTCTGACTTCATATATGTTATCTATACTGCAAACATTATCAACCAACAGATGTAGATTCTCCTCTGTAACATTTGGCATGAATACTGATATTGCGAAAGGGTCTGACTTTGACCATACTCCGAGTTTACTCCCTTTGGCCCCATCTACTTCTCTACAGTCACGTCCCTCCCTTCCTTCCCATAAACACACTGCCAAAGAGGCACAAAACCCAACGTTTCTTTCCTGACACTGAAAAAATGCATCCTTCACTATATGCTTGTGTTACTTTCTTCTCGTGCATTGTGTTTCTCACTTCTTTTTGCCTTCTTTTGCCTAACCTTATTGTCTGAGCCTTCATACATGAAATTATGCTCTTAAAGTACTTTTTAAAATAATCTGATGATGACTCAGTCCTCAATACTTTAATTTTTAAGTGTCCTGAAGACATCCAACAAGGTTCAAAGTTCATGTGGCAGCCTCCTAACAGATTAACATTATCCACCATCCATTAACACAAACAAGGCAGTCCTCCAGTTAGAAATGGTTTGCTATGCAAGCTGCAAGTGACACCTCAAGAAGCTTAAGTAAAGATCTGCAAACTCCTCTGAAATCAGTAAATAAATTTAAGAACAAAGTAACTCAGAAAGCTGTAGAGAAGCAATACTATGACCTCAGTTTGGGATTTTCTCTGGTGCTGATACACCGACTTGCTTTCCCTTCTGAGGAGAGAAAGAAAAATTAATTTTTTGCTGAGGATAATTGTATAGCTGAGAAATAAATAAATCAATTTATCTTCTTTTCAAATGGAACTTTAATCCAGATGTTTTGGCTTTAATTGTTTAGGTCAGAGGCTCATCAGGTTACAGTCACTCAGCTGTGAGCTGTTGCACTTGGAATTTTAAATAATTAATGAGTAGCAGCAGCTGAAATCTGCATGAGAAACATCACACTGACATAATTATTGTACTTGTGTTCTTCTTTAAATATGTTTTCAAGAACTCGTGCTTCATACTTGAACATTGTCTCATTTTATCTAAATCTTAAATGTCATGTGCTAATGTTGTTTTCCCAATCTTTATCAGGGGTACATTCAAAGCCAATACAGAAACAGTCATTACTGAATAACTATTGAAGAGAACAATGACAGACCCAGGGGAAAATTTCCATTTGAACATGAGAATGTTATAAATGTACACAAGACCATTATCTCCCCTTCTTTCATTAAAAAGAAAACGAGATTGTTTATTTCATGTTAAAAGGAAGACAAAAGCATGTGACAGGCCAAACACTCATATTTTCAGCATGGTTTTCCAATGCAGTTCACCATTTATCAGTGTACAAAAGAAAAAGACAACAAAATCTGGCAACATATCAAAATAAAGGAGTAAGAAAACATGTTTCAATAAGGAGAGTACCAGTGTATTCACTCTCAACCATGATTGCCAAAACGTATCTCAAATCCACAATATGATTAAAAGTTAAGTAAGCTTGTATATAATATTTCAAGCACCCATCACAAGAATATCTTGTTCTTGAACAAGATGCACTTGTAAACTATTTTATTGTTAACTAAGTATTTTTTTAAAAAAGAAAATGTTTCAAATGCAATCATTTGTGACAGGGTCCAGCCAAGAGGTGGTTTACAGACAGTATGCAAAGATAGCGAGGAAGCTCCTTCCCTAAAGGTCTTGCAACATTAGGGAGACAAAACACATGACCAAAAGGTAAACCTTTCTCCCATATTACAGATATAGAGCAAAGGCAGAGATAAGTTAAGGACAATACATAAAAAATTACTTACAGCCCACGTGAGAAGCTCTGGCAGACATTAGAAAATTAAATCCAGAGCTGTAATTCTGAAAACCCGTTCTCAGCTACTACATAATGCCAGGGTTTGTAATCACAACATACACCTCCTTTCTTACTTTACATGCGCTTCATGGACTTCAAGTTCTGCCACCAGTCATGCAAAGTAACACTCCAGCTACGATGACACAGCCAAGTAGCTTCACATGATTTTACACCAGAACCCCATCCATATACAATGAGGTTATTTCTCTGACATCCTAGGTCTTCATTCAGCCAACTTTGTCTCAAACACAGAAAATGCGAACTATCAGGCTCAAGATTATCACAAGACGGAGTGGAAACCACTGCAACAACCCACTCCCCGCCTTTTTATTTTTCTAAACAGCTATAGTAGAAGGTCACCCATACCATGAGATAATAAGCTTGTGATTAGCACACTCACACAGGATGTGGGAAACCAGGGATCGTTTTAGACGATACTGAAGGGAAAGATCAGTCTGGCTTGATCACAAGGTAACTGTGAGTCACCAATGTGATCTCGCAAGGGAAAAAATAGATTAGAAAAAAGACAGACACACAGACCTACATTGTATCATAAGGGAGTATTTCCAGCTAAGACAGGGAAGAATTAAAGTCATCACACAAGCCACTAGCATAACACCAGCTGAATAGAAGGTACAATTCTGGTCAGCCGTATTTAACAACATGAATTTTTTACTAGAACAGATGCAAAGATGAGGGGAGCAACAGGAATCTACTAGACAGAGATAAGACTAAAAGCTCATGACGTGTCAAGCCTAAGTAAAGCAAAGCTAAATGAGCATTGGAGGAGGAGAAAATACACACTGCCCACATATAAACCTAAACTAAAAGTCATAGTATTTCTGAACATCAGGAGAGCAGGGCTCTGGGAGAACCAGAGGAGAATAGAAAACCTAGCTGTGTTCAAGATAGAAAGCAAGAGTCTGACCACTGTACTTCAGGGACTGCATGAATGGTGTGGTTCTTACCATGGCAGAACAGTCCCAAGTGACCCAGGCCACTCCTTCTGCCTGGGGATATTTCAAACCATATTTCTAAACAGTGTACCTGGAGCACTGGGGTGGGAAGGGGTGGGAGGCAGAGAGGGCCTACCTATTTTTGAATCTGTTCATTCACTGACAACTGACTTTAAAAAAGGATAAAATAATCAAAGCCCCGAATAAAACAAAATCACAAACCTAGAAATACTCTGGAAAGGGGAAATAGAAATGAAATATGATAGGTTTTAGCCAGCTGGATTTCACTGGCATGTAGGATACCAGACAAACAGACTTTATTCCTCACTCTGAGCTCATCCACTTTATCCTGTAAGGGATCAGTGTAAGTATGGGAAAACTGTAACTCTCTCTGCACAAAGCATGTATTTACTGAAGAAAGGGCACATGACTCCTGCTCAACAGCCTCTACCTTGGCAGCCTGCTCCTTGCAGTAGGAAGCACAGGTCTGAACCCTTTGGGAAAGAGCTGAAGCTGATCTCCATCCCAACCACAGCATGGCAGGGTCTTGGCTAGCCAGCTCTCCTGTAAGTTTGTGAGCACTGGCCCTCAGGAAACAGCTGTGAGACATACAAAGCCCACCTCTGCCCTCTGCAGCTCCAGGAACCGGAACAGCAGTGAAACACACTTTGTTTGGATGGATATTGACTTTCAGGAGCCTTTGCTCATTGGCTATATTGGGTAATATTCTGAAACACCTAATTCTCAGCACTAGATAGATTAGGGGTTTCAGACAAGGCTCTTCAAGTCTCTTTCACCCCTATTTCCCGAATAATTTACAAACTGACTGCTCTGTTCATAACATTGCTCTAAGACTATATTCCAAAAGAGTCCTTAAAATCCCCTCCTCAAACACTCTGCAGTAAACACACCTCCATGGAAACACAATAATGAGTAATATTTCCACAGTCTATGACTGAAACTTTTTATCACATATACATAGAACAAACTATGTAGCAAACTCTTCCAGCAATTTGTGTGTGCATCACATCATTGATTCAATTGATAATGGTGCTTCTCATCCCACACCTTCAGAGAGTTAAAACCCTTCAGAAAAGAGATATTGAGCTGCTGGTTTGGCTGAACTCACCTCAAACAATATCTCTACTCAACCTACTACAATCCAACTCTTAATTCACCTACAGCACCTTCAAACAACAACTACTCATGGCATAAATACAGTCATTAATACAAGTTACTATACCTGAATCAAAACCTGTCATTTAACACTCACATGAGTTAGCTATGAGTGAAAGCAGTGGGTCTTTTATTTAATTTAGCATCATACTTAAATCAGCTTTTATTGAATTGCAATCAATTAAGTTATACCAATAGGTTTTAGCTAGTTTATAATACATTTTTAAGTGGAAATTCAGCTACTTAAGTTAGCAGTTGTGATAGGTTTGAGATGTTACAGCTGGAGTCTTTCACTTCCAAATGAATAATCCCTTCTCTACTTCAACATTGCCCCACTGTGGTCCCTAATATTTAGTCTGTGGCATTTTAAGACCTTAAAATAATTCTGAGTGACCAAACTTGCCTTTACTAAGTTAACGTTACTGTTTTCATCACTACCTTCTTTCGGTGCATCCAGTAACACTAATGCATTACTGTTTATAGGTAAGTATCCATTAGCAATCTGTTAGTATTATCTATCCATTCCCAATTTTGTATTTGAGCATCTGCCAAAATTAATGCCAATGTCCAAAACAAAAATACAGCAATGCTAGGGACAAAAAAAAAAAACAAAACAAAACGTGTTTTCTCCATTCACTATCTTGAAGCACACAACATTCACTCAGAAAAAACCATCCTGATCAAAAACACAGCTCCACCCCCAAAACCACAGACTTCATAGTATCTCGCAAGGATGTTTAAAAACACAAGCTAAAAGCACTCCAGACTCTGTATGTTTGAAGCTAAGCAAAGTGGAAAGCAATTATCACCAGAACTGTTTTGGGGTTTGTTAACAGAGTTGCATGTAAACATTTGATCAGTTTGGATACATCAGAGTGCACTTTTTTCACTCTTAAATTCAATTAGTAATGCACAGAAGTTTCCCTTATCTTGCCAACTACATAATATAAAAAGCCAGTCCTTAAAGCACTTAACACGTCACCAGATACTGGTGGTCTGCTAAAACGGCGGAGGATTGCAGATCATACCACAAATGCTCTCTCAAATCCCACACGGGGAAGAGACGTAAGCAGATGATAACAGAATCAGATGCACAGTGATACCAGGTCCATACCAGGAACATGCACAGGTTGATGAACTAGTGGTGTCACAACATCACAGAAACAAGGGCACCTAATAATTTTGGTACCGATTACCATTTTGCTCATTTCATGTCATAACACTCCAGCAATACAATTATCTTGCCCATCACTTGCTTACCATCTGCCCAGTGCAAACTGTCCATATCCAAACATAATCCAGAATATATCATTTTTCACAAAGGAGTTTTTTTCATGCTCTGCTCCCGCAACCTGCCTGATCTTTTATTGTAAATACAGAATTTGCAAGCAGAAGGAAATCTTCTCTCTTGGCCAGAAACTCGCTATGTATGTCCCTCAGCAATGCTTCTCAGCATTCTCCTCAGTCTGAACTATAATTTCTTGCCTCAGTTTCCACTGAACACAGTTTTTATTTTCTGTTTCATGTGAACCGACACTACTTTCGTGACTTGCCTACTTCTGGCTCTTCGTTATGAACTTCTCTTAGGACAGCAGTCACAAGAATCTCTCTAATGAGGAGTTAGTCTTGTTCTTTATGAGGGGTTGAAGTGAAAAATTTAAGTGCACCTTTTATTTTCTAATGATAGGTTAATTTTTAGCATAATTGTGTGACACCAGACCTCCTAAATACTGGTATTCTGTGGAAAGTCAGACCACTAGATCATAAACCATTACTATAAAAATATGGTCTCTTAAGAGTGGCAATTTTTAGTTACAAGGATTAAAATCTGTTCCGTAACTTCAAAGCACAGGGTTCCCAACAAAATACAAACAACTTCAAACATTTCTGAATTGCAGCAATCTTTAAATAGAGAAAACTTAAAATGCTTAAGAAATTATATGACAGGCAACTTATTTAACTGACACTACAGGAGTTTTTACACAAACAAAATGTAATTATAAGGTGGAATTGAGTCAACATACTCTAAGTCAATGCCTCCCTCAATCAGTTAAAAAAAAAAAATCCCAAAATGACTCAATACCACAAACGGACATATACAGAATAACTTTTTTATCTGTTTATTATCTATTTAAAATCAGTGTGCCAACAAACCTTAATGTCTTAAAATCTTGCTTTCATTTGACCTGACTTATGTAGGTGGTCTTTTCTTATACAAGAAAGCCCACTGAAGATCATCGTATTTGTTTGTATCAGGAAGACACTGCAAAACCAGTTTTTATGCTCGTGTGTGCCAGTATTATTGCTGTAATGCATGAATGATTATGAAATCACTTAACTGCCTTCTTTCCAAAGGCCTGGTTATTCCTCTCAGGTTAAAGTACAGAGCTGGCTGATTGTGAAATACGTTTAATCATTTGTCCATCTCCAAATGTAATATTCTACACATACTGTATTTGCATGTTAATCTTTTATTTGCAAAAATAAAATATTTACTAAACTGAACAAGAGGAAAAAGTGATTTTACACTTCAAAAGTAAAGCATAAAACCCGATTCCTAAAATGTGAGAGACAGACATTATGGATGAAAGTAAGAACTTAGGTATATAAAATTTACTACAGAGGTACCATTTACTATTTATCTTTTAGCATTTGACTTTTTCCCCTACATGCATTTTGCAGTCTCAATCTAGAAAACGCCAGTATGATTTTGGAATACACATAAGATTGAGTTAAAATACTGACAATGATTTGCCAGCTATCATGATCTTTTTCCTAAAGTATTAAGTCCTACTGCAATTAAACACTATTGGAAGCATTACAATAATGAGCTAATTATACATACCATTCAAAACATTTTACGAAAGCTGTATTTCTGATTAATTCACTGCTGATAGGATGGTTACTAGAACATTTCTAAATTGTAGAATGTAACTCTTACAATCAGTTCAGCTACTGCTCCTGTAGAAATGTTTTATTAGGTATATTTATAACCTTACTCAGAAGGGGCTTTTCAGATCCTGAAAAATAATGCAGTTAATAAAAATGAGTATCTGAAGGTATAGTTCAAGACAGGACAAAACTAAGGACAACTATCACTACATGACAAAATTATTTTGATACATGATGAACTATGCAGAGTCATAACTGTTCATCAATAACAGAAGTCGGAAAATTAAACCAGTAAGGCAAGTGGTGCTAATGATAAATCCAAGAAACACTGAATTCCCCAGTAAGTGATTGTGAACTCCCTATTCAGCATCATACAATCCGGTTAAATTTCTTTGCTTCTTACTATGCGCAAATCAAGCAAGTCTCAGTTTTACTGTGGATCTTACTGCATTTGACAGTTGCTGATGTTTTCTAAAGACCACCTAAAATTATGAGTAATAAGGGAATATCAAAATAGTGATTAGCAGAAAAAAAGCCATGACATTAATCAGAGAAGTTGTAAAAGCAGAATAACAGCAGTACCAACAAAACCAAAAAAAAAAGCTAACAACTACCAAAAGAAAGAAGCTTTAAAAGCATATCAGAAGGCAAATACAGATTTTTCACACACCCTCACTGACACCCGCATATGCATTACTTGTTACTGTCAAGCTAATGGAAAGATTATGGAACTAAATCAATACAAAAGAGAACCTGGGGTAAGGCTATAAGCAGATCACCAATATAATCATTAACATGCATTAGATCAAGCCAATATAATTATTAAACTTAATTTCACTTTTGCTGTCACCTTCTTATCTTGTGCGTTCCACACACACACACACACACACAGGGGGCAAGAATCACTCCAGAAGCGACATCCTGTTCCTAACAAACTTGTTCCCCCAGGTCACATAAGTCCCAGCTTATTCATCACCACATTCCCAAGATGCAGGTGCTCCATCCTGTGACTGGCATGCACTCATCACCTACAGATGGACAGCAACTGGGCATCCAGAAAAGAAGAGCAGGAGAGAGATTATGCACAGGTTACCAGTTACCAGCTCTGAGGGATCACTACAAAAGAAAGCATCACAGTCCAGCCTACTTTCATTGTTTGTTAGTCTACTCCCACAATATGTTCCAATATGTGCCTACCTGGATGTCATTTCTGGGCATATGAAGGAGAAGATGGTGACTGGGAATCACCAGGATGGATTTACAGAACTTAGATCACGCCTGACCAGTATGATTGCCTTCTGTCATAAAATGTCAGGATTTGTGGATGAGAGATCATTGGTGTCATCCACCTTGATTTCAGGAATACTCAACAATCTCTCCCGCAGCACCTTTGCACCTAACTTGATCTAAGTTACAGTGTGGGTGGGTAAACTACTAGCTGATTAAAAAACCCAAACATCTCTATCATTAAGCTCAAACAGCAGCTCTTAATGGTTCACAATCTGCCCATAGTTGTAAGTGAATAGGTTAGGGACCCAATCCTGTTTAATTTCTTTTACAGTGACCTGGCAGAGCACACAGTGCACTCAGTAAGTCTGCAAACACTGCACTTACGGGTGTAGAAGACACGCTGGAGGCCAGGGTTGCCATTTGGGTTGCCATACAGAATAATTTAGATAGGGCCAACAAAAATGTCATGAGAGCATAGCCTGAAGACCAACTTACTGGGGAGCAGCCCCCTAAAAACAACTTGGAGGTCCTGGCAAGACATGAATCAGCCATCCACCTGGCAGCAAGGGGAGCTAGCAGTTTCCCAGGCTCTGGAAACTGAAGCACAGCCAGTGGACTGAGGGAAGCAATTTTTCTGCTTCATGCACAATGCATTACTCCGGTATCTGCACTACCAGGTCTGCTTTTGGAACCACACTGTGAAGTGTCAACAGAAGCAAGTTCAGTGGAAGGCCACAAAGACAGCTGTCAGCTGGAACACATCCTGTGATGAGAGGCTGAAGACACTGAGATTGTTCAGCCTGAAGAAAGCTTTGGAGCACCTAGTATCAAGTTTTCATTATCTAAAACTAAATCATAAAAATGATGAGGCCAGGCTCTTCACCAAGGTGCATGGGAGCAGAGCAACATCAACTGTGATCTGGGAAGTTGTAAATATTTATTAGATAAGGGGAAAAGAAACACAGTCCCTAATGGCAGAATATAAACTGCAGTTAAGAATTCTGAATATGATGCTACTCAGTGCTTGGCCCCATAATTCCATTAAGACAAGGAGCATACTTTTGTTGTTGCTATATGCTGTTTGTGGCCTCGCTAAGGCCTAATGGAACATGCAAACCATTTATAATAAAAGGCCAATTATGTTGCAAAGTAGTTTTCATTACTTCTTTCCCACTCTTTCCAGGGGCACAAAAAATTATTACTCATGGCTATAATTTCAGCCTTCAGTTGGAGCCAAATATCTACCTACAGTGCTTTCATTAATAAAGAAGGTTGCGGCATTCAGGAGTTAGAATTAAGAGGGGGGAAAAAACCAACCAACCAAAAAAAAAACCCAAACCCAATAACAAAACCACATAGAAAGTTTTTTACCACTGGAGGAGGAGAATAACAGAATATTTCACAACCCACTCTACAAGTCAGCCAAAGTTTAAGATTAGCTTTTCAACACCAATAGCCCTGCACTCAGTTGAAAAGCACCTACTAAAATTTCCATTAAAGCAACAATTTTTCCATGTGAGCCTATTAGGCATTATTTCCCATTTGACAAGAGTATCTTTCTGAAGAACAAGAACAAAGCCAAATTACTGCCTATCTTCCAGCTGAACAGCACTGAGTCAGACTACGCTGATGAAAGCTGTGCAGAAACTTACGTGCATCTCTTTTCAAGGAACAAGTCAGGGCAAGGTAATAGTACAGATAACACAAAATACAAGTCAGAGAGTTTCTATTTGTAGAAGCTACACACTTTAGTGAGAAGTCCCTCATTACAGTAACTTCCAACATTTGAGGAAAGAATCTAATAGTAAGTAAAAGACTCAACAAGAGCCAAAGCACAAGATAATTGCAATTGTTCTCCTTTAAGTCACTTCCAATTACCTGAGCACATATATTAATCTAAAAAACAACTATGAAAAAAAAATCTTCTTTCTACTTCCAAGAAAAATAAAAGGAGAGTTAACACCAAGGTTGACTTAAGAAATGTGGAAAGGTTCTACTCATATCATCAATTTTTTTAATACATGAAGCACAACAGGCAACCATTTTTAAAACAGCTTGCCACTGTCTTTTAGTCAAGCATTGTGGTTTTTTCTTTTAAACTAAGCAATGTAGAGACGAAAATGCCTGGAATCAAATTGCTGACTATTTTTCAGTGACCGCTTCACTGAAGAGACAAATTAAAATGGGATCACTATGTAACTTGACAGTGGATTTTAGTAATTCATGGGATTTTGAGTTTTACTCCAATTTTAGCTCTCTATAACTGTGTGAGCTATCAAAACTTTACAAATGCAACACAGTAGGGGTCAGAAAGTTTCCTATTACAATGATTATATTCTTTATAGATAAAGCTCCAAGGCACACATTAATCCCCAAAGTTACTGTTTTGTATTGTTCCATCAGTATTTTATCCCATACCACAGAACTACTGGAAACATCAGCTGGTTATTTTCCTTCATTCGGTTTCAGCCTTTGCTGTCATAATTTTCAGTGTAGCAGGTCCTTTCTGGACACAAACTTGTACAGCCATCCTCCACCAAAAAACCCCCACCATAGTATGCACAAATCTGCCATAATTTCTTCTGTACCTTCTTAACATCCTAAGGGACAAGTATAGCATTTTATTTTCATCGCTGTAAGTTGTGTCAGATAATACTCCAACTCTACTTTTCATCCAGAGAACTAACAAGATCTGACAAGAGAGTTTAACTAAGGATTCGTGTTTTTAGAAGAGAAGAGCGATGCTGACATCAATGGAAACAACGTTGAAGAAAGATAACTGAAAAGCATTACAGTACGTTAGACAACATCCTAAAGCAATGTTTTGCAATGTTAACCATGAGATGATGTGGATGATATGGAACTGCCACCCCAGAAAATGATGAGTGTTTTCCAAGATGAACTAGAAGTCTAGGTTAATTAAGGAATTTGTCACAAACTGCAGGAACACTTCTTGGGAGTGGGTACTGTAGGAAGCCAACAGAAGTTCTAAATATAAACACATATTATTATATATATTACTCAGGAGAAAATGGCAACGAGCTAGGGCATATGTTGATGCCACTCAGGTGTAGGTACAGATTTGAAGGGCAGAGAACAGTAACAGTTGTCACGGGGATTTGCAGAATTGCTGCACTAAAAACAGGGGGGAAAAAAAAAAAAGTCTAGGCTTTATCTTCAAGGGACTAACCCAGCCTGAAGAATAAGTGATTTGGCCAGCTGTGTGGACAAGGTGAAAGTGATACTGTAAGGCTGGTGAGGAAGAAGATCTGAGGAGACAGCAAAGACCACCTCTACCACTTAATCTGCCCAACCAGCATTACCAGCCTGAAGCCACCCTACCTCGCTTCAGTTTGTCCATCTGAAATCTATCAAGGAAAACTAGGAATGTCAATACTAACCAGAAATTACAGGACAACTGTCCTTAGGGCTCCGAGGTGATTGTTAATATTGGAATCTCTGCTTTTACTGTGGCAGTTTTGCCAATTAAACACCTTCTGTCCAAAGATGAACAAACCTCATGATTGGCTTCTTACCACCATACCACACTTGACATCAAGACCATGCCCAGAACAGATGAAGCAGCTGTACACTGTCCTCCAAAAGATCCTTGGATAACCAGAATACACAACTACCTTGTAATCTTTAAACTATCGTGGCAGAATTTGTAACCAAAAAGGAAAAAAAACAAAATTGGCAGGGCACTGACAACTACAGAACAGCTGTATTTCAGAGCTTTTCCAATTTTTGGAGGACAAATATATTCCCATTGAGATAACAGGCTGCTGTTGCACTATACAAGTCCTTGATCTAACTTAATCCATTACATGTAACCATTATTTTTCATGGTCTTTCATGTATTCACAAGACCAATCAGACGAAATGATTCAAAAATGCAGCCAGAACAGCTTTATGTGTGTCTGGTAGTAATGATCTCTCACACTGCCAAACCTCTTTTATAAGTGTCTGAATTCCAAGGATAGCTATGAATGTTCCAACTGCACTGTTTTACCCAAATTTTGTGACTTCCAAGTAAGAATTAAGCTAAGAACAAACAGATTTTCACTTGTGATCCAGCGATTTCAACTCTTCAGCAGTCCCTCTCAGTTTCCAATCATAGCAGTTAGACACTAGATCCCCTCCGTTGTTAACTTCACCAATCTGGAAAGACCTGAATTTAAACATTCACAAATGTTTAAACTTTCCCAAGTGTTTAAAAAAAGAAATACTATGAATTTCAATTACACACTAAGAAATTTTACAAGTGTTAGAACAAAATATAAAAAAGTCAGATTTAAAAAACATCTTTCCTTCCAATGTGCAAAATAAACCTAGTACAGCTGATACATTGATCAAAAACTGCTCAAATTTTAAGAAAAATTAATGTAAAACACACTACTTTACCTTCAGTCATTGTATATTTAAAAAAAAATCTCTGATTTGATCAGTCTTTTCAGATTTATGAACTTCCTTGTTTCTCCCCTTTGAAAGGCCTTCCAAAAGCTCCAGAGGGAAAAAGAAAGTAAAATAAAAAGCAATATTTAAGTAAATATTTAGAAAAATAACTTCCTCACTGAGTTACTTCAAAATCACTTCAAGACAGAAGCAAAAAAAAAAACTGTCTGAAAATTTCCATGTTATTTCTTGTTTTTCTCTCACGTGCCTTTTGTGTGGGCTTTCCTGGGTTATGTCCAAGATTTACAGCTATTCCAAGCAACAGAACTGGGATTTCACAGTTACTGCAACTGATGCAAGAAGCCTCATAGGAATGATCTCACTCTATATTAACCAAAGAGTTCGCTACTTATTTTTAACGGAGCATTTTGAGAAGCATAAAGCTTCTTTCAGAATATGAAAGCCCAAAAAGCGTTAAAATCTGAATACTGTTGTCAGGAACTGTTTAAGTGTCTGCTATTTGGAAATTCTTTAGCTGCTAATAAATGTTTATAATAGATTCCGAATCCTTTAAAGAAAATAGTAGTAAGCTACGTGTCAATCTCTATTAAAAAAAGTTAAACCCCGGATGATCAACCTTTCACAGAAGAGTCAGTCTATGCAAATACCTCAGGTAAGAAGATGAGGTGTAGAAAATTGCAGAGACTTGACTTACACATTTCCCAAACATCTAGAAAAAGTGTTTTAAAAAACCCAAAGGCCAAACTCTGAAAACAGCTGCCAAAGTAGGAAACATAAGTACAATTTGTTAGTTAAAGAAGTAGTAAGATTGTTAACCATAAACAGAACATCAAAATTATTTACTACTATACCCAAAAGCCAGTGTGACATGAGAATTCAAACAGGAGTATATTTGATATGTGTGGTGATTAGATCAAAGAAGACATTTTTTCATGTGCTACTAATACAAGAAAACAACCAGAGAAATGAACATAGAAAATCCATAGTCATCTGAATGAAATTATTAAGTAAAGAAAAATCTAAAACTGATTGTGACATAGCCCTTTTTTTAAGGCCACTGAATACGTAAGATTAGGCACTATCACTGCATCCCTGGGGGAAAGCCATCCATGAAGTTTTGTGGAACTCCTTCCAGACACAGCTTAGCATAACCAAGAATATTTTGTCTAAATTCTCACGTTGGCAGAACCCTTAGAGAACTATGTTTCAACTGTGGCATCCTAACTTACAGCTTAGTCAGTACCAGCATGTTGTGCTCCTTTAGCTCCAACGCAGCACTCACGCGTTGTCTCCTCCGGCTGAGAACAAGCTGCCTGCAGAATGATCAACACAGCCAGAGCCAGAACCATGACTGAAGGCTACTGAAGCTCTAATGTCATCTCCACTGAAGTCAGCCACTGCCCTGGGCAACTGGATTGGTATTTCAGAGACCAAACTGTTCATTTTATATCGATTATCTAATTAGGTCCAAATCAAGCTCTTTGTGCAGAAGGCTGGGTGCCCTGGAAAATGGATATTAACACAAGAAATATGCAAATAAAGTACTGGAGCCTAGTGTTATCTGTCTGAAATTCCAGTTGTACAAGTGATTTGAGCAGTCAAGCTCTAAAGCATATATCCTTTTTCTGATTCTTCTTCCACTGGTTGCTAACTTTTTTTTAAATACATATAAAGTCAGGCTTCTTCAGAAATTACAATGTCCCGCTGATTTTTTTCTTGGAAGCATCTAACAGTTCTGGACACCTTTCCATCTTCAACAGAGTATTTTAAAGAATCCAGAAAAACTCCTGGTTTATAGAAGATTATCAGCTACCTGTATTTAAAGAGCAGTTCCTGACCTGCTGCTCTTCATCACTGCTGTCCTTTATTTAAGAGCCTCACCTCAGAAGACACAGGTAACAGTTTCAACTTGACATCTTGCCTGAAAAAAAAATTATTCAGGTAATTAAATACCACAGGACAGAGAACTTTACCAATGATCCAGAAGACTCTGCTGCGTTTTAATCCATGACAGAGTTTATACTTTAAACCTGTACACAAGATCAGAGCCTTGGACTGCAAACCTTCCAGCCTTCTCCTCATTAAACACTAGTTATGCTTTCAGTGTTTTAACCAAAGATTTCATTCACATTAGTCCAATAACAATGTGGACTGTCAAAAATTGTTATGTTCTCATGTAAATTAAATTAATTTAGTTCTGGTAAGTAAAAGTTACTTGGCCAAGGTTCTACTATATGAGCACCCATGTATTTTCACAGCTCTGCCTTCTGGCAGGCAAGAAGCTAACAGAAAACAGGAAGCCTTGGAACACTGAACAACTTCTGGTACTTATGCTTCAAGTAAGTATGAGATGTATAATTCAGCTTATTCGGCCTTCTCTCAACAGTTTCTAATGTAAGTGTTTCTTCAGTCACAACAATCATGTAGCAGAGCAATTAGAGCCTGAACTATATGTTCTATTTGATGGAATAAATAATCGAAGTGGCTGTTTCAACCATATGGGTAATTTATATCAAGTACTGAATAAACCATCACAAAAAGAACAAACGAGGAATTTTTGGATACACAACAGTAGGGACACTCACTCCGGTTGCTCCCTTGCCTCATCCCACAACTACCACCCCATGTACCTTCATCTGTAATCTAATACACCACTAATACTCATCTTCTCAAACTTTCAGAACTGAAAAGAACTGGATGCGTGTCCCAGTTATGCTATCGATTTGTGGGGTGACAAATGTCATCTTGGTTGTTCTCAAGCTTTGAGAACAGAAATAAGCCTGCTCTGCATGTGCAGGATGCTTCAAGTTGATGATTTCCAGAATTCAGACAAGCTTGTCTTTAAAGAGGGTGTGAAGCTCTAGGTATCATATGGCAGCTGGCGAGAAACAAACCCCAATGCAAGAACAATTCTGTCATGAAAATTTTCACAAACGCACAAAATTAAGCAATTACAAATACTAAACTATTTTTAAGTAACAAGCTGCAATTTCTATCATTAAGAGTCTGTGGTGAGCTAAAATTTATCACCACAATAGTGACTGTAACATTCATTACCTTATTTATATTAACTATCATGATAGAACAGGGGCTTTAAAAGTCTGTGAACATTCTTCAGCTGTACAGAATGGCATAAATTCAATTTCTGTTCTTAATTCTCTACTTAAAAACCCAGTGAAGCTGACAATACATTGAATTCGTGGCTTTCTCCCAACTCAGTGAAAATTAATTCAAATCCATTTCATTACGATACCACTCTTAGCCTTTTTCTTTTCATTATAAATATCAAGCTTTATTTTACATGTATTATCTCAGAGCCTAATGCATGAGCACCACTTGGAAAATTAATATCCCTCAATATAACTCCTATGCATGGGCCTTTGCAAACAAGAACTTGCCCTCTGACCATCTTATCAGTGATTAATAATAATGTCTGTAGAACACTTCATCTGGTTACCTGTTTCCTCAGAGACTGAAAAAACTACTTTGTAAGATCAAAAAAAGAACAACAAACTTTGTGTCGGTCAAGAACAAAGGCAACACTTCTACCCATGGGAATCCTTGAGCCACAGCTGCCTGGACAGAGTATTCCAGGGAAGCATCAATGCAAGCTTTCCCTGTCCTGGTCCTCTCTAGGCACTTAGCAGTAGAAACTTCGGTATAGCCTGGTATGGCACTTGTAATGTTCTTTCTGGTGCTCTTTAGAACGATTCAGAATGCAATCTGTGACAGACAGAGCTGATGTAACCCACAATCCATGATGCTCAAGAGCTTTGATGGACCCATACCCTTAAAGACTATTTAAAGATTTTAGAGAACTGTTTCCTACTTGATTGCCAACAGCAATCAAATCATTAACATAAACCAAGACTGTTCTCTTACTCTGTTATTATTTACCTTGACTGACAGGGAGCACTTCATCATCCTTCCAGCCAGGTATTTCAAGCCTTTATACACAATCACCCACAATCTACAGGCTAACTCTGTGAACTGGCAGTACTCCACACCAACAGAATTATACTAGTCGCAGCTCTTTAAAAATGATTAGTGGATGTAACAGAAATAAAACAGTGCAATATACAAGCTATCACTCCTGATCACCTGAGACTCAATTCTGCTTCCACCGAAGAGGGGGAAAACTTCAATTTCTCCACAAGAAATCGTTATTTTCCCAGTTTTTTCATATTATTTCAATCAACTTTTCTCCAAACACAGCATCTGATATACTGAAGGGCAAAGGCAGTGCACACAGGAAATACTATCAGGATGAACCTACTTAAAATTACAAAAATACATGTTTACATTCTTTCCAAGGCAAATCATACAGCGATTTTTAAAAAGTCCCCACAAGCATATGAAGACACTAAAAGTACAGCCTTTACTATTGCCACAGCTCACCACACACGCACACACAGAGACACAGGTACCTTAAACACCGCCAAACCCTCCCCAGCAAGCGCATAACCCCAGCACAGCCTAGCACGCATCACAAGCACGGCAACTTCGAGCCGAGCCAAGCCGGTGAGGGCGGAGAAGGTCCCGGGGGCGCTTGACAGGAGCGTCCCAGCGGCACCTCGGAGGCGCCGCAGCCCCGTGCACACCTTCCCCACAGAAACTTAAGGAAATCCCTGCAACAGCCGGGCAGTGCCCAGCCGCGCCGGGGGGCAGCGGTGGGATCACGGTGAGGACAGCACCTGCCCCGCTCCTCAGCTCTCCGCCAGAGCCTGTCGTGCGCCTTGGCCCCGTGAACTGGAAAAAAAAAAAAAAAAAAAAAAACAACAAACCGAAACAAAACAAAAAAAAAAGGAGAAGTTGTCCGTTTCGGACTAAGGCTCCGGGCACGGGCGCGATGTGAAACCGGAAGGCAGGGCACCGACTGCGGGCCTCCCGCCCCGCTCCGGCCCGGTTATGTAAGGCACGGCTACCCCGACGGAGGGGGAGCCCCGCGCCCCTCGCAGACACCTCCGGGGGCCGAGCAGCTGCGCCTGCCCTCCCCAGCCCATCACGGCGAGCCGTCCCCAGCACCGCTCGCCCGCTCCGCAGGTACCTGTCCCGCGGGCGGAACCCTCCCCGGAGGGAGCCCGGGGCCACGTACCGCTGCCCACGCTGCCACCTGCCCCAGGTGTACCGCAGCGCCGCACGTCCTCCGCCGAGCCCCCCGCGGCTGCCCCGCCGAGGAGGATGGGACGCGGGCTCACAAGGCGAAGAGGAAGAGAAACAAGCCGAAAGGCTGCCTCCCCCTCCGTCGCCCCGGGGGAGCGGCTCGTTCTGCCGCCTCCTTCCCCGGAGCACAACAACAACAAACACGGCGGAGCGGAGCGCAGCGTGCGGGGCGGGCACAGCCCTAGAGCCGCCGGCGCTGGGGAGGCCCCGACTGCCCCTCTCCTCTCCTCTCCCCTCCGTGAAGCCGCCCAGAGAGAAGAAAAAAACCCTCACAAAATAATAATAATAATAATAATAATAATAATAATAAAAAATAGTAAATCACAACGCACCCCGTGTATCCTCCTGGGCTGCGGCGCTCCGGGCACCGGGCGGGGGCAGCCAGGGTGCGAGAGGGCAGCGCTCACACGCACTCACCGCCCACCGGGAGCGGCGGCCAGGTGAGGGAAGAGGCAGGGATGAAGCCGGGAGTGGCGGCGGCCAGGTGCGGTCAGAGGCAGGGATGGAGCAGGAAGCGGGGAACCTCCGCGCCGCGCTCAGGAGAGCTCGTGAGTCCCTCCCGCCGCCACACAGCCGCGCCTCCTCCGCCCGCCGGGGAGCCGGGAGCTACGCCCGTTCGGTGTCGGCGCCCTGCGGCTCGTTCCCTTGCTCCCTCCTGACCCCAGCCTTCCTCTTGGAAGCCCGGCGGCTATCCCGCGGCACCTGCGCGGGAGGTGTGCCCAGCAGCCGCGCCCCGCCGCCCGTCCGTCCCTCGGCAGCCGCCGGCAACCAGGAAGGAGCAGCGGGCGAGAGCTCCCGCCGGGAGCTGGGCAGGGACCCCCGGGGTGAAGAAGGGACGGGAGCCCGTTACCCCCGCGGGGCGGGCACCGCGCTCCAGCTGCGAAAGGGACGCCAGCGGCTTTGGGCCACTGGGAGCTGGGTTTGGCCACGGCCTCAGCGGGGCGAGCAGTGGCAACCTTCCTGCCTGCCCTGCCCGCCGGGGCTCGCTGCCCTCCCGGGCCCGGCTGTCGTGGGCCGGGAACTTCCTCCTATAACTGGGCTTACTGGGATCCTGATAAGTCTGATTTCCCGGGGGCTGGCGGGAGGGATAGGCAAAGGGACCTGCAGCTTTAGACTCAAAAGTCACACACCCGCAACAGAGACCGGGTATCGCCGTGCTCTGCCTGGTCCGAGGCCCATGGCAGACCTCGCTGTTCCAACGGCAATCCCACACTGTCCGGTGGGCATCCTGCAGCCCAGAACCCGGTGTCACCTTAGCTCTAGGCACAGGCCAACTTCAGCCCCCTTCGTGGAATGAAGCTCCAGCGCACGAGCCCCTGGGGTGGGGCTGCTTGGAGTTCAGAGGGATGAGAAACTGTCTTTTGAGTTTCAGCCAGCGTTTGGGGGTCAGTTCACTTGGTTGAATACTTCAGGCAGTGTTTCCATCCAGTTCAAAAATGCAAAAGTACAATGTAAATTTATATTTTTTGTTAATGAAGTCACTTTATTTGAAAAGTTCGTTGGTGATTACTGTATCTGTTGCACCTGCACCATGTTTAAACCTCTATAAATAGAGACTTACTAAGCCAGCTATACACCAGTTTCTCATTATGTAAACCTGTTTTTGTCTTGCTATTCATCTCCAAAGATGGAGGAGGTCTTAGAACAGTATATTGGGCCAGATTAGAAACTCTATGTTCTCATGAATAAACAGTTATTTGCATAAATATTTCCATTGTACGAAATGTACGTCCTACCTTCCTAACTCCTTACAGTGCAAAGTGAGAAGTTTAAAACATTAGTCTTTATTGTATTTATTTATCTACTGTGCAGATAAAATGCTGGAGTGTGAGTTAGTAAAGGTCACGAAAGGAAGGTTTGCAGAGGAAATGAAGAGGTGGAGTATCACCATTATGAGCAATTCAGAGTCTGGGAATTTTATATTAAGGATACATAAAATACTGCTTTGAATCACCTCTTTCCTCACACTTCTTCCCTGGCAAAAAGGTATCACTTCTTTTCTTGGAAATTTGAGGAAAATACTAAATGAGTTTGATACTTTAGTTTTATGTATAGTTTTTGCTTTTAATTGGTAACATTGGCAAAAAGCATGAAAAAAGAAACCAATATTTAACAACTTTAAAAGACAACGCTCAATTTCAGATTTTGGGTGGTCATACCTGTCTTTTTTTGCATAAAAATCTCAGGGGAAAATTAGATCCAAAAATCTCATCTGATCACACTCTCAGAAGGCAAGTGAATAAATTGTGGCAATGAGATTAGAACCCAAATCTTGCATTCTTTCATACTGTATGTAAGTTTGAGCTAGAATAATTACCCTTCGGGCAGTGGGCCATGTATTTACACATGTGAACATCTTTGCATACAGATGTGCATACAAAAATTGTCCATTTATATATGTGTGTGTGTGTTTATCTATGTACAATTATGTACACTTACTCTCTTGAGGCCTAAATGTCTATGAAGGTATGAGGAGACTCACAATTGCAGAATGTGGATTGTCATACAGTACATGGGAAAAAAATTTGGAAAAATTACTGCCCTTGTACAGCTGTGTTACCTGGCATAGCTGCAACATCTCTCTCTTAACATGTTGAACATCTCCCTACTGTTCAGTTTGTAGTTTCCCCTATTGTTCCAGGATTTTTGTATGTAAGCAGATGTCAGTATGCTCAATTACGTATACTCATACAAATTAAACTTCTGTAAAAAGCACTAGAATCAGTGAACAGCGTTGGTAGCTAGAAGTGTAGACATTCTGATTTGTCCCTTGTAATTCTGCTACTAAGGAAAGCCAGCTCCTGAAAACTCTTAATGATGAAAGCAAGTGTGTATGTTCAGCAGCAATGTGCCCACATCTACAAAGCTGGTATCGTTTCTTCTTTTATTTGCTTCCTTTTGCAGGGAGAGAAGAAAAATGTCATCTTCTTTTTAAGTACTCCACACACTATTTCACCCCAGGTCTTTGGGCCACCGTAAAGAATTCTATCCAAATAAAAGACAGTGTGAAAACAAGTGACACAGGAAAATTAATCTTGATTTTTTTTTTAATTAACTGTGTATGAAAAAATTGCTTGAATCAAGTATGAAATGTTCTCTGATGCAAATCAGAGAAAGGCAATGGAAGGAGAACAGATTTTGCACAATATTTCACATATACTTTTATACTAGAATTGCCATTTATTATTCTTAATGAGAAGCAATTGACCTTGTTGGCCAATAGATTAGACTTATTAGGAAAACTATAGTTTGTATGTGATAGCCTCGTAATGGGTAACCAGACCAACATCATATAAACTCAGAGAAGGATTTAATTAAAATTCATGGAACACTATTGAATTAAGATGAAAGAACAGCTATTTGCTTTCAAGAATTGAAAATGGCAAATGGCAAATGTTGTAATGAGGAACCATCACTGAGACAGAGGAGACTGCTGATGCAAGATTAATGATATCAAGCCCTACATGCAGAGGAAACATAATCTAGACCTAATTAGGAACTCATTTGAAATTTTTCATGAATAGACCGTCAATGAACTCCAAATGATAATACTTTCCTTTAAGTCTTAGAATCAAGTCTTGATTATAAAGATTTAGGAAGTTGCTGTATTTTCACAAAACCTTTTATTATGTGTGAGTCCTTGAAAATAACAAGTCAGTGCTTGCCCTATTTCTATAAGCAGAATCACACAAATTCTTGATACTATTTTTTCCAAGAAGACTCTGATTCAAGAGCATCGTCTCAGCAAGTATTTTTTTGAGTACTGTCGGACTGTTTATATAGGCAAACAGAACACCATTACCTGCAGATGCTGAGAACTATCACAGACTGGGAGCTATGTGTTAGTAGTCAATGTATTTCAAAGTTAGACTTGGTTGCTACGAATTTTCTGTATGGTCAGGGTGGCTAAACTTTTGAAGATCTCTGCCAAATATTTAGAAAAATGGTTCAAAGTATGTCCTTCTTCAGTTAATACCTGTGAAAGTGGCGCTTAAAAAGCCACCATTTCTGAAGCCTTTGAGTCCTAAAAAAACTGCAATTTTACTTTTTCAGTGAACCTTGAGAATCAGGGTGGTGTTCTGCAGCCACAATGGGACAGACCCTCTTTAGAAATCTTGTCAGAACACTGTTACTAGCCATGGATATTAAGGCATTTGACCTCATTGTAAATATGCGTTGTAAAGAAAATCTTTCTACTGGTAAATTATGATTACCTACTGGATGAAGCAGCAGTGGATGAATAACAGTATAATAGATATTGACAGTCTTTGCAAATATGATATATCCTTGCCTGAATGAGAAAGAAAAGCACTTGTTTACAGAAATACCGGCATTTAAAGATCTGAGTGATACTGCATTTTAGAGCAAAAATAGCCTATCAATGATCAAACAAGAATTTTTGTTCCAAATTTTTCACCTAAATAGTTGTCTTCAGATTCTAAAGCATTGTTCAAGAGGTGAGCATTATTTTTATAACACCACCAATATCCTGTTTGCAGAAAAAGATTGAAAAGTGGTTGTAGTAGCACAGGACTGTGAAGACGAACATAGCAGGCTTTCAAACTAATTTTCTCCATTTCCTATTTTTTTTTGTCTCTGTCTAATCGTTGCCTCTGACAACCCAGTTTTCTGTGAAAATTATCATCTCGCAAGTTATTTCAAACACATCCCATGTACTGCTGCAATATAGGTCAAGGAAGTCGTATGATGAAAGGAGGTTTTACTCTTCTGTTTCTTCTAACATGAACATTCCAGCTAATGGAAAAAGTTCATCAAAAATATTTGATGTGTTCAAGTGCTGTTAAGAGCATTACCATGTTTCTGCTTTTCACTTATTCAGTAGAGAAAACATGCCTGATGTGTACAGTTAATTTACAAATGAATGAGTAGAAAACAAGCCTGTGTATAAATACCTCTTCACTTACACAAATTAAAGTGTCTGTGTTCTTAGTAATTACTCACAGATGCGTGCATACACACAGATATACATAAATATGATACATTTATAGCCCTGTTTTCTTAAGTCATTATAGAGTGTGTGAAAGGTTCCTGTGGGCAGATGGAAAGTTAACTTCAAGAGGGACAGGAATTAATACATACAGAACTACCTACAATGAACCTCTGTTCTTCCCATCTTCCCTTTTACACTTATTACACCTCGGCTCTTACGTGTGCTTCGGAAGTGGGACTTCTCTTTGGGATGACCAGCACAACACTTCCTCTATTTCAGTATAGATGCTTTTAAAATAACAGTCCTCACTCAGCTCAGTGCCAGAGGAAGTTTCTGTCTGTGTCTCCATCCGTTTTCTGAATCCAGTGTCTGCAGAGTGTTTAAGTACTGGTTTGTTTCTAATGCCAGTTCTCCAGCCATTTGGAGAAATCATCTTTATTCCAGAGATGTGAAGTATCTAACTTCCTGTCACAGTGAACTTGGAAACAAATGTAACAGGCAGGACTGTCCAGCTCGAAGTCCTTTTACTTTTCATCATTGTATCGCATAGAGCGTAGCTAGGGGATACAACATCATAAAGACACCCCAAGACAATCATACAAAAAAAATAAAGAGGAAGAATGCTTTTGTTCAGCTTTAAAAATGAATGTTTGCAAGTCCCCAGGTGAAAGTTTCCAAGAGGGGGTAATTGGAAAAGAAACCAGGCTTGGAGAATAAAGACAGATTTAGTGTACTTACTAACAAGAATCATTACCTGGAACCCACAATAAATTAACTTTTTTACTATTCTTTATAAAATTGTAAGATTCTGACATTTGAACTTCCAAGTTCATTTTTATAAGGGAAATAAAAGGGGTATTAAAATATATGATAAAACCTAATGAGAATATGATTTTGTATAATCATAGTCCTTGAAGTTAAAATCTGTAGAAGGCTAAGATTTGTATTACATGCAATTTTTGACCACCTAGCTCTTGACTTCAGTGCAATTCGAGAGTAAATCACAGAATGCAGATGTGTCTCTACAAGAGAATCTAATGTGTGCTCAGATCAGTTTTACGCTGAGTAAAACATGCTCCTTAAATCTCAAACATGACAGCCATCATTATAGTTTCTCCTGCTGCAAAAAGAGAGAAGCTGTAGTCACTGTGTGGGCAGACATCTACAAAGCTCTGCTTTATTGCTATTCAACGCGTTTCCAGCAAGAGGAAGTCAACCAGCCTCACACATGAAACTTACTCCAGAATGCCTGAGCACAGCTGCAGCAGTATCAGCAGAGAAAGAGCAGAAAACATTTTTGATAACTGAACTGGGGCCTTCCCCTTCGCACTACAAAAAACAGTCCCCTACTACGAAAAATAATCACGTTTTGCAGCTGGGGGTTAGTTTTGTGGGACAGGAAATCATGCCATTTTTCAGGTTTGATATTGCATAATCTAGAGGGATCTGAAAACAGGCAGTTTTCAGTACAAATCTATGCAAAGTGTGCAATTATAGGGCATGTACTTGCTTGCACTGCTTTCCGTTTTCCCCGCTGGCAAATACTTTTCTGTTTCATACATGGCACTGTGCTAACCACTCTCATATCTCTTCTTTCAGTTGGAGCAGATTAAATAGCTAGTGTAGTATACATAAGAAGGAATTTTATCAACTATGCCTATAGTGCTTGTTAATGGACTGCACATAACTTTGTTCTGCTACTGACTTTGGCTCGAGTTGTCAATGTATAACATTCCCTCCCCCTAATTCTACATTTGCAAAGTGGGCAAGTTAGCAAATTGAAGATGAACAACAAAAGGATATTATTTGGTTTTTAGAAAGGAGGGTACAGTATCCTTGCAGGGTGTTGTGTCACTACAATGGAAGAGGTCCAGAAAACACGGATGTCAGTGGCATTTTTAAAGATTAGCACAGTAGTATCCCAATTTGTGCCAGAGAATGCCTGTTCTTGGTGATCTCTTCTGACTGGCAGGTATGGATTGACTTATGCTATGGGGTAAGCAAACAGACAATTAGAAAGAGAGAGGCTTTCAGTAGCAGTTCATTCCTTTACTGTGTGTGCTGCACTGCATTGCTTAATACTAGACTTTATCCCAGATTCAGAGATGGTGGATAGGAGGACGATTCAAACCTCAAACAGAAAAGTGCTTCAGGTTTATGCACCTAATAAGGTTAACCATAATAAAAGATTGCTATTTGGACTGGCTGTGAAAAAAGCTGTAAAAATTAGAATGATGGACAAATCTGAATCTATCAAAACAGATACAATATTCAGTAATCACTGTCAATAAAGTTCTGATCTTGTATTCATGACCAATGGTAGATTGAATAGTGTTGTTTTCAATTCCCTTCTTCTTTACAGTCACAATGCAATAATTCTCAACTTTGAAAAGCCAGAGCCTCCAAACATTCAGACAATACATGACTATCCATTTGGAAGTTTCAAATGGGCTTGAGCAGGGTAATTGCTATCTTATGCCTCCACAGTCAATACTGAAAACTTCACCTTAGGTAACTCTGGAATTGACTATTCCAAGCTTTCTGTTTCTTGGCCGAAACAAATGTAAGGTATGATAGGGCAGTGCTACCTAATATTCATTTTAACCTGCATGGTAGATCTAAACTCTAAATATTAACAAGCCATGTGGACTTTTAGACATACACTGCAAAATCTAAATTTGCTTGCTTGTTTGTACATGAAGAAAGCAACTTTCTGTACAATCCTAGTATATGAAATAGATTAAGCAATGTTTTGGAGATTTTAGGGAGGGGCATAGCCCAAGTAAACTGTTCTTCCCAAATAGTTGAAATTTGACAAAATTTTAAGTGTGCAAAGCTGAGTCTTCCAATGGGTGGTGGTAACCACCTAGCAGTACTTCCAGGTGGATCTATAGTCTCTTTTGTTGGTAATTATTAGGTATTTCATAATGTATTTGATATAAATGTCTTGTAAAAAAACTATATGCAGTTATGAAAGGGATAAATATATCCGTTTCTCAAAGTACACTACTGTATAGGTTTTAAGAGGTTCTCTGATCTCTGTCATAATGAAAACAGTGCAGCTTCTTTGTGTTTAGTTGTTCTAAATATTAAAGCTTTCTCTTGAAGGTAAAAGAATAGGCAGCTCAGAGATAGCAGTAGACTACCACATTCCTGGTTTTTCTATTTCTGATAAGCTCTAGTTACTAGTATAAATCTTCAGTTTCATTAACAGAGAAAAAGATTTAATAAATGGGAAATTAAAAAATAGCTTTAAAAAAAAGAGGGTGGCAGTAGGAGGAGGTACAGGAAAGGAAAATTTGGGACTCTGATGCATTTCAGCAGGGACACACCCTACAGTTGTCCAGATTCCTTCCTCTTCAACATGAGCTAGAGAAAAAGGATGGGCATAAAATGGGTGGAAGGAGCCAGCTGAGAAAGGATGCAAGTAATTTGATAGGACAAGATGAAAATTAAAATCTTGAAGAAATTAAACTTTAAATCTTTCCTAGGTAGTGCCTTTATGAAAGGGCAAACAGAAGCATTAATGCAAATGGGAGCAGGCAGCAGAACTGTGGGAAATGGCAGGGGCTTACAACTTTATAACATTATAACATTAACTTCATTAGAAAAGGGCTGAACCTGTAAATCTCCCAGTGTATAAAAGATTGTTATAGGCAGGACAGGTAAGAGCAGAAAGAAGGTGGGTTCATTTGTTGCAAAAATGTTTAGAGATGGTGAACACTAAATAAAAACATGGGGTGAAGAACCAGAAGGAGCTCCAGTTCCTATTGCCTCTGCAGCAGTGTGAGGTACAATCAGTGCTCTCTCCTGGGGCTGCTTCTCAATGCCTCTGGAGTTCTCAAAATCTGTCCTATGCCCTGCTGATGGCATGCATGCCATGAGAGTCACACATCTTCTTGGCAGTCCAAAATATCCTGGTAAGGACTAAGCAATGGGCATGGTGGCACTCACTGGGTTAAGGAATTCCACCGTGGTGCCAGACCACAACTGATGTTACTTGCAGCTGTGGCAGTTTTATGCCGGCGACAGCAAGTGGCCCAAATAGCTGGCACAGGTTTTCATAAGAATAAATATCGGGAAAAAAGTTTTGTGTTCAATTTCTTGTGCAAGTCCAGTGTAGGGGCTCAGTGACGGTAGCTGAAAGAGCTATTTGTCAGATTAAGTATCTTCTTTCTGTCTTTTTTTTAAATGAGTAGAACCAATTTTTTAATTAATTGATTTTACTAAAACTGGTAATCAAAGTATTGTGTACAGTTATGCTATTTCTGCTCCAGCTGAAGCAAGAACGTTTGTTTGTGCATGTTAATGATGCCACTAAGCAGAGAGGTGACAGCATGGTTGAAGGGAAAAAGTTATCTTCTTAGAAACTGCATAAATAACTGATTTTGTCAGATTTTTGGTTAGTGGGATGAACCATCCAGTGTTCAGTGCTTTAGAAGAATGTCCTTTTTCTAAACTAAAGAAAGTGTGAATTATAGTCCATTGTTGTACAGCTTACACAGCTGTGGAAAGATTGGAATCTGATGCATCACAAAGAGAAATGATGTAAACTGGAAACATGACATTTCAAGGGGAAAAAATACTTAAAACGGAAAACAGAAAAAGAAGCTAGTTAACTTCTGCATGAAGTTGAATTTCCAAGAAGAAAAAAGCAAAAGAAAGCCCAACAGATGTTTTGTGAACACTTTTTAAACTTACTGTCAGCACTTCCATTGGGAAACACCCAAATTCAATGAGTAAAGGAGTTTGGAATTAAAGTGAGTATATTCATAAATTTGAGTATATTTTAATAATTTCATGAAACTAGTCAAATCATAAAGTTTCAGCCCAGAACACTGAATCCTGTGTAACTGTTTGAAAACGTCTTCATAAATTAATAAACTTGCAAAGGCCAACGTTTATGGTTATAAATTGTAATTGTATAGTGATAGGTGTAAATTACTGGAAAAATTTATCAGAGCTGAACAGCTGCCAGTGGCTGAAAATAGCCCAGTAAAAGTCTTGCCAGTGTGAGGAGTTTTTTGTAGACTGGGCTTATCTGTGGTTCAGCCTTAGCCCAAGGAAGTCTTTGTCTGAAAATAGCTCTGTGTTAGGCATACTTATTATGCTAACTGTAAATATGTTGTTTTCAACCTTGTGTAAGCTTTCCTTCACGTGTAATAAACCACTGCATCTCTTTCATTAAACTTGGTGTTTGTTACAAGGGTAATTGTAGGCCCTGGCTAGGTTTCTCTTCCATGATTTTCCATCAAGCCCATTGAAAACCTGAAAAAATATTCAAAAAGTCTTTAGATGTTAATAAAACAAAGAGTGTTTTTCTAGATAGATTTTCAACAATATTCAAATAAATAAATTCAATAATAAACTCCTAAAATAATTTGTAAACAGCAATTTTAAGATTATAAGAAAAAATGTTTTATTCACTATACTTGGAAATTCACATTAATTTTGTTCAAAGATAAGTTTTGTGAAAGTATTTCTGTAAATTAGCCTGTGCTGGAGCATGTGCTGGTGTGTGTGCGTGTCCAAAATAGCAGAAGACAGTTGTGATTTTTTATTAATAATGTAGCTGGTGCATAATTTTTCCATCGAGTGTTAGCATCTCACAGCATGAGAAAACAATGTATTCAAAAAGGACGTGACAGAGGGAAGAATATTAAAGAGTTCTACTGTAGAAAGACTACTAAAGGAAAATGTGATTTTCATGACAGTAACAGCCTATCAATCCATGTTAAGTCAGGTACATATTTAACACCTCAAGGCCCTTGGATTGAATACCTCTTTACATAACAACATTTGTTTTCACAGGTAACATACAGTTCACCCCTATTACCAAAATCTCATGCTGTAAAATTCTCTGAGAGTTGAACTTCACCAAAATGAAGGTAGACTGAAAGTATGAAGTGAAAAGGTCTGAAGACTGTTATTTTCTTTTTGTGTGTATATAACCCACCAAAACTGGCACAAATCTTTACAGGAGAAGGTAGAAATGACACTGTCAGATTATCTGCACTCTCAGTTTTCCCTGTAAGCATCTGCAGAGCTCTCTCTTTATCCTCCCTCCACTTGGTGTAACACCTTCAATTGTAATAATATGTAAAACAAAACCACAACAAGCAAAATGCACCCGCCCACTGCCCAAATGAAAACAGCCACCTGCAGCATGACTGCAGTTAAGCTTCCCATGCACTGAGACAAGTGCCAGGCAAGCTGACCGATAGTATTTGCCTTGTTATACTGCTTCCCATCTGCCTGTGCCCATCTGCTGCCTTCTCTATTATTCAAGGTCCTTGTAATAGTCACCATCTTTTGCTTCCATGTTGGAAGCAGCGTTTAGCACGAAAAGGCCTCGGGTTCACCGTGGCGTTAATAAACATAATTGCAGCTAAAACACTTTTATTATAGTGTGGATTTTATTTTTCCCATTTTGCTACATCAGCTTCTCATGTTGTGTAATTGCAGTTCATGACAATCTCTGAAGAATTCTGTACTACCTATTTTTTAATGAAAATGCCTACCTCCTGCTGGTTTGGCACAAACTAAGGGCCCCAATACAATCAATTTGCAGACAAATGGGGTAAAATATATCTTTACAATGACCAAACATGTTTAGTTCATGACTATTAATTAGCTCCTGGTTTTCCCATCAAATGGGAAAGAAATTACTTAAATCTCTGTTTTCAAATCTTATGCATGTCTTCAAAAACTGTCAATACACGTAAAAAGTATTACATTTCTAAAATTAGGATTGCCTTGTTGAAACTAAACTGCAAACATTAAAGGATTCCTTTCAGCATCAGGCTTCTTGCTGATCCCGAATGCTGAACAAGCTGAGCACAATCTCTCCAGCCTCACCAAATCTTGTGTTTTGCTCTGCTTGTCCTGAGTGCTGGGAGTGGCACTGAAAATCATCCCATTTTTTCAGTGGAAAGCGTCTTTGAGTGGGGAGAAAGAAGTGCTTTCAATGGGTGTTCCACTTGCAAAGAACAGCTTGCTGACTGTCATCTTGCACTTATAATCACTGAAGCTGCCTATTCAAAGCAGTATGTGTCTGCTGTCCTTAACTCCAGATCCTTAACTCACATGCAATCAGTCCCTTTCCCTTAGCTTAATGGGCAGATCTACATCGACTTTAATGTCAGCTTAATCACACTCTAAGCTCTTCAGGGAGAGGAATTGAATTTTCTGTGATATGTGGAATCTAGCTTGCTGTCAGAGATTTAATTCAGGGTGATAGACGATAACACCACCACCCCCCGGAATTCATTTTATTAAGTAGAGAAGAGAGTATTTTAATTATAACTTCTGTCATTAGACCACAGTTTAAGTGGAATATTTAGGTTAAAATAAAACATCTCAATCATAAGCTGGTCTTTATGGATACTCCACAGGTCTGTCACTCAGCACTGCATATAAATCAAGTCTCTTTCTTCAATAATAGATTGTTACTTATCAATTTCACATTCTCTGTTATTTCCCTTGCAGAGTAATATGTTTAGAAGAAAACTATTTTTGTGTTGTCAATTTCTCTCTCTCTGTATCCATGTCTTAAATATTACATCACAAAGTAAATAAATAATTAATTCTGCTTTATCCAGCAAACTTGAGAATTAGTGACACAGTGCACCATTATTACATAGCTGTATTGGGAAAAAAAATCTCACTTTAGGATTAGATCTTGCAAATTCTTAATGCGGCTTGAAGTACTTTTTTTTATTTTTTACAAGCACTACTTTAAAAAACCAGTGACATTAGTTGCAAAGTCTTTTACTATATGAAGTGTCAGAATAGGTGAATTTTCCTTTATACAATGACCTGTTTTACCAGGAGCCTTTAACACACGTGGATGTACTGCTCAAGAGAGGTGCTGTGCCATAAGGTCTGTGAAAGTGTCATTGTCTGTAGGCATGATTAAGAAAATATCTAATATAGATGTGCTGCCACCTGTCTTTTTTCCAAAGAAACTGTCACAGCCATTCCATTTTAAGGCTGGGAGTTAAGTTCCCAGCTGTTGTGACCCAATTCCGTGTCTAGCTTCTGCTTACACTCATAATTAACTTTTCAGTTGTCATAACAGGCTTCAGATTGAACTACTGTGAAAAGAGGTAAAAAAGTGGATGTTACACTTCTCTGGGGCAAACAGGCTTTGATTTATCATAGAGGTGTAGAATGCTTTGGGTTGGAAAGGACCTTAGAGATGATCTATTTGTTCTGGCCTTTTTTTTATTTGACAAAAAGTGTAATTTGCTTTTTGCTCTTGAAAAATTAGTCTCATTGAGGAAAAACTCCAGCTATTTTCCTTCATTTTTCCTACCATTAATCAAAGAGAAAAAGGCTGTAATAGTGAACTAAATGCAAATGATTTGGGAAAGGAAAATGTGATCATCATGACACCTGATATAAAGTTAATGCATAACTATTAGCACCTGATGAGCTCATTAGCTATATTGATGCACAAGATCAGTTTTATCTATTATGAAACTGTTTTTCCCCCTCCAGATTAATGAAATTGCTAAATTTGATCTCTGTGCAGAATAAGATGAGAAGACAGCAGTAGAATTGTGTAAATACTGCCAATGCTTTCTAAATGCATTCAATCAAGCTAAAAGACCCCAACACATTAATTTTTCCATTTTTCTCTATCATGAAAACAAAGACATTTTTGGTTCAAGCTCCCCATCAAGTGTTTGGGAAAAGTATCCCAAGGAGTTAAGAAGCCTGAGGGAAAACTACTCACTTTTGAGGTAGCATATTTTTTAGATTTCTTTAGAGACCTTTCAGGGTCCTGAAACAGTGAAGAGGGCTCTTTAAGCCTTGTCAGAGCCCTGGCACGGCATTCAATTAACAAACACAGCCACTGATCAAACCTCTCTCTTCATTACTGGAAAGGATCATGCATATGCAGTGAATTGCTCAGCAGTGACAGGATAAAAACAAAATTTGCATTCAGCCACTGTCAGGAGCTTAATTCTTGTAGGAATTATGCTTCAGGTAGAGGACTTACATTCCCAGACAAGCAAATATTATCTACAGATGAGACGGAATCTTCTGGAGCTCTCTAACCCTTTCAGGACTGAAGCAGCCATAGAGATTTTAATTTTGGAGGATGGAAAGAAGGCACAAGGTCTGGAATGTAGATCTACAAGATTTCTGCCCATCTTTACTCATAAAAGACACTCAAGCACATGCTTACAGCAGCTCCAGTGGGATTCAGTCACGTGTTTTAAGCTGGATATCAGTGGTGTTTTGAATCAAGGTCAATAAACATATATACTCAGTGATCACACACTGACTAGTTCTAGTTTCACCAAAATCTTCAATTTTGAGACGCTACTGACTAGGTAGAAAAATGCCTTTTCAATTATTAAAAAAAAAAAAAAATTACGTTTACGGCTTTATTGTCCTAGGACCATCAATATGTCAAATTGAATGCTTTGGAGTAGGAGGCTGGAGATCAGTCACCAAAATTCATTGTCAGCCCAGGCAGTACTCAGCCAATAATGAGAGGCAGACAAGCACCTAAGTGTAATTATCTCAGTTATGGTTTCAATGTACAGATCGGTATAGAGTAAAAGTGCAATGAAAGCTACATCCCACACTAAAACATGGGAAGCAGTCATTAAAGAGGGGAACAAAAGAATTTTATTCACCAAAATAAAGTTTTCTCTACTAGTTACATATAGGCAGAAATGCCTTGGCCAAAAGGTTGCTGCAAGAAATATACACATATTGAATGAGGGGAAACAATCCTTGTTTTCATTAAGAATGGCCTGATTATCTCCAGTGTAAGCATGGATTAACATGAGTTTTGGAGCAAAAGAATGAGTTCATGTAGATGTCCTCAAAGGACTGAAGGGAAGGAGAGCTAGTATTCCAACAAAGGATAAGAAAAGGGAAAATCGGGATGTAAGCATGGCTGAAGATGCACTGTGAAGATGCTTCCCCATAGGAAGCTAAAAACAGCTTAGTGATGGGCAAGATTCTAGGTGGAGGTTACTGAGCATTGCAATCTGAGACAGGAGGGAAAGGCCCAAGCCACAAATGAAAAACAGACATAGTATTTACATAAATAAGGGTGAAAGACTTTTCTTACGTAACCTTGCCTAAGGTACACAGGCAAGGTTTTCTTTCACTTCTGCGTGTATATCTCCTTTTTTGGTAATGATTTGTAACACTGCTGCTTTGGGATGTTGTCAATAAATACTTGTATTTGCATTCTACTGTAACTGGGGTTGAATGGGATTTAATTTAACTGGAACTGCATGACATCAGTAACCCAAAAAAATCCATATACTGGGTTACCTCAATAAATCCCTGCCTCCTTAGTACATATTCCTGTACTCAGAGGGTGACAGAACAGGCTACATTTCAGTAACACCAATCAAATGGAGAGTTTGCACCACAGACATCAGGAGAAAGTCATGGTTAAATGTGAGGCTTGCAAGGAAAATGCCAGTATCATTATTGGTTTCCACTGCATTAAAGGCTGAAAGAATCTTTCAGGAAATAGAAAAAAGCCACATACTCTACAAGCTGCTCAGCAACTTTGGAGTAAAAACTATATAGGAGATGAGGCATAAATATTTCATGAACCAGTAAAACTACAATATGATCTTCCAATGCAGCAGGCTCTTTCCAAAAGCTTTGCAATGCATTGCTCTTACAGCCCCCCAGGGGTTTTCTCCTTTTTGAACAGCGGAATGACATGAATTTCAAAAGCAGGAGATTATGTAAAAGGAAGAGAGAAGATGTTTCATTCAAAACCAAAATGGGAAAATCAATGTGTTTAGCTGACATTTAGACTTCATATTTATCTGTAATATTAGAGTCCGTAATCTGGAATTGCTCTTCCATCCTCTTACTCTGCCTTTATTTCTGTACCTCCCTGAAAGTGTAGGCTTTAGTGTATATCTCTGATGCTCAGAAATGCAAAGAAAAGGCTTTTTGTTTAACACTTCTGTGTTCTGCAATCATTTATAAAAACAAACTAATGTATTGGTTACTACATTTTTAATTATTATTACAACATTTCTTGCAAGAAGCTGCCAAGATTGTATTTGCCCACCATAACAGCAGAGTCAGAAAACACACTAAGGGCCATTGTGCAGAAGACAAACTAGCCAAATTAAGGAACAAATGGACGCAAAGACAGATGAAATTGCTTGCTTAAATATGCAGTTTACTTGTGACAGTGGCTGCAGAAAATGTGGGTCTTCCTGAAAAAAAACTATCAGATCTAACAGTCTATCAAGTTTTGAAAAAGTTTGGTCACATATCTGAAATCTACAGTTAATCTCACCCGAATTTCACAAAAAATCAGAGTCCTACTCAAAAATTATCTGGGGAAAAACTAAAACCATGAAACAACCCATGTTCATCTGTGTTATTTGTTTTGTTAAACTGCTTTTTCGTTCCTCAGTGGTTCCCTTCAGCCTAGTGGTATCTGTTCCCAGATCTTGAGATCTGTAGTATTCTGTACAGAAATGAGCTGACAGACAAAATCATCTGTGAATCAGATGACCCTCTACAAGGAGATTGTCCCTGAGGGACATAGTCTGTGCTGAAGAGAAAGCATCATGTGTTACATAATCCTTAAGTGTTAGTTGATGCCTCGAGTCACGAGTAAGGCACTGTGGCAGACTCTGGATAAAATGTACTAAGAAACTTGAACAACTCTCTGTGGGTAGGGAACATAAGACACTCTTGATAAATACAGAAAAGTTAACCAAGACAATTCCTAGATCTATCTTGTATCTTCTGAAGGTACATCATCTGAAACCCCAGCTTCTAAGGCAGAAAGCCCTACACTGTGTTCTAGCATATGAACAAAGCAGATCATTAAATTCAACAGGGTTTCAAAAAATTGTTTCAAAAAACTTGATTTTGAGTGCTGTGCAATAGGGATGGAGCCAATATGCATTTCACCAACAAGCAGTCAAAACCTAGCATTTTTGTCTTGGCATGTGGCTTGTACATCTATAAAGATGGAGGAGTAAAAGGCTTGGACCTGCCACCACCAGCAGAATAGCTCACTCCGTTCTTTACACTTTATGAACTGGAAAATACAATATAAGGCACTCCTGCCTACTTGTTATGTGAGAAACTCTAGTCTGCTAGTGCAGAATTTGGTGCAATTTCTTCCTTAAAATTCCAATATTACCGTTAGAAAAGTGGGAGGAAAAGTAAACAAATAAATTAAAGATGAGCGCTGTTACAGGTTTTCATTTAAAAAAAAAAAACTCCCCCACAGAAATTGTACACTCTCTACTGTCTGGCACACAATATCTGGTTTTAGTCTTCAAAGCAGATAAACAGGAAAAAAAGTGTTGGTTTTTGTTTTTTCCTGCTAGGTGGATATGCATAATCTATATATATATTTTTTTTCTATAGTTAACATACTAATATTACTGCATCTGGTGACATCCAACTGTGTCAGGTTACAAAACCTCTAGCCAAAGAAATCTTGGTTTGGCTAACCAATCTGGTCACGCAAATCTCCTGACAAGATCTGGGAACAAACTGGGACTCTGATACTTTCACTTTAGGAAGCTTTTCCAATATACTGGTTTGAAGCATGTGATGACCACACTGAGAGTCACGATCTGCTTTGATAACTTTGGAATTCCTGTTAGATGTGTGGTAACAAGTTCAGCTTTTGCCACACTTGGGAGACTAGCTAACAGTGAAATGGGTTTTTTTGCAAAAGGTTATTGCAAAAGGTTATGTCATTAACCAACCTAAAATCAATGTAAGATATGCATATAGTGAGCACAGAAGAGGCAGAGTGAAGAATGCTTGCCTTGTCTGAATTATTTGCAATTCAGTGCTGTTGCCTGTAACACAGTGGGGCTGCTACACAAGCAAGTGGGCACAACGAAATGTTACATGTTGGCCAAATCTCTTCTTCCTGTGGAAATTCACCTGTGTTTTAACATATTCCTTTCACTCTGATGTAGGGTTCTGCTAGAAACAGGTTCTTCTGCAGTGTTGAAAGAGAGACTACTATTCCACCACAGGTGCCACCTTTCTGTGCTCTGCAACTGGCAGATGGCAGTGCGCTCTCCCATCTCGTCACTGGGGTTACCTGTACTTGAACATCTCCAGCAATGCAAGTAATTTCTTGGTCTTATGTACACCCATAGCATTTTCCTCCTGGTGCAGAACAAGCTGGAACAATGTATTTGTTTTTAACACAAAAGTGTCATGGGCCAATGCCATGATGCACCAAAGCTTGGCTATTCCTGTCTCACCCCGGAAAAATAGAATTAAAAGTCAAGCTGCTCTTGCTGGGAAGAGAAATGGGCAGGTATTTTCTGAGGCTCTTGGTCCAGCTTAGACACAGAAAATGGGTCAGTGTGAAACCCAATGTGTCCCATCTTAAATGTATCCACAGCAATTTAGACTTCCAGTTTGTGTCCATTTTCTACACCAAAGATATTACTTACTTATCTGAAATGTTGAATGGGAAGGGTGGAGAGAAAATACTGACTGTAATGGACAGTAGGTGAAGAAAGGACCTGTAAATAATGACACCAGAGCACAAAACATTCTGCCTCTCCTGCCTCAAACAAGAAAAGCAAAATCCCTTCCAAATGCAAGGAGTTAAATAATATTTAAGGGAACACCATCTAGGCCTGTCAGCTATCTTTTCCTTGGATACAAGAGTGATACTCACCAGAGGACATTTCATTCTTCCTCTAATGTTTATTCGTTATCCAAGCATACTAATTAATTATATGTGCCCTAGAATTCTTGCTGGGATTTGCAGTCACTCAGAGATGAACAATGTGAGAACAGAATAGGAATAACTGTGTCATAGGCAACTCTTGCCAAAGTACATTCAAAATTAATGGGTCTAAGAAATTATTCCTTTCCTAATGAGAATCATTAAGCATGAGAGTGAATTTTAGAAACATCTGAAAAGCATAGCAGGCTGTCAGTGGTTTCAAAGCTTAAGCAGCAATTTGAGCAGTTATTCTCTAAGGTGAAAAAATAATGTTTGAGGGAAAAGTTAAAAAATATTCAAGCTGAGTATTTTGCAAACAAGTTAAATCTACAGGTGAAAATGATAAAAGTTCTTGTCTTGTGATTAGCAATTACAATACATTTAAATTTTAAAACACTTTTAAATTGTGGCACTTTGCAGTATGAAATGGTGGTGTTCAGTGAAAGGTTGGACTTGATCCTGGAGGTCTTCTCCAACCTCAATTCTATGATTCTAAAGTGTACCTAGGGAAAATGAACCAAATAAATATATGGAAAAATATAATGCCTTCACCTGGAAGAACTTACGATCTAAAGATATCATAGAAAGACAAGAAATGGATGATAAAAGCAAACAAACAAAAACAAGTGAAAGGCACCTGTATTTAACATGTTCTGTGGACTCCAATCATTCATTAGCAAGCCAAAAAAGGTAAACCCTATGCATTAAAATAATATTTAACAAGTATACAAAAATGGAAGTAGAAAGCTTGTGGAAGAGAGAGCAGTCAGTGACACTCAACAAAATTTGAATGAAAGAGTATCTAAATACAAGGAAGTCTCTAGCTAGCTTCTAATACCCTTGCTTTCTTGTTCCTTTAGCTTTCATCTTTGACACCCTCAAAGTGATACAATGTACAATAAATACCGGTAAATAAGCTTAGGATTTGAGAATATACTGAATCAACTACCATCACTGCTATTTTTATTCTATTTTCTGTTACCCACCTCCAAATATTTCAGTGGGAGATGCAAACATTTTTGAAATACAATACAAATCTTTACAAACAGGAGGAATAGCTCATTTTGGAGGTCTTGTTGAGACACTGATTGTTACCTGACATAGTAGTTTAGGTGTACCAGGCTCTAAATATAGTAGTTTTTAATAGCCACATAACTTTTTGTTTCCTTGCTGCCTGTGTAAGCAACCCTTTGCTAAGAACAAAATGCCAACCCAATCCACAATAGACCTAATATTTATCATCTCTAAGGAAGTGTCACAGTTCAAAAAGCAGCATCTTTGTTCATAGAAGACTTTAAAGTTTTGAAAATAAGCAATAAAAGCAGAGCTTTTGTCTAGCAACAGAGTTATAAAATTACCTTTTCTATTTACTTACTGTCCTGGTTTGAGACAAATTGGAGGAAAAATGTCCTCTGATAGAAGGCAGATTTCAGCCGCCCCTCCCCCACCAGGTTCAGGGAAAAAATTCCTTGGAGGAAAAAGTGAAAAAAACCCCTATTTATTTAACAAGCAGAGTGCACACAGGCACAGGAAAAGAATAATGCTAAATAATAAAACCTCTCGCTCTGGAGACAACCTGGTAAATTTCAGAGTCCTTTCTGTGGGTGTGGTCTCTCCTCCAGAGCTGGAGTTTGGCGTGGGCCCCTCCGGGCCAACAGTGTAGGGTCTTCTTATGATGTTCTGGTGTTGATGAACAGTCCAGAAGAGAAAAAGAAGAAACCAAAGTTCCAAGGAACAGAAAGTTTGCCTCACCTAGCAGGCTGTCTCTCTCCTGGGAAAAGGAGCCAAGAGCAGGCCAAAAGGAGGAAGGTTGCTTCCTCCCTCTTGCCACTGCAGCAGAACGCAGGGGAATGGAGTGTCCTTAAAGCACAAACTGCTTTGAACAGTTCACCTGGCTGCTGCTCCCCCCTCTTCTAAATCCAGCTTAAAGCTACAGAAAAGGCACAGAATTCATGTCTGGGCATAGAGCAGGTGATAGGGGATACATATCATAAAGTCACCCCAAGACACTTACCAAGAGATAGAATGCCACAAAATTTGATAATGAGCCTTTCCTGAACCAAGCTAGTAACTATCAATTGAATGCATCTATTTTTCACAATACTACAAGAATACGGGGGATGATTCTGTCTGGGTTTCACCTTCAGTTTTGCACTGAGTTAACTAAAGCTGTGTCAATGATACACAGTGATGAAGAGATTCAAGTTTTGTTTCTCAGAAGAAATATAAACTGTTAGTGTTGATATTTAACAATGGGAAATCCTATTTAAATTTGTGAGTATGAACAATCTTCTAATGGAACAAATTCTGACTAAATCTAGAAGCGTCATGAGATATTGCAGCTAGAACACAGACTGAAATCAGATCAGAGATCTTGGCTGTCATTTTCTAGTGCATTAATTAGTATGTTAATCTTTTCTTCTGAACTCTTAATGAGGCCCAGCTTCCTCTGCCCACACAAAGGGAGAATCTTTAATATCCCTTAACTGTTAACAGAAGTGTGAGTCAGTACGTTCATTATCCTTAATGTCAGTCCTTTTCCCAGAGCAGGAAACTAAGAGAGCCATAGCAAAAAGGAGGAACTTCTGGAGAGAAGAGCCTGGAGACATGCTGGCCTTTTCCCCAACAGCTGATTTAGGGATGAATTATGAAGACAATGCCATTTTGCTACAATAATCTTCAGCAACTGTTTCGTGTCAGAGTTACACCTTAGGGAGACTGTAGGTTTTCTCCTAGGCATCTGTGCTCCATTACCAGATGCAACTCCAAAAGGTTCAGGTAATTCCTGTGAAAGGTTGAGAAAGCAAAGTCTGAGCAGAAAGAAAGAGAAATACAAGTGGAAATTCACCACAAGTCCCTGTGGTCTGTCAAGGAAGTAAATTTATTTCATATAATCCTAACCCTTTCAAGATTAAAAGCGATGGGTAATATTCTTCCGCTGCAGCAGAATTGCAATTTTAAACGGCTGCAATGGCAAATTGCATGAAAAGGATTAGTTTACATTGCTATTAAGCACTGCTGTTTTATTAAGTCTCTGAGGTCTCCTACCACTCTCTGCACTGCCCTAAATAACCATCTCTGTGCCACCTAGTGCCTTTCCTGGACTTCCACCGCTTCCTAGTGGTCTTCCATCTGACAACCAGTGAACCCTTTCTCCACCGATTTAAGAAGTTCTGTGGTATTTGGTGGCACATGATGACAAATGAAACATCAGTTCTGCAAAACATTTAAATGCTTTTACACTCTTACTCTCCTGAAAGGTGCACCTGAACATAATGCTGGTGCAGGTACTGTCCTTCCTGAATGAAAGAAAGGAAACTGGCAGCCTCTAAAGGTCTTATTAAACTCTCTTCCTCCTAAATTTTCCATCTTGCACTGATGCTCAGGCACTTAATTAGACTAGACCTGCAGGATAGTTTAAATACATGTTAGATGATGATCTTTTGCAGATACGGCATACATTTGTCCAAAGCTAGGCAATTATTCATTAGCTTTAAACAATTTCATGTAATGGAATATTTATGCAACTCTACACTTTGTCCTTTATCTTTGCATTGAATGAGGCTGCTTAATTTATAGCAATTAGGACACCATAGAAATAAGAGGAATTTTGCCTACAATCAGATGACTTACATTCATGATGTTGTCAGGTTGGCTTTTTGGTGTTTTGTTGGCTTTTTAGTTTTGATCTATGTGAGGCTTAGAAAAAGCTGTCCCATCTGAATGGTAAAGTGCTGTATTAAAATTTACAGTGGGAAAGGGCTTGAAACCAAGAATGAATTAGGGAGAAATTACTGAAATTTTTAGGATCTAAACAATTTTACGAAATTGTTTTACACAGATTTGTTTGATTTACATTGAGAGTACAGCAAACAATTCAATCCTGACAGCAATACTCACAGCCATTTCTGAATTTGAAGAGAAAAAAAAAATCAGAATCTTGTCACTACAGCTAACAGTTTATTTAATATATATTTTTTCATGTCTAAATGTAGTGACCTTTAGCTTAACACTTCATACTTCATTTGATTTACAATTACTTCTATTCTATTACAGACATGCAATTATCTGGCCAGCAATTAACGCAATATTTTAGCACAGAATTTGAAGGATTAAAAAAGGCAGTTTTAGTCTGAAAAACATCCCACTAAATGCTAGTATGATATCATTTTTAATAGTCTTTTAATTTTCATTATTTTATTTTGTTACTTGTGAAGTTTTGGCACTTTTGAGCACATTTTATATAGTGAAAACCAGAGTTCTGATGTTGAAAATCACTTGCTGAAGGCTCATTATATTTTTATTACAGTATCTAAATATAAAAAGGATTTGGAAATAGTTGTTCTCATTCATGTTTTCAGCAGATGCTGTGCTGAAATGCAGGTGACAGCACAGGACAGAGAAGCAGAGTCTGAAGAAATGTTGACAGGAACAAGGAAAAGATTAAAAAAGTGGAAATAATTATATAAAACTGCAAAGTTATTCAATTTTTCTGTAGCATTTATGAGGCTTTCTCCATCTTTTCTGTCATTATTTCATGACTGCTGAGTAAGGAAATATGAACTCTCTTGATTGTTGTTTATCACATTACAAAAACTTCAATACCCCCTGAATACATAATACTTAGAGAACAGACCAACCACAGACAGGAAACATAAGAAATATTAAGTCAAGATTTCTAAAGTTAAGAAATGCAAACATAAGGGCCATCACTGTCTCACCATATAACTGGAAGATACTGTCCAGTGGTCCCCCTGCCTTATTCAGCACCCAGCTGGATAGTGCTCTGCAGATACTCAGCAATTCAGTATTTTGGCTATGTTTTTCCCCACAATGTGCAGGTAATGCATTATTATACCTTATTTATCACATTTACACTAAACTACAGAAATACCATTCTAAAGTCAGAATGGTTTATTTTCTCATGGTCTTTTATGCTGCTTGTAAACACAGCGCTGGGATGTTTCACAGCTCACATGATACATGAAGAGAAGAATACAGCCAGAAACTAAAGACAGATGTTCCTATTCGTTTAAGTACCCAGCCTGAATTGTCTATAGTTTGTTTTCAAAGTATCTAATAAACACTGGAATGTCACTTTTTGAATACAAAAAAGCCAAGGTCTCTTCGGCTTAGCTTGTAGTTGTAGAACAGATGCATAAGCGAATTCAACTTAGCCCACAGCATTTAATAGTCTCACTTAGTGAAACTACACATCAGTGAACAAATACAGAGTGATTACATAAACTATCATACTATGTAGCTAGCTCACTGTATGCCCACAAGAAAAGCAGTCAAGATTGGTACAATCTTCTACCAAAATAGCAAGAATAACAGTGACAGCTACAAGAGCCTTTCATGGCCACAAGTATTAGCTTCCTGCAAAAACTCTGAGGTCGCTACTGCTTTTTCTGTCACTCAACCCCACAGAGTAAAGTGAAGTGTCTGCATTGTGTTACACTTCAGGGCAGATATGATTGGATATTACCCTCACAGAGCTCTTTTGTTTTCTGGCTTTATTTGTTAACATTAGTAAGAAAGCTCCACATTTTCCTTATTTCAGTCTCAGCACAACCAATCTCACTCAAGCCCTCTGAAAAAAAACAAAGAATGGAAATTTGTAGCCTGAATGCCTTGCTTTCCTAAAAGTGAGAAAGAATTACAATAAACATTGTAGACAGGCCTGAAAGGACAAGTTGCAGGCCTTTTCCGTTTGCATTTTGGAAACTTCCATTGCCATTTGATTATTAGTTTGCATGTGTGCTACCATAGCACAAAGGAGGATGGACTTAGAATTGTCCTTCTCATTTTTCTCACATAAACTTCCTGAGTTTCAAGATACAAACATATGATTTGTTTCCATACCTGGTTTTACTGCATTAAGATTTAAGCAGCTCTCGAGTATAGCACTTAAACTTAAGGAAACAGTTCTTCTGCAAGACAGTCCATTAGATATTAGATCCCGCCCTCATAGCAATTTGTTCTTGGGAATTGGCATCTATATGGATCTTAGATTGTGTCAAAAGGAGCTGTCAACAAGATGCAATCACTCTACAGTACAAAATTTGCAACACTTTTGGGACTTTAACTATAACACAACACGAAATCGAACAAATACAATTCACTTCATTAGGCAAGAGAAGCAGCAGAGACCTTTTAGTTCACCAGATGAATTTTTACTTGTGTCAAAATTCAGAGAAGTCTAACACGTGCAGTTCAAATGATGTTGCCTCAAAGTAGTACATTCACATTTTGTAACAAGTACTGCACTATTTCATGTTTATCATCTGCAGCTGGCAGCCTCTAAGTTTAGGAGAAAGACCTGTCTACACTTGAAGAATGGGTGTGAATATACAAAGCAGGACTTGTAGATTGAACCTAATCAAACCGCCAGGCCTGGCATATTCTAATATTTTGTCTCAACCAACATCTTCTTTCACTAATCTTTTTACGCTACTAGCACAGCATGTAAATGTAATTTAAATCAGGGACTGAAGCATGTTGAGACTTCTTCACTGGTGTATTGTATCTGCTTCTCATGTTTTCAAGTTTCAGCTGTTATATCTTACTAGAAAAGCATATCCTTTCTGATAAATAGGTCAAAAAAGCTAGTAAAACAAAAGAAGAAAAAAGTTTGACTTCCCTTATGTATTACTCAATTTCCAGTTGAGTGTAGAAAGAATTCTTTCTGTTTTAAAACAGAAACCTCTTAAATTCTCTTTCTTTTTGTTGAGGAAAATGCCTCTTTCCGTATAACTTTGCAGATCCGTGGCCTGGTCAGCAACCATTTTGCTCAGAAAGGATTGTTTAGAGGATTTAATGATAACCCTTTTAGGGGGACAGAAAACACATTTCTTTATATTACAGTGGATGGTTGCAGCTGTGCTCCCAAACTTCAGAACATTTGAATTGCTTAGAGGGAGCTTGAACTACTTACTGTGAAACCGGCTTTTAAAACTCAGCAGTTTTACCCTACTTCAGTTTTCCTTTGATCTGCTGAATGCCCAACCTGCATTATTTGTAAAGGTTTGTTGATGAACTTTCAAATTCCAGTCCAATCCATTTCTTGCCTTGCCTTGACAGAGTTTCGTGTATAACTGCATCTGTCTCACTATGAATGAGAGACTAATTTTCAAGACTAAGACTGAAAAGAGTTGTTATAACAATCTTTTTTTACCTACTGCATATGATTCAGCCCCGAGCATTAGTTACAGAACTCAAAACAAGTTAAAACCCCTCTGTACATCTTTCTAGAAGCTTGACTTCAAGGGATAAAGTTTTAATACTATGACAGTATTTCTCCATAGTCTCAATTAAACCAACCTTTAATTAACAAATATTATAATGGTTTACCCAGCTGAATTAATCAAGCTAGAAACGTTCTAATTCAAATTTCCCAAAGTGATGTAAGTTGCAAAAGGTCCAGCTTAAGAGCCTTTATTAAATCACTCAGAAGATGATGCCTGTATACTGAGAAATGGGAATCTGGATGAGCAGTGTAAGACTGAAACAATAACCGGAGATGTTGGCAAAACAGGAAGACTTGGATTTGTATGTGTAACCCATTTTATTTAAAAGCAGTGAATTAACACATTCTGGACAGTAACAGACCCATATACAAACTTGTCTTCATTCTTCCACCAGTGTCACAAGCCTGAGGTATACAGTTTCACCAGACTGAAACCACCTGTTCAGCAGTCTTGTGCATGGCATGCAGTGCTTTAAAACTTCTTGCTCTGGGACTAGATAGGAACATTTCAAAGTGCAGATTGGCCACGAAGCAGTGCAATCTCCTTCAGTCTCTCTGTTTGCCAACAACAGCTTTATGAGGCAGTCACTTTTCATCTCACTGCATCATGTCTGAAACAAAATGTCACTTCTGATTAAAGTTAGGCAAGAAAGAGGGATTGTCAAACACAAATCATGTTGATAACTGCATAACAGAAAGGATGAGAATTTTAGATTATGTATGATGATTATGTATGCAAACTTAATCTCACCAGTGGGTAGTACTTATCCAAGTTGTTCTTTCTCATTATAGAATTACCAGCTCTTGCAACTGGCTGAAGTCATTAACCACCATTCCAAACCACGTGTGAATATACAAACCTACACTGGTTAGAGGCTGCAGATCCCACAGCATCTGCAGCTGCTTTCTAGTTGTTGGAATATTGAAGTCCGAATATTCTAACAAGAAAAAATCTTGCCAGTCTAACACTTAACCCCATGAAATTGATATTAAAATGGTTACAATAGTGGATGACTTTTCCCTGCATACTGACTTCTGAATCAGCTGCAAAGGAAACAATAACTCTGCAGAAGTTGCAGTCAAGTGACATGAACCATTGATGACTTTAAGGAAAAAAACCCACTAGTATCTGAAAGGTCACAGTAGAGGACTGACACTTTGAAACTTTAACCAGAATTGTAAATGATTTCTATTCCCTCTTGAGCACAGCACCACCACAAACCCTACCTTACTGCTGTTTGTCACTGGACTATTTTTCTGGCAGAGGAATTCTGTTTGGTGAGAAGAAACGTTTTTACCCATAGTAAATGTTACATTTTGAAGCATCAGTTTATAGCTGTCAGGAAAATAATAAGATTAGAGGGAATTGAAGATCTGCAGATGTTTCTGGTAATGTTATGCAGATCCAATGACTGTACTGTGTAATATTTACTTTAGAAAAAACATACCACAGCCCCCAAGATATGCTTATCCTCAAAAGTACAGTACATCACTCAAAAGGCATGTAGTACAAGAAATAAGATCCAGAAATGAATATGAGATTTATCGGTACTTCTACTTGCTAAAGAAAAGTTTAAATCTGAACCCCTTGACAACCAAGATTTCATTTTCTGTGGTAGTGGTGCTAGTGCTTTTTCCAGATCTTATATAATTCTGTGTAGATTCATGCATATATGTGCAAACAGTGGAGGCTTGAGGGAAGACCATTATAGAAAATAAAACCAGTATGGGTCACTCATTATCAAGATAACATTAATCAGATTAAAATATGTAGGCAGCTATGCTTTGAAACACAGGAGAAAAAAAAGAAAAGGGCTGTTTCTGTGTAAAAGACCATCCTGTGATTTTTGTCCCATGTGCCCCTTTTCCTCATCAGTCTTAGTTCCCACAGGCCTGTCTTCTGCAAGCTTGGGGATAGTCAGAAAATCCTCAGTGCAAGCTCCTATGCAGGGGCTCAAATGCATGAGAACGGTATGACACATATAAGCATTAGAAAAAAATGTATACATACATATGTATATTTATACACACAAACTCACACGTGAAGGCAAATATTACCAGTTATCTCCAGAATCACGCTTTGCCTCTCCTGTGCTATGTTTCCATTGCATGTCAACATTTATTAACATAGAATGGCAAAGGTTTTAGTGAGATTTCTGAAGCTCTGCTTGGAACAGAGCCAGCTTCCTCCAGTGCAAGAGTCTCTTCCAACACACAAGAAAATAAAGGAATGTACAGAGGAATGGAACCTTGGAACAAGAAATGCAGCTCCACTGGAGCCCGTGAAGTTGTCAGATGCATGGTCAACCATGAAATGTGGTATTAGTGAAGAAGTCAGGCTGATGGAGTTGGAGGCTGGAGCTGGTGTAATGTTTCCTGTGCTGGGTGCTTCATCCTGCAAAAATAATTTCTTCTACTGGACCCTAGATTTGGAATTAGTGCAGTGTTGTCAGGGAATGAAATTGCATTGCCACTCAGGGATTTTTCCATTAGTTTGTCCTTCTGCAGGATATTTTGGCTTTCATTGTGCATCCTGTGAGTGACTGGGCAAGTGAGAGATGGAAGCAAGTTGGATTAGGAGAAGGAATAACCACTGAGTGAGGGGAAGACTGCTGTCCTTTGAGTAGCTGATCCTGTGGGAGGATTGTCCTATCAGCCAAAGAAAATTGGATTTGGCTTCTGGCTGAGATATAAAATCATGTTCCTATCCACCTTTCCCCAGCAAAGAGCATAGTTCTTTCTCTAGCAGGTTATGGGAGGAGCTTGAGGAATTGTAACAGAGCATTACACAGAACAGGTGAGTGCAGGACTTGTCCAGAAACTGCTGCATGCAGCTGGCACAGAATGACTGATTCCTGCTCCCTGGCCTGCTGCAGTGGGAAATTAGAGCGGGATCTGGTAAGACCCATGTGGCTGTGGGGACCTGCTCTCTAGCAGAGTTGTCCCACTGCATAAATGTAGATGCTTGCAAAAAGCAAAACTCTACACCATTTGCTTTTGATGTTTCTGCAAAGGTGAAACATGAATGAACCATGTGCACTAGACATATCTGGTGCTTCAAGCTTTTTAACATGTGAGCCTGCTTGCTTAGGCTACTGTGAACTCATTCAGGAGTCTAGCACCAGGCTTCTAGGGAGTACCCAAAGGACAGATTTCATTTTCAAAAAAGATGATGCTTTGGATTTACAGTAGTCATACCTCTTTTTATCAGACATACTACCTGCCCCAGGGACTATATGTATAGTGTACAAACTGTAATCTCTCCATTTTCCCTGAGAAGCCACCCCCTTGGCTTGATAAGACAGTATTTCTGCATCATTATTCTACATAGGAGCACAGATCCTGGCCATCTCCTGATGGGTGTTGTGTCATTGCAAGCACCTCTTCCCCATCAGTTTAAGAGGCTGAGGTGAGTTCGGTAACAAAATACCCCTTGAAGGCAGTGTCTTTGTTGTTGTTTTCTCTAAGTAATTGAATAATTTTTAAAAATGTTCCTTCTATTTCCCAACCTTACCGGTGTGGCTAAGTGACCACTTGCACCTCTGACAGCAATGTCTGGTCAGGTAACTTGTAAAATAATATGTACAGCAATGGCATAAGAGCAATTGCCCACTGAGTCATGACAGAATCTTCCAAATCTTTTTCATTATTAACCTCTGGATACTCTGACCTTGCAGGATGTAGCAATAGAATTAAACTGAGCAGAATGCCAAAATACCTGCTAATTAACTTTGTTTAACTTCCTCTAATATCAGTCTATGAACAGGATATGGTTTCAAATAATTAGACATATAAGATCTTTAAAACTTCCTTAATTGTTTTATTTTCTAACTGTGTTAGCGGAATGATTTTTGAACCCTTTGGATTTGTTTGTACATTGTTAGGGCTGATGCTAGTGAAGAGGTGCTCTGTGGCTTCCCCATCGTAGGCAGGAGGAATCTAACATTACATCTTAGCTCAGTTTAGAAGGAGGTATGCTGAGCTTTAGAGAGCAACTGCACAAATTAATTCTACGTAGTAGAAATGTAAATCAAGGGATTGAGCATATTTCTTTCAACTCGGGGAATACAGGCTGACGTATGTACAAGTACAGACAAAACCCCCACTTTTCATACTAAATTAGGAAAGGAGTACAGCGATACTTCCTCTCTGCTGCTTACTGAACCATCTGCCTATTTATGATACTGCTGATTCTGCCAAGAACTGTTCCCTAATTTTACAGAAATCAAGGAGAATCTTTGTGGTTTTTATAGATCATTACACAGGTTGGACTTCTATCTTTACTGGGGGAATTGTACAATTCAAGACAGCTGTACTGTGACTGTACAGCTGCAGTCACTTCCCTTCCCAGAGAGAGAAACTGCTGAAATGCAGTCTCCCTTTGACAGGACACCGTATGAAATGGTCTAATTCACTCATTAATGCCTCTAAGGATAATGACCACTAAAAACATATGTGGTAACATTCTCCAAGTGAGACGCTCCTGGTTCTATCCCCTTCCTTCTGAGTTTCTGATGTTTTCATTGTCCCTTGTAGTTTCATTATAGGTGCATTGGTTGATCTGCACACTGAAGTGTTGAAACTGGAAAATATCCATTATATTTGGTTTCTTCATTATGTCAGTGCCAAAAGAATGCTTCCTGCTCTTGCTCTCATGTACCACACATGATGGCAATGAAAAGATGTGTGCAATTGCTAAGCACGCTACAGGAGGGAACCGGCTGTAGTAACCAGCCCTTAAGTTGTCTCTCTTGTTTTGTTTCCCTATTAGGTGTGACTAGTAGACACAGAGAATTTAAAGTTTTTCAGTAAGGCTATAAAACCCCCTATCAGCCACCTTAACAGAAAAAAAGACTGATGTTTCACTAGAAGCTAGTTAGAATGAAGCATCCTCAGTGGCAACTCTTAACACATTTTGCCTGATGAAGGTCTCAGCAGAAAATGCAAGAGCAGATTTGTGCACAACCACAAATCTGTGCATGCATAACACAACAGTGAGCAGCACAGCACAAAGCAAGAACAGTGTGTGCTATTCCTAACAGTAATACAATAATACTGAGAAGACAAGACAACTTCAGTGTTAAACTTTTCTGTTGTGGAAACCAGAGAAAAGAGCCATTACCTTGTGAAAGGCCTTGTAATTTTCTTCTGCAGCATTTTTGCACTGACTGAATTGACACAGGCTCATCTCTGAGAGCTTAAGGATAGCCAGAAAATCTCTTGAATAGAGATACTGTGCAAGTGGATAAATGCATGAAAACTTCATGATGCATTAAAGCACCAGTAGAAAAAAAAAAAATATATATATATATGGAAAGTGCATGTTGGTATATGCTGTAGCTTCAGGCTTCTTGCATTTGCTGTTGCATGTTGCCTCCTGCTTACAACTTGTATTGTGCTATGCATGTTACCATTACGATAGAATGACAAAAAAGGGTTTTAGTAAAGTGTATGAGGTTTTGATGGGACAGACCCCGCTATTCCCAAGGCAACAGGCACTCCTGTTCTTTGGCTTAGCACCATTCTCTTTCTCTACATCACTTCCCTATAACAGTAATAGCCCATCTGGGCATATTGGCAAAAAGAAATCCTGGGTCTGCACTGAGACTGATCAATGATTCATGACCATGCCCTAGTTCCCTCCTGGCCTGAGCATGCCTTTATGATTGCCATAAAGCAAAACCCACCAAAATTTAGAGCTAGTGTATGTTTATGCATATCCACACATCGTGATGATTTGGCTCAGGGTTAGCGTATGCATCAAAAATAGTTGTGAGTCCATCAGTTTAGATATAAAATTCACACTTTGAATGCATGGGGTTTTTTCGCTATATAACACTCCTGTAAAACGTTCTCTGTAAAGAACAGAAGGGGGGAGGGATTTTTGCTTGGAAAACACTAGAATATTAGAAACCTTTCTATTGACTGATAATAATATCATCCTTCACATATTTGTGGGATATTGGATTTCTCAGGCAGAAGAATTAGTGCAGTTATACTGCACATGGGGTTTATTTGAGAAGCAGAGCAGGGACTGTGGCAGCAGTAGGAGCAATAATGGGAAGTTCATGTTGTACCAATCCTTTTTATTCTCAGTTATTGAAGGAGACATACCTAGAGACACTGTTTATATCACCCTGTGAATGAGGATAATTTTGCAGCTGGCAGGAAGAAATTGCCCTTTTATTAAGAGCAGGCGAAAAGTCCTCCAATAAAAGAGTTCTGCATAAGAAACCCTGGCACGTGGGTCATGTCGGGGTTGTTAGCTATGGCTGCAGAGTACACAGGAATACTCAGTGGATGAACCTTTAACATAGCCAGAGGAGATTTCTTTTCGTTAGATAAAGTCCTGTATGGGAGCAAAATAGATCTATGAAGCAGGTGCTGCAAATGAACTGTCTTGTGAACGTTCTAGGAAAAATGATTTTCTATTGGAAGAGAAATTAATCACCACAATTTGTCTTTATCTCTGGTACATCCTCATGACTACTTCGCAAAATAAACCTGCATGCATTTGTCATGTCAGATGCTGAGTGTTTCTCCCACCTCTTTGATGTTTTCCCTCCCATGTGATACAGGGCTTGATCCACCTTCTGTGACAACCATGGAGCTAGGACAGACTCATTTGCAACTGGTATAGGCTATTTTAAACAAAGTAAAACCAGTCTTCATCACAGCATAGCTAAAATAATTTTTGTTAGGCATCAAGTACATGAATAAAATTATGTGAGCTATCTTCAGAATACTTTTAAAAGAGCTTCCCCTCCAAAGAAACTCTTAGTGTTTTATGTTCTAGTACAAGCAGTAGAGTCACATTAAACAGAGAACATGCTGTTCTGTGCTCTGAAGATGGATGTTGCGCTTTGTGCTTAGAGAACATGTGAATTCACTTGACTTCTTTCAAACAAAGCTCAGTATGTGGAAAAAGCCTGGCATCTTTGCTTGGAAACAGGCTAAATTGCAATAGCAACCTTTACTTGACACTGCACCATGTTTAGCAGTGCCAACATGCTAACAAAGAGAAATACAGCGTAGCAAAAGATGCATAAGAAAATAAACTAAAGAGTTTGGCACTATAAATGATAGCATTTGCTGTGTACTTGACCAACAGGAAGGGTAAGAACCATGCTGTCAGCAGGATTGCAGGGCCCTGCCCATGCTCTGTACCTGCTGTGCTGCACCAGGCACTTCCCCTGTACCATAATATGGTGTGAAATATTGTAATAAAAGAAGTACATCTAAAATAAAATGCTTCCTTCTTTAATTTTTTTAAATTAACTATTAGGTGAAAGTATGTTTTCCTTTCTGTGAGAAAGATGTTTTTAAAATTGGGTTTGCTTCCATTTACCAAAAAAAATTGACAATGCGAAAAAAATTAATGACATAAAAAGTCAATGTTTTAACTGATAGCAATAATCCTTAAAAAGAGAGCATTCATGAATAACTGTATAGAAAATCCAAATTAAGCCTTACAGTATTTTTTTTTAAATATTACCCTGATTTGAAAGCAAGGGAAACTAAAACATGGGAAATTGTTTTTTATTAAACAAGCATGACTGCATGAGCAGTCCCTCTGATTTCACCCAAAAAAGGAGAAATTTGGTGTAAATAGCTCAGGAAAAATGAAGGTCCCAGATTATACATTGATATGATGTTTCTGGCTCTCAAATTTATAGTAATAACACTAATTGATGCTTGCTTTAACTGTAAGAGTTTACGTCTAGCATCAAGTATTATTCTTAGAGAAAAATTATTCTTCCTAAAGGAAAGACAGTCCACATTTGTATATGTACACAAAAGACATTCATGTACTGCTAGTTTGTGTGAAAATTATTATTTCTGTTGGAGCATTTTTTTTAAAATCATGTCAGCCTGAAAAACGGTTTCCATTATCCCAGGTTTTTTAACATTTCTTTTAAATGTCCCCCATCTTATATTATTAATTTCCTTATAATAGCTCTGAAACTAAAGAAAAAAGATTTCTTTTAGTGCAATTCCCATCAAGACTTCAGAGGAAATGTTTTTGTTATAGGCACTTCAAATGAGTGTGTAGTCTTCTAATGTACTTCAGAATTTGATAAACCCTCTGACTGCTTCCAAAATGTTCTCTTAAATGAACAAAGGTATAAAACCCCAAAGATTTAAAGCTCTGTAGGGACAAAGCAAGTTGCTGCAGGTATTTTGAGTTATAAACAAGACTAAATTAAAAGCTGTAAACCATATGAGATTATTCCAATTTTGGATAAGAACTGGGCTGTTCCTTATAAAACCAGTTCCTCTACAAAAGCCAATTTCTCTCCATGAACCTCTGTAGAAAACAGCATTATCCCTGCGCTTCAACTTCCACAGTGCTGCAATTAACCAATTGCATATTAACTGGTTACATATTGCAAAGATTTTTTTAAATTATTCTTTTTATACAAACATTGCTACTGCTGAAGAGGAGTCAGCCAATGCTACCACAGAAACGGCTACTACGTGCACTCTGTTGAATAGTACATGGTAGGACTACTTTTCTTGCTGATTTGATCTGCAGTTGGTGGAGAAATACACCAAGAGAAATAATGAAAACTTTATTAGGGATATGATTTAGGATTACTTTGCAGCCGTGTTTTTATGATGACAAGTATACAGAGAAAGGAAAAAGGATCCAATATCAGATAAATCCACACTAAGCAGCAAAAAGGACAAAATCCTCTCTTGATGCCCATGGATAAGTTTTAGTCCAAGGACTTTTAAGCAGTATCTTGCGCTTATATATATATATAAGTATCTTGCGCTTATATCTATATAAGCGCAATATCTTGCGCTATTATATATATATATGTATATATAAGCGCGCAAGATACTGCTTAAAAGTCCTTTATATATATATATATAAAGTCCTATATATATATATATCCTAAGATGGATTTTCCTGCAACATAATTCCTCCATACATTTACCACACTTCTGTATTGTTACCATCTAGTCTTCATTTATATTTGCTGCTTGATAGAAAGCAAGCAGTGAAGATCCCGTCTGTCTTTGAAGGTGATAGCAAAATGTTCACTGCTAGAATACAGCAGGAATACATTTCCAGAAATAAATGCTTTGTCTGTGAGCAGTGACAGTAGTTGTCTTGACTCACATAACGCATATGTATGCTCGAAGAATGTTTGAAGACTCTCACATAGATAAAAATATGAGTCAGGTTTCAAACTGAGATAGACAAAACAGTAGGAGGAAGTACAGCCTTCCATCTCTATGTCTTTTGAAGACACAGGATACTTTATTGGACTATATGTTTAGATAGACAAGTCCTCTGTCATCTATCTATCTATCTATCTATCTATCTATCTATCTGACCTGCAACTCTTCACATAGCCTATTGATCTGTAGTTAACACTTGAGCCAGCTCTGCCTTCAAGAGGAAACGAAGCAGGCATGTGGCCCTCGGAATTCTGAGATGAAAATCAGAATTGATTCCAAAGTGATTAAGCTGTAGAAAACCACTTCTGTGACGGTGTTCCTTTGTCATGGTGTAAAACAAGACACATCTGAAATTAACAGGTGAAGAACGTGAAGAACACACTCATATCAAATTGGTTTGGGGACCTTTTCTGACATGCCGAGTGTTCAGATTATTTGATTTTGGCAGCTTATTCCTGTCGGTAAACAAGGATTAAAAAACCCCAGGGCATATATAATTGTATGCTTCATAATTTGCTGCAAAGGCTCGGAGAATGGTTCTGTGTAGACAAAAGCACAGCGTTTGTGTGAATGTATAAACAAGGCAACTGTATTTGGTTAAAAATAAACTCCTTTGGAATAGTCCTGCCAATTAAACAGTATCAATAAAGGATTCTTTTCCTGAATTTCTCGACAGAAACCTGACAAAAACCCTGAAATTCACTGTCTATCCATTTAATCCACTTCACTCTCATGCTTTAAAAGTGGTCATCACTACAGGTCCTGCTAGGACCTCCCTATCCTACTCACTAGAAATGCTTCTGCTGGTCCTGAAGTAGATCTTAGAAAGGCTCACAAGGAAAATCAATAGTAGCTGCTGCTCTGTCCCTAGAAGCTAGGCTATTTCTGCCTCTCTTTCTGCATACCCCTTTTTTCTATATCTACGTACCCCTCTTTTGCACATCTAGCTAAGGAGGGCACATTTACACTACCAGTTAACAGGGGGCCCAATATTCAGGTGTGGGAGAAAATAGTTTTGCTAACTTTATAGCTTAGCGTCTCCCTTTCCCTCACCCAAGCCCCAGGGAGACCAAATATTGGGCTGTCAAATACTGGAAAAAAATCTTTGTTCTGCTCCCCTGTGTAACAATGGGACTTCACTGGGAGTTGTCACATTAGTAGACCAGATACTTTTCAAAATAAATTGAGTCAATATGGAATATAAAACACATTTTTCAGTCAGACTAGAGGGAGAAATTTTCTCAGTAGGCCTTTTTTAACCAAATCACACAAAAGTGTTTTTTACCATAATGGAGATTTTGGAGAAATGGATAATTAATAAAGAAGAAATGTACTATCACTTTTTTTTCAGGTGGCTATGAAGATAATGATCTTATCACCTATGAATAACTGAATAAAACTTCTTCAAAAGTGCTGCACAATTTTTAATCATGCAAGATATGCAAGAACATTCAACTAAGTAAATACCAAAAAAATGCTATCATGCCTTTTTCATGTCTCTAGCAGATAACTAAAATGTGCAGAATTCTAAAAATATCTGGTGACAGGATACATAAGCTACATCTTTTGAACTTCCTTCTTTAGATATGCAACAAAATTTAATTTAATGAATCACTGTAGAAAGCATCACACTTTGAAAAGCACAGGCAGAAAGGGACATTTCTGGTATCTATGATGCATAGCAGAAATAACTCATATAATGAGCACTTCTCAAATAAAATTAGCTTAATAGGTGGTTCCAGATTTTTCGGATCAATCAAATCATATCCTCTCCACAGGGAGTGAGATTAAAGAGAGGGCTCATAATGACCAGCTTTAAATGCAGTAAGCTGATCCTTATAAGCTGTCTCTCCAGCCTTCCTTTTCCTTTCCTCTTCCCCTTCCCCTTTCTCTTTCCCTTTCCCCCTTCTCCCCCTGCTCCAGAAAGAACCTTTTTACAACAGGCTCAGTAAATTTTTGTTTTAAGTATACCTCCCACGCTGTCCCATGCAGCTCACCAGAGAAGTCAAATTAAGAGATTAAGAAACTCAGGGCAAAAGACTTCTAGCATATTAGAGTACTCCTAGTTGGAATGTATTGCCAGTAGCATCCTGCTTGATGATACAAGTGACTCTATGTAAGCAACTCCCTAGGGGCAGGTCTGCTGATTGCTGTATTATGACACTGAGAGGGGAGTGGAAGATGCTTACTTAGGTAGCTGATCCAAGACCCCACTATAGTCAGCGTAATCACTTACTTGGAGGTCAGCAGAATTTAAAAGGAACCAAGATTCTAAAGTATATAGACATTCCTAGGTGTGATTAGTATTTCCTCAATGGTTATGCGTTTTTCTTAAGTGCCCCCTTCAAAGATTATAAAAGAAAGTAAAGTACATCTTTAAAAAATATCCTTTCCAATTGCCTGGTTCTCAAATCACTCCCTACCATGCAAACACATCAAGAGCTGTCTTGACAGATCTGGACAGACAACTTCTAGCAAGAAGGCAGCCACAAATATTTTGATTACAGCAGATTCACAAAACTTCAGGCACTGTTGTATTTTCAACTTCTTTTGAATTTACCATTGGAATTAACATGTATTATTAGGTTTAGGTTCCAGAACCTACAATCCTATGCTAGACTGCTGGCATTTTTTACGCTGAGCAACCTATGCATGCAAATCCGGTGAGCCCATTTATGCAAGGAGAAGAAGCTTACTCAGAAAAAACCCCAAAAACCAGAAAACCAAAAACCAACAATGACCTTTGTCTCACCTGAGATATTATTTAAGTTTAACAAACAGAGATAAAACTTGGATAAGAATGAGTTTTCTGTTTTAGGAGAACAACTACTCCTGCTTATGCAGCTTCTTTGAGGAATTAGCTCCCTGGTGCCACAGTTTTCTGAAGTGCACCTGAACCACTCGATGTGTTAGCAAGATCATTGTATTTGAATTTCAAATAAGAAATTTGTCTTTTCCAGTCTGAGGGGAATGCACTGATTTTAAAATAAATCCTATCTGAGGAGAGAAGACAGCCCACTAACCAGCACAAGGGATCAGCATCAGCATAGTAGTAATGCAATTATCATATCCCAATAAACAAGACAGGGTGACCAGAATAATTATCAAAATGAGATCAAGCTGAAATTGGTGTGTTGCAGCTGGAACTGCTTCTGCTATAATTCCTGTTCATCAAAAATTCTTTAAACTGGAAGCCGCAGAGGAAAATTAGGTATGAGTCCTTAAAAAACATAACCCTTTGCAACCTGAGAAGATTATGTGATGAGGCAGAACATCATCAACCACCTTTGGTCCAATTTTGCTTTCACTTGGGTAGGCGAAAGCCAGCTAAACCAGTGGTGCCAGAAGGCAGCACTACTGTGAAGAAGAAATAAGTCCAGTGTCTTCTGCAAACTGCTACTGAAACCACTGAGCTCACGAATAGCAATCAAATGCCTGCTGACAGGGCTTCAGTCAGTGACTTGGCACCACAAGCAAACACCAGTGTTAGACATGCGTGCAGCAATGTTTACACACACAAATGTTTTGCTTGAATAAAACAGATAATGCACAATTAAGGAAAAAAAAATATATGAGCTAATCACAAATTTTCCTGGAGGAATTTTTATCGGTTTTGTTTTAGTGCTCCAAACACTTCACTGGAGATTTTGTGAAATAAAATATCCACCTACCTCGGCAGAGCTCTGCTAGGGAAGATTGAAAAAATGTAAAGACAGTTCCTTTCATAGATACACTGACAGGAAAACTGAATTCTCACAGTTATAAAAATGAATCATTCTGGAGCTGTCCTCCAGAAATATATTTTGCTGGTAAATAACCTGAAAAGACTCATCTGAAAGATAGCTCCATTAATTTTCAGACCTCACATTGCAGGAGGCAAGCACACGGAGTGGGTAAGTAGTCTGGAATCCATCCATGTAACGCGCTCTAATTATAACTTGCATGTCATCTTTCCAATAGACTGTGTGTTTACAAGAAGCTGTCACTGACTTTTGACATATGTGAGAGCAATTGGGTTGATCAGTGGTTTTAACCTATGAGATCTTGAGAGGGTCTTATTTCTATTTATGCTGTTACTTCTCAGTACAGTGCATACCGTCAGGTGCTGCAGAGCTCTGATATGGGTGAGTAGTCTAGTTTTCCTTGGTAGTCAGCAGAGACAGTTGACCTCTGGAGGCCATTTCAGAGTACTTAAATTCATCGTTGTTGTTTACTGATGGGGCTTAGATTCCTGAGAGAAGGCACATAAATCAGGTCATTTCTGAGCATTAAAAAAATGCTTCCTCATTAAAATTTCAATAGTGTATATAGATCTCATAAGTAAGTGCAGATCTTGATCAGAACTTGCATTTATTCTTTTCTGCCAAGGTGAGCAAGTGAGCTTTAAAGCAGCTTCATCTGGTTACCTTACTTTTAGTGACTGATTCCTATAAAATTAGTAAAATGAGAGGCAGAACCTAGCCTTGTACCTGTGAGTGTACTTTGAGAGAACACCCCCATTCATACAAAATACTGGGAAGCTCTTTTAAATAAGTTTTTCACCCATTTTACCTGGTAGATTGACTCATATGAGTAATGAGGTGGTATATAAAGAACAGCATCCTTTGCTGCTGATTTGTGCCCTTTGTGCAGATCCAAAGAATGCTCATCATGGGTCAGTATTTAAATTCAATGAGAAGGAAAGTTAACTTGATGTGAGAATTTGAAAGAATCATCTGAAACAGAACCTTGCAAATAGCAGATTGTGTGCCTGATCAAATTTTGATTCTTATGCCTCATATTTTTAAAACTAATGTCATAAAAACACAGAATTTCTTTATTGATTAATAGGGTAATTACACAGGTGATGTCTAGCATGGTGAAAAGCTGCCAAGTGAGTACTTGTGAACTTTTCACTTGGGGATTGAGGTCTGGATGAGAATCTTGGAAATCCAGCCAGACCTCTCTGGTTATTGGTTACTCAGATTTATTTTTTAAAGTTTTTTTACATGAATTTGATTTTATACTGTCTAGAAACTTATTAACATATTTTTGTCGTAGTGCCAAATGTGATCTTTCTCTTTTCAAATGAAACCTTTCTCTTTTCCTGGTCTGAAAAATAAGGGCATGCATGTGTGCCCACACACACAAATAAACAGAAACAGCTCTCCACCCACAAAACACCAGTAAGGAAAATAACCAAATGAAACCAGAAATGTCAAAGTCTAGGTAGAGAATCACAGAACTGATTTAACACATCCTATTTAGACTCTTCAGGTGTTCTCCAAGATCGAAAGTGTGTTGGTTTTTTCTTAATCACCATTCTCTTAGAACAATGGACTTATCAAAAGGCAAATAAAATTGGATGTTTTCAAGGAAGCAGTGCTTCAAAAATGATGATGAAATACCTGCTGCTCCATGACACTGAGGGGACTGTACCTCATCTTTCTACAGTGATTGCCTGCAAGACACTGACCTAGAAGGTCCTTTCTGGACCTGCATTTCTTTATGTAGCTGACAAAGAAATTAATGTGAATAGTTTTCACTTCCGTTTGTTATTTATAAACGTCTTTACAGCATTTGTGTGTTTCCTGTGAAAGAAAGAGGGAAAATACTGGAAATTTTTTAACAAGCCAACCCACCACTTCAGCTGATTATCAGTTCTCAGAGAACAAAGCTCATTGCCAGCCATTATGACTTTGAAGTAAATAGTATTGTTGTGATTCAGTCCCAGCCACTAAGGACTCCCCCACCCCCAATGGGGAAAAAAACAGGGAAAAAAAAGTAAACCTTGTGGGATGAGATAAAAACAGTTTAATGACTGAAACAAACTCAAATATACTAAAAATACGGATTAGAATAATAACAATAATCATATTGCTTTTATTTAAAAGGAGAGAGAGAAAGTAATAAAGCCCAAGAGAAGTAAATGATGCATAATTTCATTTCTCACCGCCCACTGACCAATGCCCAGCCCATTCCTGAGCAGCGATTAGCAGGACCTGACCAGTTCCCCCAGTTTATCGACTGAAAACAACATTCTATGGTTCTTTGCCCAGTTTGGATCAGCTGTCTTGGCCGTGCTCCCCCACCAGCTTCTTGTGCACCTGCTCATTGGCAGAGCATGGGACACTGAAAAGTCCTTGACTTAGGGTAAGCACCACATAGCAAGAACCGAGCCTGAGTGTGTTATCAACATTACTATCACACTAAAGCCAGAACACAGCACTGTACCACCAACTAAGAAGAAAATGAACTCTATCCCAGCCAACACCAGTGTCTGGGTTTATTAATATAACTATATTTTATGTGACTAATAAAGTTCAATATAAAAGGCTCTGACTTGTAACAACTTTTTAATAAAAGCGAATCTAGCAATGCAAGGAGTTAAACACCATTATTTCCCACCGAGATGTATTTCTTTAGCACAAACTCATAAGCAAATTTCAGGCATGATTAATCAAATGACTCAGTCAACACCTGTTCAAATCTGTTGGTCTTATGAATTGCCTTCTAAACACCACTTCAAATCTCTCAGATTACTATTGTGCAACTGCATTTATTATGAAAGAGTAGAATAGGCTAAGGTGTCTATCCATTATTATTTACATGTCAAATACTAGCGTCATCATCTGTATAAGGAACTTACAAATTATTTGTGCAAATGCTTCTTTATTTTTCAAACCATTTTTCACTATTCATCGTTACTCTCAGTAAAGGAGATACCGGGGCAGATCCACTGCCGAGGGTAACGCTCATAACCCAAGCAAACCCACTGAGAAGGGATACTCAGGCCACTGAAATGTCAGCACTAAACAACTGCTGCTTAAGTGATTGACTTAGTAATTGTTCACACCAAGCACGGCAACAATACCTCTTCCAATTATTCTACCTGGTATAAAACATCCCCACACTTACTGCAAGGGACCTAACTTTGGCCCAAACTCTACAAATTATTTAACCTGCGATTACTGCTCTAAAAAGATGATTTTCATCCTGCCTTCAGGCAAGAGCTGCATTTTTGCTGTGTTATGGGACCAAGTAGCACTGCACGAGCGGAGCTGGTTGGTCAAACCACACAGTTAATGCTGGGGACCCAAATTCCACAATAAGCACGTTTCCAGCAGTTTTAGCCTAACCCAACTCAGTCTGCTTGAGGCACTGGACATCCACCTGCTGCTGCAGCACATGATGTGTATTCCGAAGTGTATCATATCCCCAGCTCAGCTTTAGCTATAAGGCAGCCTCCAGGCTCAGCCTGAGTGGAAAGGACTGAATTACAGGAACAAGTTTCAGCTTGTTCAATGGCTTGTTCATTGGCTTCAAAAATACACTCCTGAGCAAAATTAATATGCTAATGTAGATATAGCCTAAGTGAACCCCTGAGTTTTCTTGCATTCAGCCTTAATTTATCTGGTTTTTATGTCCTTCACTCCTGTCCTTGATAAGAATTTAGGCAAGATTAATTGGTAATAAATCTCCAGAGCCTAATTTATGCAGGCTTAAATCTGTGGCTGAACAGCAGCGGTAACTTCAGGGGAAATTTCCTTGTCCAAAGCTCTTTGGATACACTACATTCCACTAAAAAAAAGATTGTTCTTTGTCCAGAATCCTTTAACCAGTTTCTTATTATATTTCAATTGCTGTTTTGCCCTTCCAGCAGATTAGCTCCTCACTGTCATTCAAGGGAATATTAGCCTTTAAAATAAAGACAGAAACCAGTTTATTTGCAGGGATTTAACTATTCTGTGTGGATCTGTACTTCTAATTCTGTTCAAGTTAATGGCTATTTCTTTCTAGATGTGAAAATTTGAAATATAAATCTAGACAGCAAATTTGAATCTAGACATCTTAGAGCAAAATATTGTTCTATAGTATGGCCGGCATGAAAAGTAGGGAATATTTAGTGCTTAAAAAATACATTTAAAAGGAGAAGCCCTTCAGTGATTCTCTCTCTTTTAATTCATGGTGAAAAATAACTGACCTTGCCCCACGTCAGTTAAAGATGATTAATCAAGAAAGGTAATTTTATCCTTCAACTATTTCTGTACTGACCTGAACCTGACAGAGTTCAGTATGATTTAGCTTAGCTTTTTTTTCAAAAATTGAATCTAGTTCTTAAATGAAAATTCACAAACTCAGGAGACAGCTGAAGCAAGACTCATTAATTATGGGGTATCTTAGACTCTCAATGTTAAATCTAATAAACTTTGTGAATAAAAAAGTTATTAAAACTATTCTTAGCACAGTTTGTGATAAGAATGGATGTTTCTAACACAAGTTTTAATGACCAGTTTGGCATTTAGTTCAGTAGCTGGCATTACTGTGAAGGTAGAATCTGACTCATTACCTAAAACTATTTGAGATCTGTGAAGTTCTGCATTAGCTACAGCATGATGATACTTTCCACGATGCCTTGCATTTCTGTGCATTTTGTGTCCAGTCTTGATGAGATAAAAAATATTAAGGGGGAATCAAGGCATAAAGATTCTACCCTTGAAACAACAGATGTCTGATGAAATAACCCATGGGACAGGGCTGGTCCTGAGGCCTGGGTGCGAACTGCTGCATACACAGCCCACAGGCAAAGCACGGTTTGGATCTTTATGAACCACTACTATACCTCAGCCAGCCACTGATGTGGAAGCAGGTGGGTTCTTCAAATGGAAAGGGTCTTGTCCTGAAAGCGCAGGGATTGGCTCCTGATCACGACAGTTTAAGTAATGAGAAGAATCCAAAGAGGAGGATGTCACTGAGGGTGCTTAACACCTCTGAACTCAGCTTCTCATGCCTCTGGTGTTGCAGCTCACAGCCTCATTTTATCTGATGCTGCTACAGACCTTACTCCTGCCTCTCCATACACCCCTGCATTACACCAAATAATTAATACCAGTGAAGTGTTTAATATCACTATAGGATAAATAACTTTAAGCAATTTCCTTCATCTTTTTGAGTTCTTGCTGCTTTTCATAAGATTTAATGTTGCCTTTGAAATCATAATCAATGATGCTCCTTTTTCAATATAAACATAGTCTCCTTTGAGTAATAAGTGATTAAAAAAACTTTATCCCAGAAAAGCAGCATATCAATTTTATTTACACTGGTGAAGGAAATCCCTGAAGAAACAGATATTTATAGAAATATTACCCTAAAATTAGAATTTTTTCAGGAAATTACATCTCATTACACTATGTTTTTCTTGATCAGCATATCATGAGTTTGAGCATAAAGCTGGTAGCTCAAGTATAAAAATCACTTGCTACAAATCTATCAGCTTTACCAGTCCTACTAAACATCATCCCTGTCTAGTACCATTTAGGCTTATTTGCAGAAAAAGTGGAAACCATGATAAACCAAGTTTGGCATTTAAGTCCTTTGCCAAGCTACTTGATGGTAAATTTTTCCTTTGACTTCAATACTGCAGAATTAAATTTTCTCTTCTGCTGTAAAAATGCTTTATTTATACACGCGATATCCCCTGGGAGGACCTTACAGAAAGCTTCAAGATAATTGATAGAGTGGAGATCACTTCATTAATGAAGTTTTGTCCAGTTTCCTGGGAAATTACTTTTGAGATGCTAGTTCTTTCCTTACAAGCCTATTTTCTATTGTTTGTATGGTCCTTGAGTTAAAATTTAAACCAAGTTTATTTTATTGCCATTTCGTATTTGTGTTTGAAGATCTGCCACAAGACAGCCTTGTTAAAGGGATTTGTCTTGTACTAAATATGTAATTCAACCCTAAATTTTCCCTAGGCTGAAAGATTTCAGGCAGCAGGCACGGAGGAGGAAGCCAGCATCAGGGAGGAGTTGAACCCTGGTCTCTCCCACATCTAATCACAATTCTATGCTCTGCTTTTTCCTATTTTTTGTTCTTTTTTTCTTTTTTTTTTCCTCTCTGACAGGTCACAATGTCATATACAGTGCAGGCAACTAATGCTCTTTGCTGTAAGAATTGACCTCAGCCCAATCTTCCTCTGTGAAGTGGGATGTAATGCTCTTGCTTTTCCAATCATGGAAGGTAGCAAGTGCTCTTTTGTAAATCTTCCCAAGCAGACAAGAACTCCACTTCCAGTGGTTTAACTGTCATTAGTGATAGAAGTGTACTGATTGAAAGGAATTTTTTTTTCTTTTTTAGGGTAACAGTAGCATTCTATTTATAGTAAATTGTTAGGAAGGGAAGGAAAAAGAGAACTAAAACCATTTGATCTTAAGAACTGGTTATCTGGCTTTAGATCTTGGAGTGCTTTAACAAAATGTCTTTCAAGGTTGTGGTGGTACTACCACTTAAGCACCTGATTAGCTATTCTGCTAGCTCCAGGAAAATCAGTAGGATATCCTATGATACTCCTATCTATAGAAGCCATATGGCTACTTACATGTATTTTCCATATGGTTGTCTTAGTAGCAACTGAGTTTTTGCATTTCCTTTAAATATATAAAATAATTAGATATTGTTTGATCATGGGCACTCATCAAAATGTTAGGAATATAAACAGTAATTAAAAGCAGAAGGATTTTTTTCTGGTTTAGCATAAATAAAATCTGGAAGAATTTTCCGAATTGCTGGTAAGAGGTTGTTGTTCAGGAAGATCAAACAGCTGCATGTCTGAGTTGGAGCACAAGGTTTCTATTCTTGTCACTGGTTGACTCACTTTCACTTTATGGGAACAGATAAGAAAACAATTCTTGTTGCTTGGTTGTTTTCAGAGAAACTCAAACATGAGCAAAGGGATACACAGTTCACTTCACCTGTGGCCATCAGGTCCAGAAAGGAAAATAATATTGAAACTGGCTTCTCATTAGGTGTTCATACATCTCTGGTCAGTAATGTACCTGAGCAATTGAAAAACTCCGTGGGAATTTACTAATGACAGGGGAGGGGAAAAAACCAAATCTGTTACTTGCTCAGTATATAGCACTAGAAATGGCCATGGAAAGAACTGAGTCTACAGCTCTCAGACCTAGTCTTCCAGCTGTAAGCTTTTCCCAGAGACAGCTGGTTTCTTTTTTTGGGTTTATAAATATAATCAAAGCTGAAGAATCAATCAATAGTGCTAAAATGTAAAATAGGCTGCCTTTTTCTTTTCTGTCCAGTTTAAAAATCTAGTCAGGAACAGCAACTTCAAACAAAGAGAATTCCTACCACTTCCTCCTATTTTTTAGTGGAGGTGCAGAAACTCCAACCACAGAGAAACATTCATTCCCTTCTGCTCCCGTGACAATCTGCCATCCTTCATGACTGGATCTTGTCACACTGTGAAACAACTTGTGAATCAGAGAGGCTGTACCGTAACACAGAGAGTGGGAGGCTTAGCAAACAGAAGCTGGGTTTCTGCCCACAATTTTTGAGGCTTGCTTCAGCATGTTAACTCATTATTCAATACCCACCATCACTCAGAGAAATTGCCAAAGAGAAACCACCAGACAGGTAACACCATAAATTGTACCTGTACTGTACATTTCAGAGGATGAGGTGTAAACATCCGACCAGATGTTGGGCACTGAGGACATGGTATCACAAGAAAGCCAACTTTTACCTCTGAGAGGAAGCAGGTAGGATTCTTCTGCCAATTTCAATCATATTTCCGGTATCATGCAAGTTTTATGGAGTCCAGCTATTCAGCAGCAGTCAAAAGGCCAGCACATCCATTCATTACTCATTGGATGCTCTTGTGGGGCATTTTCACTGAATTAGCTACATCTACAATTAAAATAGTCCTTGATCTGATGTTAAATCATATTATATTCAAATTCTTTAATCATCTCAAACATGATTTTATTGCATGAGCTACCATTCAATTAAAAGATTATTTAATACCACATCCAAAATGGAACCATAAATGATTGAAACAAGAAAAACAGAATATTTTTGCACAACTTTCACAATTTTTGGTAGTACAGTAAGAAAGTTAAAGAATGCTCACATTTCCTTACAAATTTTTGAAGCTGAAAAGCTTGCTTCACTTTATACTGTTTAAAAATACAGAAAGGGCCAGCACTAATTTTATGAAGTGGTGTTAAAACTCATCTTGCTGGAAAGTGAACCCATGCCCTTCCACAGAAGAATCTGGATCTGCCAGTGATACTGCTGGATTCTTTAGACCATCATCTTAAGAATATCACCTCTTATAAGGAACATTAACTCCAATTATAATCCCATATTTCGTCTATTACTATAAGAAAAAGGCTAAGAAAAATATAGTGGTTCACTGTCATTTACATTTAGAAATGTATATCCTTTTAAACACATTCAGATCCTGTTTTCAAAACACAGATGTCCACACACACCGATGAAAACTTCAGACTTCAGATTCCAAATTTAGTACAGGTGTTTTGTTTAAGTGCTTTCAATAGCCAAATTATTTTTCTCTAAATATTGGCAGTCACTTAAAACTATTAGCTTTAATTTAAAACTGTTAGCAGTCACTTTAAACTGGTTACCCAAACTTTATTTAAAATGCATGTGACTCCAGCAATATAAAGAAACTTCTGCTTCCCATTAAGTCAATCAACTAGTAGGCTCCCAGTAATTAACTTCTTCTATTAAATTATTTTCAGTTGTTCACAAAGTGCACTGTAAAATCAAATAACATCTTGTTTTGTTCAAGCCAAGAATTTTAGGAGATTTTTTTTTAAATTTTCCAGTGTGCATTTGCCTTCTTTGTAATAACATCATGTTGTTCAGCCATGGTCCAGCCTAAAATCCACTATGGTCCGGAGATCTTTTCCTACAGCACCTCTGCCTCACCTGTTGTTCCTCACTTGAATGTGTGTAGGTTCACTAAGGGAGTGGCATTGGTGTTCAGTGTTTCTCAGATCCTTTTGATTTCTAAGATTGCTCTTGAATGTGTTGACAACAACAGTGTCTGCAAATTAATTAAGTTCAGTGTTTATTCTACAATTCAAGTAACTAATGAAACTACTCAGAAGGACATGTCTGAAATAAAACTTTTTGCAGTTATCCCATTTGATACATGAGTTGGTGCACTAGTTTGAAAACAAACCAGTGAGAGACTCCAAGTCAGAAATACCATTTAATAGGAAAAAATAAAATAAATGCAATAGTACAAAGAAAACAACCCACTGACAGAGTCAGAGTACAGCCTGACCCCCTGACAGTCAGGGGGTTGGTAGCAGTCCAGTTAAATGGTGGCTGCAGTCCTCCTGGAGTGATGGTTCTGTTGAAGCAGTGATTCTGTAGAAGGGTTTGGTCTTCTTCTGAAGGTACAGTGGTGGTGTAGAGGGGTTTGGTCTTCCTCTGGGAATGCAGTGGAAAAAGCCTGCTTGCGGTGTTTGAAATCTCAGATTATATCCAGGATGGAGTGCTCGGTTCCTCCCTCTGGGCGGAGCATCTCCCAATGGGATGATGTAATTCTATCAGCCATGCGAGGCTGGATGGCCCATTAACAGAAGACATCCCCTGGAGGGAGGATGGGTCATGGCAAAGAACTCTGCCCACCTGGTTTCAATACCTGGCCCATTAACAGAAGATATCCCCGGAGTTTATCAGGGAGGAGTCATGAAGGAGATGGGGGAATACTTTCCCACCGGTTTTAACAGCTTATGAAGACGGTGGTAGAATACATATTTTTGGGCACATCTTACATTGTAACCTAGGACAATTGGACATTGAGCCGTTGTTAACCTTGAAAACTATATTCGGAAAGAATATGAATTTCTACTTTCATTTAGACAGCTGTGCTACCTTGGTTTTTCCAGTTACCACAGTGATATCAGAGAGTTATTACCAGTACCAAAAGAAGAGAACACATTTTTGAGTCTTTAAATCTATTATCTATTTACTTTGTTTAGTTTGTTGAATTAAAGACAGTCCTTAGGAGATGTTAGGGCAATTTACAAAATTTTTTTTTTTAAAAAAAAGCACTCCAGCTACTCTGTACACAAATTCCCACTAACTACTTAATTAAAAAAAATAATCTCTAGATGTGGTTTAAAGAAATACAGATGCATCATCCTGTCTTCATTGTCCTCCTGCAGGATTTCAGTCAGGAAACCATTCAGCCATACAGATTTCATTACTGAAATAGATGGAAACATCAGCTTGTGTAACAGCTTCGAGCATAGGAACAGAAAGGCAAGATCAGTTTTTCTTTGTCAATTTTTTTCCGACGCCATTTCTGCTTTGTCACTTTTCCACATCATTTGCGCAGCTTCTCGGGCTCCCTCTGGTGGTTACTGGGCAGAGGCGTTGCCTCCCTTGCAGCCGAACAGTAAGACCCACAAGACTGATTTCACTAGCATTTTTTGCTCCAATAATAATTAGAAAACTATCAATTTATTAAAGAATAAGGCTTCATGTAGTCTACTTGTGTAATCTGGATCACAATATCCTTCCTGAGCTAAGAAATATTTGAAAAGTCTACTATGAATCTTTTTTTTCCCTTGAATTCTTTTGGGGTTTGACAAGAGAGAAATAGAAGATGAAATTAACCAGTAGATTAATATCCCATAATACCCATGCTAATGATCCAAATAAAACACCTAAATCCAAAATTTCAGGTAAGAGGCTTTTAATATCTCTCTTTACTCAGGCGAGACTCTCCAATAATCTGGATGTGTCGTACTTCCTCTTAGCTGCTGGTGTTTTCTCCTAGCTCAGGTGTGGATGTGTATTTTCTCTTGATCCCCAGGATATTGCACACTGGCATGGGAGAATTTCTGGATCAAGTCCCAGTAGATACGGCCCTCTTTTGAGCAGATATCCAGCCAATTATAACATTACTATAGATTTCTAAAAATATTTTCATAATCAATATAAAGAAAAGTCTCCTCTAAAGGCACGAGAAAAAGAAGCTGTTTGTTTGGATTTTTTAATTAGAGTAACAGTACTAGTATTTTCATATGGCAATTCTTTGTATTAAACCAGAATTATTTGAAATATGAAGAAACACAGGGAAGTTTGCATGAGGCAGCCCCAGATGACAGGTCATGTGCTCGACAAGTCTACTTTACCTTGATTCCCTTTGCAGATGAACAGAATTAAGACTAATAATTTTTCACTGAGGTCAAGCTTCTAACAATCATTGCCTTTTCAGAACTTCTTATGGTTTAAATACCTGTATTTCATTTCCAAGAAGCAGCTAAGTACAGAGATAATGAGACACTGAACAATAAATACATATTTTTATGATCACGCCTTCAACACCAAGGAGCTACCTGCTCTTCAATACATCCAGAAAAAAAATGGTCTCAGGTATATTTTGACTGTTGGAACAAACCTGTGGAACACCTTTAGGCAGCTCAACACATCACTGCTAATGATGCACCCCTGTCCAGGTATATGATCTGCTGATGTACAGTCTCTCTCCCTGACATTTATGATGGTCAGTCGAGGTTGTGTTTGTGGGCATAAAACTGTGTTTTACTTATAGAAACTTAGGAATATAATTTCTCTGATGTAATGACTATATAGAATGCCTTGAGAGAATTTCAGCTTCGTTTTAAGTCCTTGTCAATAGTACACTGTTATCTACTTTGCATAAATATAGCCAAACTGTTGAAGAAAATATGTGATTTATTACACAATTTTTGACATGAAGCCTTTATATTTTAGCGATGACTAATAAATAGTAAAATAAGCTATTTACGTGACTGTGCAAGTGGCCATGAATTAGTTTGGTATTGGCTGATTCAAGTTTGTCTACATTAGGTTTTCCATGGTGTTTTAAAGAGAATTTGCTGGTTTATTTTCAATAACCTAACGTAGCAAAAATTTCAAGCATTGAAATTTTCGTTCAGGATTTTTATAAGGAAACGTGTACTATAAGAGCCTGGCACAGATCTATCCTAAGACAATATAAACACAAACCCGTTCTCTTCAATCATTACTATGTAATGTTGTGCCTCTCTTTGACACATACATTTTCCTATGGGGTGGCAAAGAAATAGTATAATTGTAAAGATCTTGCTCTCAGAAAAGATCACAGTATACAATAATAGGAAGAAATGCAGTGAGCTCATGAAACAAAATCCCTGAAGTACTTCAATTTCATTAAATTCAATTTGGATAAGCTGTGCTGAGGATTTAACAACACTACTCTGGGTTGTCTGCACCTCAGAAGAAATGTTTTATCTATTGATTATTTTTCCAACATGGAAAAAATCTGAGGAGCTAATTATATCTCCAGAAAGCAACTGTTAGATACAACTGATGGATAGTGATCTTGACATGATATTTTTGGGTAAGAATAGCAAAAGAACATATTAATGAATAAAGTCATCCTTTCACAACTGAAACAGTTTATTGAAAATTCTCAGATAGACAAAATGAGCTATTGATTCACTCCAGATGTCTCTTTTGAATATTTTTCTTTTAAAAGTCTTTAATAGGAATGTACAAAAAAATAATATAAGAAATATGACTGAAGTAATTGAAAAGTGATTTTACTCCTTACTTTCTGTGGCCATGCTTTTTCCCTTCAGTGTTTCAGTTTTTCCTTAAAGAAATTAAATCAAGCACAGACTACCATAACAAAACTAAAAAGCTTGCATTTTAATTTATGTTACCATATTAAATTCTTAAATGACTATGTGAGTATAGGCTGAGGATTTCTTTAGTAAATAACTATTTATAAAATGTCAAAGCCCTGATACAAAATTGATACAAACTGACAAGTTTCCAGCTGAGCCAAATTTCGTCAGTGATAGATTTCAAACTCAGTGAACCTAAGAGTTCACTCTAATCTAATTGTTAAAAAGAATAGAAACAGATTCACAAAGTTTTGCCAGTTCTATAATCTACTGACCTGATGCTGTGATTGACTTGTTTCTGGACAATTACTTGAGGGATATCAGTGGAAGACGAACATAACTGGAACTCAAAAAAATTTACTTTTGATTAAAAAATAGAAGTTTCAAAGGGTGGCTTCTGGAGTTATTTTAAAAGAGGAAGAAAGAAAAGACATAGCAAGAATCCAATCAACTTAAAATGAGTTAGTCTTCTTTTTCACATCAAAACCAAACTAAAACTCAAAATCAATTTCTTAAAAAGATCAAAGAAAATACAGGAATAATTTCTCTTCTGGCACCCAGTTTTTCACTATGGTTAATTAAATATATAACTGCCCTATTTGCATTGATTTGTGTTGATTTACACAGGTTACTCCAGGATTCCTTGGGGTGAAACACCTCAAAAATCATGTAGTGGTGGGATTCGATGACCCAAAGCAGACACAGCTTCTCATGCTGAGCTGTTGACACAAAGGACTAGGCTGCACACAGGACTGACAGGGAAAGTTGGATGTGTAAAGGCACAAAGTATGGATGCTCCACCATCGAGTCTACTTGCTTCCTCAGGATAGTTTATATAATCCTCTAGATTCACTTAAAAATGATCATTGTACACCAAGGCACGTTGCTGTATTTGTTCCAGGAGGAAAAGCATAGGAATTTTTGTCTATTGGATCAAATGTTTACCTCAAGTTCCTCCACCAGCTGAACACGTGTGAATCAGAACTGTCTCCAGCAAGGGCTGCTTGTCTCTGAATATGGAAAAGTATCTGCAAAAGCAGACAGAATACACTGTTTTCCACACTCATAGATACGAGAGAAGCATGCTGAAGTTGCTGCACTAGGAATGTAAAGTAAACAACAACAGAGATTTCTGGTTGTTAATGATACCTGAGCACTAGGAGTATCTACAAAGGTGGTGGAGTTTCCATCAGTGCTGGTTTTTTAGGATAAATAGGTACTCATGAAGATTGGTTACACAATTAATTGTTCTTCTTTCTGATTTCTGCTTGCCTTCTGAGGTGCAGGTGTCTTGGTTTGAAAGACAGGTGTCTGCTAAGGAAGGCAGGAGCCCCCCTTGGCATGGAAAAATACAACCCCCTTCCCTCCAAATTATTATAAATTTGAAATTAAGGGGCTTTCAGGCAAAGATATGAGGAAATGGGAATAACAGTTTTTACTAATATATATCTATATAACAAAACAATAACACAGAGAAACTGATTTAAAGCCGGACAGAGTCAGGGGTACAACCTGGCACCCTGCCGTGCAGGGTGTTGGTAGCAGTCCAATGCAGTGGTAGCTGCAGTTCTCTTTGAAATGGTCCTGTTGAAGTGGTGATCTTGTAGAAGGAAAAATCTGGTCCTCCTCCGAAAATCCAGTGGTGGTGTAGTCCTTGTCCTCTGAGATCCCAGCAGGTAAGGCTGCTCATCCTGTTCCAAACTCCAGATTTTATCCCGGTGGGAATGCTTGGCTCCTTCCCCCTGGGCGGAGCATCTCACAATGGGATGGTGACTCATGGGGCAAGGCACTGATGGGGCCATTAACAGGAGATAGTCCAGGTGCAGGTTATCTCTGAGTCATACAGCAAGGCATTGTTGGGCCTATTAACAGAAGCTAGTCCAGAGGGAGGAGGCAAGGAACATCGGCACATCTGGTTTTCAACAGCTCATGGTAATAGAATACATTGTAATCCAGGACAGCAGGGCAGTTATATTGGGAACTCCTCCAGAAGAACCCTCTTCCATGCTGCTCTGCATATGCCCACTGAGTCTCGGGAGATTAGGGAAGGGAAGGCAGCCTCATCGATAATTTTGGTGAACTTTAAGTAAACCCTGAGTAATCATATCTCCCAGGAAATCTCAGAAAAATGAAAAATGGGATCAGCTTAATGATCTGGACTCTGAATGAAGCCTTCTCCCAGAGCAAATTGAAACACCACACAACTGAGCCTGAATCAATAAGCGCCAAGTCAAGCAGTTACTAGAACCAATAAAGAAGAAAAGTCTGGCTCAATCTTAAGCTTAAGCTACCTCCATCTACTGCAATAAAATGTTTCACTAATTACCTGAAAGTAAAACTGGTTTCTGTTCTGTCAGAAAAAAAATCGCAAGAGCTGGGGAAAGGATTCACTAAAACCCAGAGAGCTGGCAGCAGCTCTGAAAATTGGCTTCTGCAAGACCTTAAGTTAAGACCTATGGCAACTATGGAATAAATTTGCTGTGTTGAATTCATCGTTTTGATGTCTATATATTAATTTCCTTTCCTTGAATTCTGATAGCCAAAGTCCTAACAGCAGTAAAGTGATGTGCAGCATACAAACCTGTAAAAAGAAAATAATCTTCCAGTCATCCCCAGAACTTTGTAACTGAAATTAATTTTGTCAGGCTATTTAACTAGAAGATAGGATATTTTGTAAAGCAGATGGGTTCTGCTGTAATTGTAATAGTAGTTCTAATGAAGACTATTAAATCTGCCTTAGGGTTTTAGTTTCCTGACTCACAATTTATATGATGACAGTCTGGCACACAAAATTAAAAGAAATGGTGAACTAACAGTTTTTGTCTACAAAAATCCTGTTTCTCTTTATTACATCCTTGCAAGGCCTTTGCACAGCTATAGAGGTATATTTTTACCATTTTCCTAGACACTATACATGTCTGCTTCATAGGTATCTGTATAAAAAATGTCAGTATTCCAAGAAAAATAAAAATTGTGATTTACACACTTTTTTGGACATGATACCTCCAGGAAAATGGCAACCCACTCATATTTTTTCCCTTCATAGCTGTATTTGGAGCCATCTCCATGTTCCTTGCCAATGTGAACAAATCAGATCTTGCACCTCTTGAACGAGGAAGACTGGTGTCAAGCCAAGTCCAGGGTGCTGCTGACACACAAGCCCTTTCTGAGCACTGTGGAGAGCCTGGAGGAGCCAAGGTTGCTGCTACTGCTGCAGCCAGGACCGAGAAGAGTGTAGAGGCAGCAGTAACTGCTGGGAAAGGCGTCCATCCACTGTCCACTGTTTTCCCCTTTTGCCCAAAGAAATGCCCTGGTGACCAAGGTCTCCAGGGCTGGACAGTGAGGTCCTGGCCTTTTTCCTTACATCAGATGTTCACTGCCTCTCCCTGTGCCTGGAGCTGACCCCAGACAAAGCAATCTGCAAACTCCTGGTTGCTTTACCAGCAGCACACATCTGCTTCAGCAGGAGTCATGCTTTCCCAGTTACTCCTTTCCACTGTTACCTCTTTCAGCCTTTTGATGTTTCCGTACATCTTGGCTAAGGTAACTTCTCGAGCTCGTATTTCTGTTTTTCCTATATAGAAGCATGACGCACATTTTACAGACCTTAAGCCTTTATTAAGCCCTACGACCTCACCCCAGTCAGATGTACATTTCATGAAGCAGTTTGAAGGTAAAATAATTGTCCATTTAAAAGACTTCTACAGCCACTGTGCCCTTGACCTGGATACCTGCTGCATTCTCCTGAGTTTAGTAAGACCTGATCTATTGTGCTATATTGTAAAACAAGTGTTCATCAAAATACACTTGATTCTGTTTTAGACAAAACACAGCTGTGTTTTTATGCACAGGCAAGTTGCTTCTGCAGCCAACACTAAAAAGCATCCCATGGGGTAATTGTCACAAATCAAAGAAAATGGAAAAAGCAACTCTCTTCAACAACTATAAAGCAAGGTCATGTTGTTAGACCATGGTGTTTAGCTTTTGGCATTTTTACAGAGAAAATTTCTGGGCATTCAATAAAGTATGGATACATGTTTATATGTACAATTTTTAAGCCTAAAACATATTACTTTAAAGCACTAAGTACTACTACAAATTACAAATGGGATTTTGGAAACTTAGCTTCAAATTTGCTTCTTTTGATTGCCTGCATTGTAGGGCTTTTTTAGAACTGATTCTTAAGAACTGGAATAGAGAACTAAGAGAAAAAAAAATCAGCACAAACTCAGGGATGGAATGACAATGACTCTGAAATGTATATGGGCAGATGTTTACTTCTTTCTAAATGTCAGCAAGAAGCAATAAACTTCAGTTTATTGGTGACACTTTTCCACTATGGAATTCTGAATGTAATGACAACTATGACCTGAGGGTTACATTATTCCCAAGAATATAGATAGAAGGAGAGTTAATGCTTATAGATGCTTGACTTTTACATACTAGTAACTTTATAGATGGTGAATCAAAGGTTGGTTATGAATCATGGACTTTTTTATTTGGCTTTTGAATTTTATTTAAGTTCACATCCACCTTTAAAATGCAAATTTCTACTCCAGGAACTTTCACAAAGAAAAATAAAGGGGTACGATCGATGTGACTGTTGCGTCTTGTTTCACAAAAAAATAATAAGAGTCAGTCTTCAAAATAAACCTGTTTTCAGTCTTGTCTTGTATAAACAAAACATGACCAGATACAGAGAGTATTTTTTGCAGCAAAGAAAACTGGTCAATCAGCTAAGGGCTGAGCTGTCAAACCATTTCTAAAGGCTAGGGCTACTCATATGCTTTAATATAAATACACTTTAAATGGTTTCTGTTTATTGACACTGGGATGCAGTTGAGAGCCTTGAACCTCAACTCCAGCTTCAACATCACTACAGAAAAAAGCCTGAAAACCCTCCCAAAAGACCCCAAAAGAATTTATACGGGATTTAACTAAAACTCTTCTCTGGAGAAATTGTATATCCTATTCTTTTATTCTTAGGGAATGATAAAATGCATAAAGACATATATATATATATATATATATATATATATATATATATATATGTACGTATTTTTGTAATCAGATGCTGATTTTTGTGCCTCAGTTATTCAGTGTAATCAAAAATAGGACAGTTGCTAAAAAGTGCATTGTTTATTGTTCCTGAGGTGCTAATTAAAGGTTCATTTTAAAATATAAATGCATTTTACTGACATTATATTGATTATGTATTTATTACACCTACATACCTGCACTAAATAGGAACAAAGAGCTTAGTAGTAATTAATATTTTAAATCAATGCATTGGATTTCTCATTACTGAAATAAACATGTACCAGTGTAAGAAAAATATTTTTACTGTTGGAACCATATAAAAATAACATACCCAGCCACTGGAGTGAGCAAAAGGAAGGACATCCTTGTATGTTTTTAGAATAATATCTTCCGGATTAAGCCACTGAGGAGTAAATATGAAGGCCTAGATTTAACAGGGTACATAGGTTCCCATCTATTTAAAACATTTCTCCTACTATTTCTCCATTGATTGCTATGGAAAATTTTGGAAGCAAACAAGTTTTTGGAGGTGAGTTTTCTGATAAAGACAACTGTGGATTCTAGTCACAGACAGAAGAACACTGTATGTAGTTTCTTGCTCTTTCTGAAGTTCATGGGCTTTTTTAGTTTTTGTAGATCTTTTCATGTCCAAAAGTGCTCAGGACTAGATTCAATAAAACTAGATTCAAGGAAATGTGTGAGGCACATACTTAAGAGATCTCTTTTGCAAAGACTTGAAATTTATTTTCTTATAGTGCAAAGCAATATTTTTACTGGGTTTTTTTCCTTGTAGCTTTCCAACTAATTCCTGTATTTAACTCTATATTTATTTGTACTGAATTCATAACAGCTTTTCCATCTCAGCTTTCTTTTGCATGAAAATTTTACTCAGTCTAGATAAAAAGAACAGTGGTTTAACATGTCAATACCTGTTTGGTTACGACAATCTTAACACCAGTCATGAGTGTTGTCAGTGTGGGAACTTTTCCTTCACTCACATAAAATCTGAAGCCTGAAGGTCAGACAGAAAAGCTACAATATAGTTGTATTCTTGGGGGTTTTTTCCCCTAATGCTCAGGGTATTCTTATAGGAACTACATACTTTACATTAGATATGTAGCAGAAAAGCAAAGCTTGAACCACAAAACTGTCAATTAAATATCCAAAGGAAACCAATAGTCAACTCTCCCATCCAAATCATTAATGTGATTTTAAGGTTGATTTCCCCTAAAATTGATTTTGTTTCTATACCCACTTTTCCTTCTTACTTTTCTGTTAAGTGTAATATCTCTTCTCTAACCTTTCAGGGCATTCTTTTCAAAAGATATTATTTTGCAAGAAAACAAAAGTGTGAGGGGTGAGGACCAGCAGCATTTCAGATGGAGGCTTGCATTAACTTCATCAAAACCAGTGCTGCACTCCAGACATCCTGGAAAATGAGTGATGTCTGGCAGCATGACATGATTCAAAAGCAAACCATCAGTCATATTCAAAACGTTTCTTCTATCTCTCTCATCACACCGAAGGAATTCAGAGGCAAACACAGGCATCAGCAACACTAGGAAAATCTATAGACTTCTGTTCATTTTCACAATGTACTCGGAGAGTTTCCAAAAAGTATGTGATATCTGATATATCCTATAAATGTTTAACCGTGTACTTTCTCAAATCCCTTGCAAAAATAGACACTCTAGTAGATTTGCATGGTAAGCAAACATGTCAACAAAATTATAAAGAATGCACATCACAAAAAAATCCAAACCCAAGTCTTTGAGGAATCTTTACTAGTTTATATTTGCTTGATATATTTATAACTTCTTAAATGAATTACAACTGATGAAGAAACCAGCTCAATCCAAATAAAAGTTTCGGAGATCAATATAAACTGAATTGTGCTCTCCCATGATGTGTTCCTTTGGACATAATGGAGCAGACCATATATCAGTTTAATTAAAATCTACATCTGCAGAAGTCTATGGCTTTGCAGTCAGCTGATGTGCAGCTGCTGAGATGCTTCAATATAAGTAGCAAAAAGAAAGGTAGAAAAAAACCCCGTCAAACTGCAGACTGAAAAATATGCAAACAAAAGCTCGCTGCCTCCAACATCTGGGCAGTTCTGTTGGTCACTGCTGCTGCCAGCTGTAGCTCACTGACTGGTACTTCGAAAACAAATGGATAAAACCCTCAGGCAAATCCGTTTCATTCACAAGGTATATGTGCCGGTGAGAATGTTCTCATGAACTGGCATCCGTATGCTGGAGGAAGTTTTATGTTTCGCCCCTCTGTGAAAGGACAGGCTTTTCAGGAGCTCCCGTTTCGGCCCCGTGTAGCGCTGCCTGCGGCTGCCCGGCTCCACGGAGCCCGCCGGCCCCCAGCACGAACGCGCTCCTGCCGCGGCGGAGCTCTCAAACACGGAGTCGTGATTTGGCAGTGAAAAGCGTCTAGACTTCCTATTCCGTTGGTGGTTTTTTTGCTTTGCCTTGTTGGTTTTTTTATAGGAAGGCGTGACAATGTCTGCCTCCTTTTGTCCTTTGAGATACTGAATGATTAATGGAAACTTGTGAAGGAGGTGAGAACAGTGAGCAACAGGCGGTGCTTAGTCCGGAGTAACTCTTGCTGCCGGCTACTTGTTGAGGTGGGTTCACGCAGGAGCTTCATTATTTCTGTCTTTCCAAGCGAGTTACATTTAAGCGCGGCCGGACCAGCCGAGCGCCGCCTAGCCCTGCTGGGAGGCGCGGCTCCCGAGCCTCCCTCGGAGCGGAGGCACCAAGCGGAGAGAAGTTTTCTGGGGAGAGGACCGGGGTTCCGGCTGCCGCCCTAGGGGGGGGCACCTGCAAGCTGAAGGGAGGGAAGAAAAGACGCGGGGGGAAATAAAGAGGGCAAGAAAGCCCCACCTCCCGTTTCCCCGAGGAGACGTTCCCGGGGAGCTGAGTCTCCCGAAGCAGCGCGGCTGCCAGCGCGGGGGGCGCGGGCACTCCGCGGCTCGGCGGGGCGGGCGCGGCCGGAGCGCCTCCCCGGCGNACCTCCGCCCTCCCTTCCCCGCCGCCCTCCGCGGTGCCGGGAAGCGGCGGCTCCGCGTTCCGCCCGCGGAAACTTTGCCCGGCGCGCAAGGGGAAGGATGGAGCCAGGGGAGCCGTCGGCGGCGCCCCTCAACCTGTCCCGAGCCGCCACAGAGACGCCCCGCGGGGAGTTCAACCTCTCCGGGCTGCCGGAGGCCGAGGGGAAGCCCCTTTTCGGCATCGGCATCGAGAACTTCATCACCTTGATCGTCTTCGGTGTGATCTTCACCCTGGGGGTGCTGGGCAACACCCTGGTGATCACGGTGCTGGCGCGGAGCAAGCCAGGTAAGCGCCGGAGCACCACCAACATCTTCATCCTCAACCTGAGCATCGCCGACCTGGCCTACCTGCTCTTCTGCATCCCCTTCCAGTCCACGGTCTATGTGCTCCCTACCTGGGTGCTGGGAGCCTTCATCTGCAAGTTCATCCACTACTTCTTCACCATCTCCATGCTAGTGAGCATCTTCACGCTCTCGGCCATGTCTGTGGACCGGTACGTGGCCATCGTGCATTCCCGACGCTCCTCAGCCTTGCGTGTTCCCCGCAACGCAATGTTGGGCGTGGGGCTCATCTGGGCGCTCTCCTTCGCCATGGCCTCGCCTGTGGCTCACCACCAGCGCATCTTCCACCGTGAGACCAGCAACCAGACCTTCTGCTGGGAGTTCTGGCCCAACCCACGCCACAAGAAGGTCTATGTGATTTGCACATTTGTCTTCGGATATCTGCTCCCACTGCTGCTCATCTCCTTCTGCTATGCCAAGGTGGGGCATATGTAAAAGGATGGGGGGGACACAGTGGTGGAAAAGGTGTCCATGAGCCATAGGGCCATTTCTGGGCATATGGAAGGACTTGGCACTGATGGGAGAAAAAGGAGCAGGAATGAGTTTGTGCCACAAAGGGAGAGGGTAGGTTTTATAGCTGAGGGATGTCTGAGGGGCAACGACATACGTTCAATGGCACAGAGGTCAGAACAGGGACTGCACAGGGTGGGTGGGGGGATGTTCTGGCAATTACTGGGGTCTCTCTGTCAGATTTCCTTGTTGCAGAATGCTAAGAAGCCCCAGTGCTCTGCTGCTTTCTCTGTCAATGTAACTTAATTTCTTGCAGTGCTGTATGAGGAGTTTGTTGTACTCAATAAAGTACAGCAAAGCAACAAGTTGTTCAGGCTTCAGATGAAGCATTGTGGTTCTTTAAAATGCACAGTGCACTTAAAAATGACACAAATGACCTGTTAGGTGTTAAGAGTATAACGTGCATCATGCTGCCTAGTCCCTGCGGTGCCGTGTCTTGCCCCAGCTGAACATGAGAGATTTACCTCTGACTTCATCAAAGGCAGGTGATTCTAGGAAGCAGGGCACGGAAAAGGTTTTTCCAGGCAGGAAAAAGCAGTAAGTAAGGGTGCCTGAATACGAGTATTTAAGGACTTTTATGCTGAAGCCAGGTATCTCATTTTTCTGGAGTAATAATTGGAGCCTTCAGTGTACGATCCTCTGCTTGCTGCTGAACAGGATCTGGAGCACCAGTTGCTACCTCCTGAGTTAGGCAGAGATCCTCCTGTTTCTGTGCCAGTAGCCTTCAGTGGCAGGATTTCTCCTTAGGCAGTGATTTGAGAGGATAGGACTGCTCTCGCAAATAAGGACTGTTTAAGTGTTGAAAAGTCAGTTCTTCAAATGGCAAGATCAGTAGATGTACCTGAAGTATTTAATTTGAAGAAGTAATTTTATGTTCTGCTCAGTTTTATATATGTTACATCATCTTAATTGTGATATGCAAATCGAGGCTATAATGTCACCCAGCTCTGATGAAACCAAGGCATGCAGAACACAAAGGACATTTCTAAATTGCTGTTCTTAGTGAAACAAATCCAAACTGGCAAATGAAGAAGAATCACATCTTTCTGTGCATAAACTGAATCCTGCTTTCCCTGAATGAATACACTGGTATTTAATCTACTGTGTTGAATATGACTGAGCTGTAGCGATAGATCATCAGTTTGAAGAAAGTATTACAGGTTGCAGGGAGAACGTTACAGAATGTGTGCACAGGGGGATGTCAGCTACTAATTCTTACCTTTTCAAAGCTGAAGCATCTTCAATTTCAGCATAAAGTACCGGCCTCCAAAGTCGAACTGTATGAGAGAAGATTAAAAAGAAATCTTTCAAAATTAGCATAGTCCTGTACAGTATAGGCAGAAAAAAAGCAAATATGCTTAACCAAAATATGTGCACAGCAAATAAAACACACCATGTCATTACTAAGCACATCTGCACAAGTAGATGTCTCAATGTTAGTATGAATATGTTGTTAAAAAAAAAAAAAAGGCAACATAAAACCCCCCAAGCCAAAAAAAGCCACTTTATTTGAAAAACATGCCCAAGAACAAGTTTGTAAAATCAAGGCCACTTGAAGTTACAATGAAATTGTGTACTTAAGCTGTTGCCAGGCTAGGATCTCACCCTGATTTTATGATGTGGTTTGAGCCTGTATGTATGATCCTGCTTGCCATGGTGTCAGGCTGGAGGAGTTAACCTGAAGGGATGAATTTCAGAAGATACCTAGGGGATATCTGTTATTCCCATCAGTGTCAATGAAGCTGAAAAGTGCCATGAATTGTACAAAGCTATCGAGGGTTTTTGTACCCCACAGCTAAGGACTCATTCCTGCCTTCATTAGGAGCCACTGACAAATCTCCAAATGCAATGTTTTGTTCTCTTCTCAGGCTGAGCAACCCCGACTCTCTCAGCCTGTCTTCATAGGAGACATTAATCTCTGCATTAGTTTCTTATGGACTTCACTGGTTTTCATGAACTGTGGTTCAGCGAGATAACGCAATCTTCTGATAGAGTAAATTAAGACAAAGGAGACTCATTTCTCTATTTGAATATATTGCCTTTTCCTGACTCCTTTAAGGCAGTTCTGCTTCTTTCATAAACAAATTGCAATTGAACTTCCAATTCTGAAAGTCTCATTTTTTAGGCACTCTAATAGGGAGCCAAGTTCTTTCTCTCTCACACACACTTTTATATCATATTAGCAGAGATTTGTATTTTCCCCGTGGATAACAATGCTGTTACAGTGTACAGAAGTGCTGAAGTAGTGCCAGGTGTTTGGAAGCAGTGTCCTCCCAAAATATCTCACGTGATATGCTCTTCAGGCAGAGATTTATGAGATCATGCTCTGTGTCTTGTGTGTACAGCTACCACCTCTTTTCTCTCTTCCACAAATAATTTTCCATCAGTTTCATCCAAATTTTTGATAGAGGAGTGAAAATATGAGAAGGAATGATACTTCCCTAGTTTTGTGAGAACAGCAGACAATCAAGAAGGTGGAGAGTGTCAGTTATCCTCTCTTTTAAGGAGTCAGTTTGCACTCAACTGTTAAACACCAGACAAGCTGTAAGGGAAGAAGTCTTACGTAGCATCAACTTAAGGAAAAGACACATCTTTTTGGGAACACAGTAAAGGAGTCACAAATCCATAGGAAACCAGCTTTTGTTGCCTGACAGAACTACTCTTGAAAGAAGCTTACTACGTCAGGGGGAGGAGCAGTGATTATGTAGTGATCAGCTGAGTCTCAGCACTGCATACTTACAGACAACTTGTGTTCGGACTCTTTTATTGCTTATTCTACTTGCTATATTTTTTAAATACTGACTTTTTGTATGTGTTTTGTAACACTGCTACAACATTTGCTCACTGATGTGTTCTTAAATGGTAAAGTGATAAATGATTCCCAGTCAGCTTCTAACGGTTGACATTTGCTGGAGTTGTGCAATCTTACAGCTAATTTTGGGTACCTCAGTTTTTCAAGGATTCAGTCCTTGAAAGTCAGGCCTCTTTCAATCAAACAGTTAGGTTGGACACGTATAATTACTAGCAACCATTTCCTTTTATAGATGTGTAGTGTTAAAATCTTTCTTCTAAACAAATATGTCTTGCCTTAAGAATGTTTCCATTATTATCTGTCATTCTGAACATTCTGAATTAATGTCTTATTTGATTTACAGACTTGGTTAAAACTAAGCTATAAAAAGTAAGAGCCTCAACATAAAATTCAAGCTTATCTGGTCTTGGATATTATATCTTAAATTTTGCTGAGCAGCAAGGGGAAAACTTTATTAAACTGCACTGAAAGAGAAAAATAAAGGGTATGACACATTAGTCACGCACTCCTAATTGAAAGAGGGTGAAGGATCTCTTGTGACAATAGAAGTAGCAGCATTACTTCAAAACATGGATTGCAGGCAATGGCACTTGAATTTAAATCAGGTTCATACTACAAAGATGGTTCAAAATGTAATGCTTACATTAGCCACAAAATAGGCAGTTCATTCTTGCTAGATAGTGACCTTGTGTGGACTTTCCTTCAGCATGGTTTTCAGTGGCTGATAATGAGAGTGTAGTCAGTGGAATGCCAGACAGTAAACATGGTTTTTAACAGTGCGGACTTCAAACTTTCACAATGTTTGGTAGACTTATGTGAATAGGTACAGATAGTTGAAGTTATTTTCTTTGAGAGCTGTTTCACCGCTGTTGATAAGTAATTGCATTTTGCCTATTTCTCTTGCTGCTACTTTCCATGCCATCTGGTACAATACTACGTAAAGCCAACATGTTTTCACTGCAAATACTTATTTTATGAAATGTGTATGTAATCTGAAAGAGGGGAAGCTGATAAGGTTCATTTGAAGGTTGTAATCTAAATTAACAACAAAACCCTTCACCACCACTTCCCATCCCCCTCAAATATCCAATTTACCTGTTTTGGCATCTTTCTGTGAACTGGAGAGACATGCAATGCAAAACTTTGGGCTAAAAGTTTCAGAACAGAAGAAAAAAAACTTTGTACCTTTAAAAAAGATTTTGCAGTTCTGATTTCTGGGAAGAGTTTGTCTGATTTTAGTTTTGGGCTGCGAGGGAGAATCACAGAACAGTGCAGTCACTGGGTGGCACGTGATGGCATTTGCAAAGGTCCAGTAGAAACAGCCCATCACTCTAAGTTACATGGAGGGGATATGATAGATGAAGCAGCAGTGATGGGAAGTGAACTTAATTGCATTCCTCCCATGCCCTTTTTTTTGGTTTTGTTTTTCACTGATGGACTCAGCCATTCAGCTGGTTCGTACAGGGTGATGGCAGGTGAATAAAAAGTCTGTGAGCCAGACAGTCATCTCCCTGGTCTTCTGCTGGGGTTCTGTCCTTTCCTTTGGGTCTGCTTCCTACTGAAGAAGAAGGACATGAATTCAAAACAGGACTTTTTAGGGAAAGTCCATTTATTTTTCTCCTGCTTTTCCTTAGCTCAGGTTAGCCCCGGAAGAGGCCTGGATAGTGTTTCCAAATAGGAAGTGCATGCAGGGTGAGTCACATGTTAGTGCACAGATAAGCACAAATGAACTGCACTTACAATATTAAGTGGTTACAAGTAATTTCTTTTTTTTATTGTTGGTGGTGGTTCTCTGGTAGCTAAGAGTAGATACCTAAAAATGGAGTCTGCTGATGAGCTCTGGTTATTCACAAATACCATCTTGCTTCTTTTAATTCAATATGTATGTCTCTAAGACTCAAATACCAGAGTGGGATCAAGTCTCTAGATTATCTTGACTGGTGTCTGTCATGATAGTGGTTAGCTGTACATCCCAAAGAAAACAGAGAAAATGTCCCCAGATGACATAAAAGAATCTGAATTTGGACCCTTTTCCCCACCTCCAGATCTCTATGCATCCTCTATCCCAAACCTTACGAGTAAATGATTATGTTAAAATTTTGACCCTGCTCTTGGCTGATGAGAATTTTCGTGACCTATTTTTAAAATTTACTTGTGAAAGATGAATGGTGAGTACCATCACATTGTTGATGAAGGTCATGCCTCGTGTGTCATGCCTCGTGTGTAATGCCTCATTTTAGTATAAATTATTTTTGAAAGCCTAAGCTTCTTTCAAAGATCAAATAGTGCCAACGTCTTGATTATATTAATCAAGCATCCATCTGAAGAAAGCAAATTACGCAGGTGACTCAGAAAAGCTCTGATTCAAAACATACTCTTTTCTTATGTTACACACGGTAAAGGTCATTCTAAACCAACAGTCTTTGACTTTTTACGGAAGAAGAGAGATTGCAAATTCTGTTTGCAGGGTAGGTTTCCATCTGTTTCCTTGTTAATTTGTGATTATGTATTTGTTATGTAGTACATCTGAACACTTATATAAGAATTCTGTTGTGGTCTGCTTCATATTTGTTGGTTCACACATGCAGATACATAATTCCTTTGGTTTTCCTACTGTGCACATTTGAAATGTGTAAGTTGGTTCAGAGATGTTGGTAAGCGAATCGTGCAGTACTGGAGAGCATGAGAGTACTCTAAGATACATGGGTTTGAATTTTGTTTGAGTGGAAAGCGGTGAAGTATGATAAAGAGATGCAAATTAATCTTTCCAGGTTCTTAATCATCTGCATAAGAAGTTGAGAAACATGTCAAAGAAGTCAGAAGCATCCAAGAAAAAGGTACTTTGCATTCACAATTAAAACTCCTTCATTTGTACTTTAGTTTTATGTCTAAGCTAATTTCGTATTATATTGCTTGTTGCTAAAGATGTAACAGAGAGAAGAAATTGAAATTAAGTATTTAATGAAGTATTCAGCGTCCCTCTGAACTTAGCAGATTGGAATCTTTTCTGATCCAAGTTTTCCACCACATTGTATCAAGCCATTACCTGAAATCCTTATATTTGGAACTTCAGAGCATCTGAAATTTAGGCACAGGGAGACAACCTGTCTTTAGTGTTAATTTCTTTTTTTTTTTCCTCACAGGCATTTTCCCCTGACTTGTAATCACAGGATTTTTACGTTTTTTGGGTTTTTTTAACTAGCTGATTTTTGTAATGTTTCAGTGAAGAATTCCTAGGTTGTATGAGGAACCTTTAAAATGAAATTTATTGTGCTTCCCAATAGGAGTCCAGTAAGAGACTTTTAATGATTCTCCAATTCTTCTATTGATTTTCCACACAATGTTTTCTTCTCTTACATTCAAGACATAAGTTATATACTAGATACAAATAGAATCATGAAAGGTCTTTAAAGAAGAATATAAGCTTTGTGATTTAGAACAATATTTGAAAGATGTGTTTATACAGAGAATTTGTCAGTTAATATAATGTGGTTGTGATTTTTGAGCAGATTTGACCACAGTAATCATTTGACTAACTTCTCAGTTTATGGACGTGGAGGAAAAACCCCTTAGGCTGTAGCTCTTCATTTAATCTGATCACTATTTTCATATGGGTGTGCAGACTGCCTGCAATGTAAATGAGATATACATGGACTCAACAGGGAATAAGTACTCTGTTATTTATGCACTCTTTACTTTTTTGAAAAATATGCTACTCAATAGATTTAGATTCCTAGAATTAAAAGCATTATGGCCCTGACTCAGTAAAAAGAGTTAACAGACATTACTTTCTCATTTAATGTTGTCAAGGCCAAAGGTGTAGTTTTCAAAGACATTTTGTACATTGCCATCTCTCATCTAAATTATTCTCAAACTGGAAATATCTCCACATTTCCTCTAACAACTAACTCTTAAAAATTCCCAGATCTGACTGGGAATTAACTTTTATAGCTTCAGGGTAAAGCATTACAGGCATGATCAATACTGCTCAGATGTATCAGGGTTCAGTAGCCAAAGAGGAAAAAAACCAAAAAGCAGTCCGAAATATTTTTTTGCCGCAGAAAATGAGTTTCTAAACCTAAGGCCTAACTCATGTTTTTCAAAGCAACCCTGTCTTCGTTAGTGTGTTCATGCTCTCTCTGGTTACCATATCTTTCTTCTTTTCCTTCTACTGTCTTGTGTAGAATGCATTTCGGGTGTAATTATACGCTTTTAGCTTTATTCAAACCTTTATGAACATTCCAGTAGGAGAATCTTAAAATAAATTCGCTAGATGTGTGGAAAAAAATTAATGAAAAACATTAATTTGCCTCAATTGTATTTTTCATGCTTTTTGGTCAGAAAGCATCAATATTAACATCATATATTTCAGGTGGGTTTTATTTGATAATGAGAAACCCTAAGCAAGCTCCCAGTAAGTAAAAAAGAGCTGCAATTTAGTGATACCTTGTTTGCAAGAAAAAGTAGTGATTTTGGAAAGGTTATTTTTCTTAGAATTTTGAAGAAACTGAAGTAATATGCCCCTTCTGAAGTAATTGTGCATGTGGTATCCTGAGAATTTATTTTCACTTGGGATATTAACTCACTGAACACATCAATCAGAGAATAAACTGCTCTTAATTTACGCAGTCTTGTTAGAACACATTCTCCTGATAAGACCTGAAAAAGAAAATATTTCTGTGGCTGTTTTAGAGGCAACTGACTTAAACTCCATAGGGCTAAGTAGAGGAATGGCTTGTGAAAACAGATGATTGCTTTAGACTAAACAAATTATTTTAATTACAGATATAATGTCCTTTGGTTTCTGTTGTGAGATTATACTGACCAACAACAGCATCTGTCATGACTTATTTTGGCCTGTTGTCACAGAAATCAAAACGTTTTTCCCATAAATTTCTCTTTGCTAACTCGTGTTCTGATTAGGCAGGTCAGTCTGAATTATTACTGAGCATTAATCAGTTCAAGAAGTATAGACCAAGTTCAATGAACTCTACATATTTTCTGTGCTTCAGTATTTATCACTCTGTGGCCACTGGGTTAGTTTTGGCTGTGAAGAAGAACCTAAGTTATCTGAAAAAACAAGTTATGAAGTGTTAATATAGTAATTATAATGGCCCACAGTATAATATGCTTTGGAATTATTATTAGACTTTTATTTGGAGACTTACTTAGTTGAAAGAGGTACTTGATCAAGGAATAGGTATTAATTAGTTAGGCCACTGCAAAGCATTAACTCCTGTTTCTGAAGTAAGTGAAAGCTAAAGAAAATATTGAGAGTCAAATTCCACTGTTCCCTGACAGAACTCCTGAAGGGTCTGTACCAGCTGATTCTGGAGCTGTCAGAATGGATCTAATGAAATTGATGGTCCCCTCATAAATAGTGAAAGTGGAGTTTGGAAGCAGCACTGAGGATATTTTTTGTTCCGTTTTTTAATTTAGTGTTTGGTGGTGAACTTTAATTTCCAGATTGGTTTTGATAATGTGCAATCACCAGAAATTTCAAGCCCTTACTTCGTTTTTTTCACTAATTGTATCCCAGAATGTTGTTGTATGACTCTCCCAGTGGAAATTCTGTGTTTAAAGGAGACACTTTCAAAAAATCCCCTGCACCTTTAGTGAGCACTTGAGCAAGCTCTAAGCTCTTCCACCAGCTGCCTTCATGTATAATAGATCTCTCTTGAAATTTTAATTAGAAATTCTTATGCACTGTACTAAAACATAGACCATTAGATCTGGATGAGATTTCCCAAAGACCCCTGTTGTCATTACTTTACAACAAGCTTAGGTCCACTTCAGAAAAGGCTAAGCTTTTGTGTGGGGAGTTAGGAACATCATTCTTTACCGCTGAGGGAAGTTGTGCATTTGCTTTTTATTATGACATTTTCCAAGGCTGGGTTCTCCTTGCAGTAGTTCACTATGCAAAATAAAGCCCATATAGGTAATGGGGTAAAATCAGTAACAAATATTCCAGAGTGTTCCCTCTCAGTATACTTTTTGTTGTGTTTTTTTCCTCGAAATAGTAGTTTTGAAGCAGGTTTAAAGCTGATTCTTTGAATACTCATCAGACATATGTGTTTTCCTTTCCTTGTCTCAGACAGCACAGACTGTGTTGGTGGTGGTAGTGGTTTTTGGCATCTCCTGGCTGCCTCATCACGTGATCCATCTCTGGGCTGAATTTGGAGTTTTCCCACTGACTCAAGCCTCCTTTCTCTTCAGGGTAACTGCACACTGCCTGGCTTACAGCAATTCTTCTGTGAACCCAATCATATATGCGTTTCTATCTGAAAATTTTAGGAAGGCCTACAAACAAGTCTTCAAATGCCAGATTGGTAACGAGTCACCTCTGAATGATGCTAAGGAAAATAAAAGTCGGATAGATACACCACCCTCTACTAATTGTACCCATGTGTGAATGTTGAGAAGCCCTGTATGTTGGCTCTTCCTTTATGTGAACAAAACACCAAGAAAAAAAAGCACAATGAGCTTTATCCTGGGTTTATCTTGATAAAGCTAATTGGTATTTAATGTACTGAAGTTGCATTTGTAGCCAAAGTTTGTGAAACTCATATGAAACAAACCTGGGCTGATCCTTTGCATCTTAGATAACTTTGTCAAATAAAGCTCTTGGACCTTTCATAGATATTTGAGAAAAAAAAATGTTGAGATGATATGCCTGTATTCTTACTCACTAAGCATACAAGTGAACAAGAAGAAGATGTTGATGTGGACAGGTAACTTTCTGACGTCTTACTCCATGAAAGTGAAAAATGGATAAATTTTCTGTCCTACAGATAATAAATACTGGACTACTGTCACTTCAAAGAGGAAAGCTTTTGTTCTCTCTTCAGATTGTTTCGGCAATGCCTTTTTTCTTTTTAAAGTAAACATGGGCTCTGATTTGGAGTTGGAATAAGCTGTGTACACCTTGAGGCAATTAGAGAGGAAGTGCTAATTCTATCTGTTTAGCTGGTTTTAATTTGTTTTACTGAGCAAGGATGGACTGGTTTACCACTTCCTATGGCTGCCTTACTGTATACACAGGACTTTTGTGTACACTGTGTAGGAGGTTTTTCTATGGCCTGTATGTAGTTGTACCAATAACTGAGGAAAACTTTTCTTCATGTGCTGCATGTGCATGTGTATGTATGTTTTCTTAATTTCGTAGACCTTGAGAGGGAGATACAGTTTTAAAGGTGCAACATATACATATGTTTTAAAATACCATGTTCCAGAAAGCAACTCTAGACAATGCTTAAGGATTGAAAGATAGCATTCCCTTGAAAGTTGTGGGTGAAGCTTGATATCATGTAGTTTTAAATTGGAAATATAAAGAAGGTTGCATTTAAATTAATGCAAAGTACATAAGGTAAATGGTACAATTCTGCAAGTTCTTAAATAAAATTAGTAGTTTCCACAATTTTATAAATGTACTTAAAATGTCTTTAGGTGGTAAACCACTAAAGAAATAATGGAAGAACCCTTACTCCCTTGAAAACATTCTTTTAGCTGGAGTAAGACATGATTTTACCATTTTTTATTGATGACCCATCGACTCATATAGCAAATCAATTAAAGGAACCTCTGGACATCCTCTCAAGGCAGGGATACCCTCAGAATTGTATCACTTCCTTGTCTAGGCAAGATCTGAAAACTTCTAAGGATGGCCATTCAACAATATTTTTGGAGCAACCTGTGCTAGTGCCTAAACACCCTCACTAAAATATTTTTCCTTATCCATACCTGGGATTTCCCTTGATGTATCTTGTGACCATTGCTTTCTGCCCTTTCACTGTGTACTGAAGTCTTTTCTCTAGCGGACGAATATGTATTTTTAAGATGGCCATTGAATTTCCCCTCAGCCTTCCCTTGTGAAACAGTGTGCTGCCCTCAGTGTCTCCTCAGGTCCCTGGCTGGGTCAGTGGCCTTCCACTGCCCTTCCTCCAGTGTACCCACCCCTCTCATGAACTGAGGTGTTCAAAACTGAAGGACGTGTTCCAGGTGTGGCCTCACAAGCACTGAGCAGAGTAATTGCTTCCCTTGGCCCATTGGCTGGTTCTTGCTAATACAGCCCAATATTATCATCATTCATGGCTGCAAGGGTATGCTGCTGATTTACATTTAATTTCTGCTTTATAAGCACTCGAGTCCTTTTCTGCAGATTTGCATTGAGTCCCAAGCCAAGTTTCAGGACTTGGCTTTCGGCTTTCTTGAACTTCATGCATGTGATAGTTGTTAATTCCATATTTCCAGCTTACCAAGGGCCCTTCGAAAGGTATTCCTGCTCTCCAGAATATCCACCACGCCCCCAGGTTTGGTATCGTGTGTAAAATTGCTGAGAGAGTCCTGCAGCCTTCTCCTGGTCTTTGAAGATGCTAAGTGGTGTTGGCCAGATGCTCTTTCAGATTCCTTTTTCTCCACAGACTTGCTTTAAAAAAAAAAAAAGAAATTCAGAGTGGTGGAACGTCAACTACAGAGGGTTAGCTCACATAAAAATATCTATGTTTATGTGTCCATATTGTCTGCTTGGAATCAGTAAAATAATATCAAAGACATGCTATTGCATGCATGGTGTTTGTGTCCATTCTTTCATATGAAGAGACCATTTGATGATATTGCTAGGAACACTAAATAAATAAATAAATAAATACTTTAAAACACCCCCCCCCCTCCCCCCAGTTGGAAAAGAAGGGTTTATCTATGCAGGGAATCATTTCCTGGGTTGGGATTGAGTTTTCAGATACTCATCACCACAAACTCTCAAATTATTAAAGCATTAGCAAACTTCAGCTGAATTTACATTTTAGGAAAGTCTACAATTTTGAAAATCACATTTTTTATTTTTAAAAATTGCTATTTTATGATTTTGAATAAAAACTGCAATTTAAACATATAACTGTTAAAACAGTTATAATAACAAGCTGAGTTTATTGTTTCATCTGGAGAAGAATTTTTTTTCCTTAATTGTACATAATTTGAAACCTAGGTGCTTGATAGTAATGGAGCTACGTCTGTCTGAAATTTTTAGGACGAGGGAGTGGGAGGGTGGGGACTGCAGTAACAACTAGTTAAAAAGGTCCCACCTTGTTCCTGGTGAATATAAGTAAAACTTCCACCTGACTTTTCAGGGAAACCTTAGGAAGCAGCTGACACTCCAAGGCTCAGTTTCCTGCCTCAAACATGCCTTTGTTCCTCCATGTCTCTATGTGACTTTGTCATACTCAGCTGTGACACGAAGGTTGTGACTATAAAACAGGGTTAATGTGTGCTGTGAATTGTGCCCAGCCCTTGAGCAGCTGGACGCTTGGTCAGGAATGGCTGATTTGGGTAGAAAATCAGGGAATGGCTGCTAACATCCCCTACAACTATTTGCTTCCCCTACAACTATTTGCTTCCACGTTCTGAGCTTGTTGGCAGGGATTGTTGTTTCTGGTGGAAAGCAAAGCAGAAGTTTCACCTCATTGACTGGCTTAGTATGCTTTTTTACATCTTTTTCTAACCAGAAAGGTTGAGTTCAGTGTACATGAAATAAAGAGAAAAAAAGAGATTTCTCTGTCTAGGCCTGAGGAAATAATCCCACTGAATTCCATCCTGTTGTGCGAATTTGAAAATTTTTTGCTGTAAAAAACAAAATAGGCAACAGGAATATTTACTCAGATTCCTCTCAAACTAAGACACTGCAGCAGGTTTCTAACCAAGTTTGCATTGTATACATTACATTTTCTGCTTTGCACCACTTTTGCCTTAAAAAGATACAGAAATCTCATTAAAAGAGGTAAAGAAAGTATTTCACTAGGGTTCTTAGTGCCATGTTTGCTCTGCCCAATTGTGGGTAGGGTGTTTGAGATATAATACAAACAATTACAGCAGTGCTCTTCTTCCACTAATAAAGATTAAAATACAATTCCAAGGTATGTGTGGACCCAGATGCACACTGTGCACTGCTGTACATAAATCAGATTTAGGATCCATAGCCAAAAGACCCCAGTTGAATGGCACTTGGCCCACATACTGTTCAATATGTGCAAACATGCAGAAAAATGAAGGAACTTGCTTAACTTTATGCTCAGCCGTAGTGCTTCACAGTTAATTGTATTGCCCACTTAACTAATTTTGAAGAAAGGAATCTTAGTAGTTGCAAGGGAAGCTGACACTTAATTGCTGCTTCTGAGTCATTAAACCACTGTTCTCAGTCACAAGTATGTACTAAACATAATATGTAGTAATCATTCATAATTGCCTAAAATTCTTGTATCAAAGAAAGAAGATTTTAACAATTTTTATATGTCTAAGGTTGGTAACAAAATTTTGTGCTGTAATAGAAATTACAAAAATATGCCCTATCTGGCTGAAATTGTATGTAAAAAACATTATGACTGTATAAGGAGCAAACTTAAATTTTGTAGTGGAGTGTTCCCATCTGAAATCCTAATATTCTTTCAATATTTTGTATGAGGAAATTAGTTGGATCTGTGAGTACTTAAAAATTCTTTTAAATTTTTTAAATTTTTCTAAACTTGAACCTTTAAAAAACCATGTTTCTAAAACCATTTAGTCTTTAGCAAGATAGGGCATTTAAATGACATGTTTTAAGTTATGGTCTTGGAGCTTTGTATTGCCTTTTACTTTGTATGCATGCATGCCTTCCTTCAAACCTTAACTTTATTATTTTCATAATTGATTGTATCTCCATTTTCAAAAAATGTCACTATCTCCAAGAGATAAACATTAACCTTTATATATTTAATGTTGCAGTGAAATAAGTTTTGTTTTCAATCCCACATTGTAGGGAAGGAGAGGGATCTCTTTAGAAAATAATTTTGTGAATACATTATTTTAGACGTTGTTATCTTCATGGTTGCTTCACAGTGTGATGTGGCACATTGAGTCTGATGATATTTGTGGTATTTTGAGAAAAGAGGACAGCAGAGGAAAGAACAGCTTGTAGCATACAGAGCTTGTGTTAGTGTTCTGTATTCAGTACATGGGCAAATGTCAAAGACCAAAAAATTAAAAATCTGTGTTTGTTTCAATGTATAATGCATGTAAAGTAGCGTGCAGTTGTTCTGAGATACATTGTACTTCGCATGAATTTTCAAGGGATAGTTCCAATAGGTCTGTACAATCTCTTCTTGGCTCTGTCATATGAGATACAAACTGCTTTTCTTACAAAATGTTTACATAATACTTAAAAACAAGCAGCATCTTCGGGAAAACTTCCATGAAAAATAGTGTAACCATAAAACTGAACAGAGTGTGATGGCTCTATGTCACTAGGTGTTAAAAATTTAACTGCTATAAAAAATACTCTTATTTGCAAGTACTCAAGTGCAGGAGGCATGGTCCTTCATTCAGGCTGGTAAGAAGTCTATTGAAATTTATGGAATTCATTGGTATTTCTTATTCAAGTGTAGTTTAAATCTCTGTAATTTATGTATAGTTTAAGAGACAGACAAATAGAGCCAGATTCATATATTTGAGTATGAGAAAAAACTATGAGTTCTTCAATGACGTGAAGTCCAAACCTATTTTACAACAGCCTGTATGTGGCTCCACTTTTGGAAGAAGGCAGTCAACTCAGTGCATATTTATGTGTATATTTGCTTTAACATTGATCAAGGGCTATTTCGGTACAGTAAAAATAGCTGGTTGAGCATGAAACCAAAATACAATTAGTTTTACACCTAATGAAAACCTTTTAAACCAAAATGCTACAGCATGGATTTATAATTATGTGCACTTTGTCAATTTTACTGTGCAGTACTCAAGAATCGTTTGTGTATGACATTTGTAGAAATGTTGGTGCACCTTGGCCAGATAGATTTAATGGATGAAGGATGAAGGTCTCATTTTATAGAAGTATTTCCTTAAGGGCAGCATTCTCCTCTTGGAAAACTTTATACAATTTCCATTGCATGGTCATTCCATTCCTCCTGAAACGTCTAACCACATCTAAAATTTGCTGAGAAAAATAAAACCTCTCCTCTAGTAAGATATCATCTGAGCTACATAGATGCTTCTAGCAATACTTGTCAAGAATTTATCAATTTGTTGAAGTTTAATATTAAGATTTTGAAAGAAAATACAAAATTACTGCTAATGTCTTGTAGTTGTGACATTTACAGTAGAGGTGATGGTGCAACAGTTCCTTTACATTGAATTTCACAATTTTGCACAAGCAAACTGGTAGTTTTAATATAGTAGAATGGAAAGTCATACATTCAGGAATGAAGAACACGAGGCAAACTTTAAAAAAATTATTATTTTACTGGAAAATGATGAGTCTGAAATTGCCAGCAAACTAAACATGACCTTCAACTCTGTGTAACTGAAATGACCTGTATAGCCCCTGGAATCCTGAATTCAGAGGATATTGGTAGTGAAGTTGAGCCACAGGAAGCACCGCTGCAAGGGGGGGCTTTCACAAAGACATTTCCTAGAACTTCTTAAAAAATGCCAAATACTCCAGCTGAAATCTGGTAGCAGTTCATCAAACTGCTCTCCTAACTAGACAAAGGAGAGAAAATGTAAGGAAAGGCTCATTGATCAAGATAAGGGCAGAGAGAGATGACTCACCAGTTACTGTCATGGGCAAAATAGATTCAGCTTGGGGAAATTAGATTAATTCATTACCAATCAAATCAGAATAGGATAGTGTTAAATAACCCCAAATTTCAAAAATGCCCTCTCCCCACCCTTACCTTCTTCCTGGGCTCAACTTAACTCCTAATTTCTTTATGTCTGCACCCTGACCAGGACAGGGGCACAGGGAATGGGGGCTCTAGTCAGTTCATCACTCACTGTCTCTGCCACTCCTTTCTCCTCAGGGGGAAGACTCCTCACACTCTTCCCTTATTCCAGTGTGGAGTCCCTCCCACTGGTGACAGTCCTCCATGAACCTCTCCCATATGAGTGCTTCCCACAGGCTGCAGTTCTTCACAAACTGCTCCAGTGTGGGTCCATGGGGTGCAGTCCCTCCGGACCAGGCTGCTCCAGCGTGGGTCCCCCATGGGATCACAAGTCCTGCCAGCAAACCTGCTCCAGTGTGGGCTCTTCTCTCAACAGGGCCATAGGTCCTGCCAGGAGCCTGCTCCATCATGGGCTTCCCATGGGTTCACAGACTCCTTCAGGCATCCACCTGCTCCAGCATCAGCGTCAGATCCACCTGCTCCTGCTCCGGGGGTGGCAGGTGGATCTCTGCTCCACCACAGACTTTCATGGGCTGCAGGGGTGCAGCTGCCTCATGGTCTGCACCATGGGCTGCGGGGGAATCTCTGGTCCTGCACCTGGAGCACCTCCTCCCTCTTCTTCATCGACCTTGGTGTCCTCAGGACTGTTTGTCTCACGTATCCTCACTTCTTTCTCCCACTGCAGTTCCCATACCCCATCCCACCCCCCTTAGCTGTGTTATCCCAGAGGCACTACCACCGTCACTGGTGCGCTCAGCCTCAGCCAGCAGCGAGACCGCCGTGGAGCTGGCTGGCGCTGGCTCTGGCACACAGCTTCTGGCACCTTCTCGCTGCAGCCACCCCCACAGCCCCCCTGCCACCAAAGCCAAGTGACGTAAACTCGGTGCAGAGGGCTGTTGTTAAGAAGTGCCCTAATAATCTCACATTGCTCTGTATACAGACAGAGAAATACCTGATGCTCTGCATCTCTGAAACTAGTGGATGAGTTCACAAGGTCACGAACAGTGAAATTAAGTTATAATGGCTAAATCTTGATTAAGAGGAGACCTTTACATTAAGCCATGGGTTTAAATAACCTTAGAATGCTTAATGAGTGAGTGTAATATATTTATCTTGCTTCAAATCACATCTGGGTCTTTCTTGAAACTTTTTATATATTTGAAACCCAAAATACAGACTAGGTGGTAGCAATGCTGTGAGGAAAAAAATGCATCTTATGTAACAGAATATGTAGACCTGATGATCACAGTGGCCCCTTCTGGCCTTAGTCTGTTTGCACTGTTATTTCTGTAATTAATAGTATGAGAGCTATGCAGATAAGAAGAAAAAAACATGACAAAACTCAGCTATTATTCAGTCAATTAGTAATCATCTAAAGATGTATAAAGAATGACTCCCCAAGTGGGCTACACCCTGGAAAGGTCTTGTGATGAATAAGAAATCTGATTGAAAACTGGCATTGGTAGAGGAAGAAGGCAAATGATGCTGTATGTTCTTCTCATTTTGCTTAATTACTTTTTGCCATAATTACTCTAAATGTAATCACTCTCCATTACTCCTGCATAGCAATTTGTTGTTTCCATGGGAACTACGAGCTGATGTTTGCCGGCCCATTACAAACACCTGCATTTCCCTCCATACATTAATGTCTAAGTTTTTTTCCAAACTGTTGTGAAACTACTGGAAACCTTTACAAGCTAGAGCCTCTGACAGTAATGTTTTCAATTCCAGCTTGCTTAAATGAAACATTATAAAAGCTAATACTTTATTGAACAAACATAATCTGCCATGATGTTTCTGATAAGGCAGTCAACATTTTGGGTAGATTTGTACAGGTTGTGTGGTAGATAAACCTGATTAATTATGCACGTCCCATGTGAGTTTTAGGAATAATAGTTTAAAAATTGCTCCTGTCATGAATTCTGCTCACTTGCAATAGTTGTGCAACACTCTGATCATGGCATCCTGTCCCTTTGGAGGGGTGGCCCCCTAACCTGCTGTCAGCAGGCAGCCTTTGCTGAGGATTCTGCATGGTCAGGCCAGCACCTCATCCCGTTTATAGCTGCTTCCCAGCTTGCCTACCTGCCATGAAAGGCTTCCAACAGAGTTGTAGGTGGGAAGGCTGGTGTGAATGTGGGCTTTGCTGTTTTCAAGACTTCTGCTTTCTCCTTACTAAAATACATACAGAGCAGGGTTTGTTCTGTGTTGCATTTTGTTTTGTTTTCTCCTATCCTCAGTGCTACAAGAGAGGAGCAGAGAGACTTGTTTGTCCTTCATAAGTAAGCCTAACTGGATCTTGAGCAGCAAGAAAACCTCTTCTGTACTTTCAACCCTCAAATTTGTGATAGTGCAACATCACAGTGGCCACAGGGAACATCTTTTCTTCCTTCTCCTTATCTTCTGTCATTTGCCACCTTAAGTGAAATTCATCTTGTTCTAGTTATACAAATTAGTCCCACAGTTCTATATCTGTAGAGACAAAATGAATTGCTATAGATTTAAGGATATCCTGATAGTTGGGCCTGATGCACTAATTGAAAACTGGTATCTAATTATTAACCTCAGAGAAGGAAAAGGAAGGGTAGGAGAAGAGGAAGTAAATATTGAAGACAGTCATGCGTGTGAATGGAATTATTTATGGTCCAAACTTTCAATCTGTGCCTAGGCAATACTTAGTAGTTTGTAGGCAGTTTGTTGCTATAAGGAACACAGAATCCTCAGGACTTGAGTAATTCAATTTTTTCCCATGTATTTATCTCTGCATGCCTGTAATAAAGCTTGCAGGATCATATTTCTATTATGTTGCCCCCTGTTGCTCCACAGTGTTATCCTGAGATGTGTTTTCAGATTTCTTTGCACTCATATGGAGGAAGATTTAAATATTCTTTTTAACTCCTGTGATGATATTAAAATAAAAGGGTTTATTTTACCGCCAATTCTGCAGACACCTGGCCACAAGGCACAATTTATGTATAAATCACTACTAAATATCCGGGCAAATAACTTAGTGGCACTTGAAATTGTTCTTGGGGCAAAATGAGACACAACAAGGATGTTCAAATATGGACTTAATTTTCACTGCAGTATTACAGCTGATAATAATGTGTGAAACATGATTGGAAAGAATACTTATACTATGATCCCATGCTGGAAAAATTCTTTGTGTAAAAGTAATGCAGAACTGCACTATGAATACGGCTTAAAATATTGTTCATAAAAAGGGCTCATGACCATTTTGCTCTGGATGAAATAATAGGTGGATATTTAGGATATTTTTAATCACAGACAACTCATTATAATGGGGGGGGGGTTGGTGTTTTGCTAATTTTGCCACATCCAGAAGCTTTCTGTAATGTCAATTGAACTAGAATTTTGTATTTAAATTTTTTTTCAGTAGATTTAATTAATTTATAAGGGCAAGAGTTTCTTCCTCTTTATATAAGATAGCACTGTTACCATGGATTAGTTGAGTACAAATAGAAATAAATGGTCTTTCCTACTTCTACTCTGTATTTCCCACTGCTAAATCTACCATTTAGAGACTTTTCATACTTTTCATTGGTGAATACTGATTTTCTTGTAATTTGAAATCACTTCCATCAGTGTAAAAGAACTTGGTAATAAAATTGCTGCTTCATGGCGGATAAAATAGAAATTAATTTGTTTGCTGTATTTCGTTCTGTCTAACAAAAAAGAAGCAAACAGATCATATTAGCTGTTTGGTGACTCAAATTTCTAAAAAAGTGTGTGTGCTAGTCAAATTAAAGCTCATGGCACTGGATGCCTGTTCATGTCCTGCACTTCTTATCTATAAAAACCCCTCACTGTTACTGAAAAATATACTGCTTTTAAATTACTTTTATCCTTCTAACAATTGGTGCTTGAGAGAGAAAGAAGAGGGAGAGTATTTGTAGGACTGTATTTCTAATGCCAAGAACTGTGTTACAGTTTACAGCAAAAGGGTAAATTAGCAAAGTGCAGCTAAGGGTGAAAGTGGAGTATTACTGCTCTGTATTTATGTAGATGACTAAGTCGAGTACATCCCTTGTACATCCATTAGAAGAAACAATGGAAACTGTTCTTCCTGCCCAAATTCCATTCAGTTGTCATTCTTCTTGTATTGCAACTCTTTATGTACTCCACCTGAGCAAAATCAAAGTGACTGCTAAATTAATCAGCTGGACTTTTCTGAAGGAAAGCAAAAGATAAAACCAGGAATATGTAACAGTAAAAGATCTTGGACAAAGTAAGTGGGATACTGGGGATGCCAGCTGTCACTGGGCATTTGGAAAGTTCTCCAGCATGCAATTTTTGGGGATGGATCACGACATGATTTAGCACGTCAGTAAGTTTTCCTGCCAGCCATAGTTCTGTTATGATCTGTAATTAATTTTGCTTTTATTTTTAAAATCTGATTTAACTTCCCAGGAAGTTCAGGAGTCTTTCTAATTATTTTGGTGGAAATCACATCTGACTTTCTCCCACTACAAAATAGTGCCCAAATTTCTGTTTCTGCAGTCTTCCACCATGATACAGAATAGTGTTTTTATGAAGACAGAAAATGAAGTATTCTCTAAGGAAGAAGAAAATCTCCTGATTAGCCTTTAATGTCATGAAATCTGACCTTTATGTCAGGAAAGCTGCAATTTCTGTCAGGGTGAGACTTGACCTCATTTGCTATTTCTTAAACAATACAAAAACAAGGGCTTAAGTTTATCCCTGGAAACTCCCTGGAAACCCCTACCGCTGCAAAAAGAAAAACGAAAAGAAAAATCCCATTTTTTATATGTCACAGGTTTGTGGAAGAGTTCCGAAATGTCTAGATGATGCATAAACATTCCATCTCATTGTTCAATACACACTGCATATAGAATAGTTATTTCTAAAAAAACAGATAAAGTGATTCCTCAAAAAACCCCACCCTTGGATGTTAGCATAAGCAATTCAGTTAAGGAATTATAAAAAAGCCTCTTAGAGTGGCAGCCAACAGATATTCATCAGACTTTTTGGTCCAGTTGCAGAAAGTGGAGGACATATGCTTTTTTCTTCCTGTTTTCTGTATTTTATCTTAGTATTGCTTCAGGTTTTACTTTGTATTTTCTGATTACTTTGCTTTCCCTGTATGAATCATAATTTATTTAAAAAATCAAAATCAATCACAGTTCTACAGAACTAGTAATTTACAGGCCTGATATAATTATTTTGTATTCGAAGTATACTTTTACTTGTAGCATTAATAGCAACAGACACAATTTCTTGCACATGCCCCTGAATTCTGTTGAAGTGGTTGTGAGCTGTGTAAGCAAGAGAAACTCTGAGTTTATCCAAATTTAAGTGACTAGCCTAAGTCAAATAAAGTTTCGACAGAGACATCAAACAGATGTTGCCAGAACATCTCATTTTGCGAGCATTATCATCTCATTAGGAGCCCTGAGATATTCTGTTCCATTAAACTGGGAGCAGGCAGGCTGGAGTAGGTGTCTGAAACATTATGTAGCTCTGTGTGTCTGTTTACTGTGCTTGGTCATGCCTAATCCTCCCTGCTTCTAATGAGGTTTTTCATGAAGTTAATTGGATTACAAGGTTTTGCCTCTAAGAGCTCTGTGACTTCAGTTGCAAGTCTGCTTTGGTTAAATCACTGAAAGCAGGTGCCTGCTGTATTCTGAAAGCTTATTTTGATATAGCTTTCTTCAGAGGTTTTTCTTTTGTTATTGTTTTGTATTTTAACTGCTTACTGTTTGTCAAAATCTGCTTTTTGATGTTAAAGAGAGTATTCTCTCTAGTGGTGGGTGTTCCATCCCTGGAAACATTCAACGTTGGGCTGGATGGGTCTTTATTGCAACCTGATCAAGTTGAAGATGGTCATTGCGGGGATGTCCAACTAGATGACCTCTAAATGTCCCTTCCAACCCAAATCATTCTGTGATAGCTTTCAGTAGGATTAAATCATACTGGATTGCTTTCAGTAGGATTAATAACAGATAGAAAATGGTGGTATAAGTAATGCAATGGACCAGCACCATTGGACCAAGACCTGCGCGTCCCCTGACATCATCCAACACTTGTAACTGAGGCACGGGGCTGCTGTCCTCTAAGAGACTCATGAGGAGTGTGCTGCTTTCTTCCCAGGCTCCAGGAGACAGAGTTCTGACAATACTGACTGTCACTGAGGTCCTGCACAATCTCATGTGCCTGGTGCTGGAATGGTGTCTTCTGATGCAGCAGCTTTGGGGGATTTTTGTGAGTGACTGATCACAATTACCTGATGCGGGCCAGTTCTTCATCACTCCCATTATTTTTGACATACCTTGAAAATTTTTGCCTTGACTTTTTCCTTCTGTACAAGTTTAGCTCATAGCACATCCTAAACACTGTGCCTAATACATTTTGTTAACTTTGTAGGAGTGGCACTCCTGAAATCCAAATGCAGGTTTCCACAGTCCTCAGTGCTGTCTTTTTGGAGGAAAACAACATGTTCTCCCTTACACTTCTTAAATCAGGGCCATCAAACTCAAGAATGTTGGGTAAGAAATAATGGAAAGGATTAGCAGTACAACTGTTACTTCGTACATCAGCAAGTCATTTGGTATTTTCAACAAATGCAAAGTTATTTATTGGCTTGCTTGGCTAGCTGCTAACAGGAGCTTAGCAACTAAATTACAGAGTCAGACGAATAAAAATATGTTTTGGAGGGAAGTATTTTTGGGGACTTGTAAAGATAAAACACAAAATGAGATCAGGATTGATTAGGTTAGGGTAGAGAGAAGAATGCTTGAAGAATACAGTATCTCTGTGGTGAAAATATCAGCTCAGTGTGGAAAAGGTATCCATGGCTTTCTAACAATTCTGTGGGCCAAAAAATTTATTTTCTGATAATTTCTGTGAAACCCTCAACAGTTAAATTAAATAGACCTGTTCCTTCTTAAATCTAATTGATTCATATCTTTTGCCTTCCCAAATACTGCATGTTTAATCTTAACTCACTCTTCCTTTCCTCTGCCAAATGCAGACGTCCAAAGGCTCCTATGATCAGAATTGTAGTAGCTCTAAAATCAGAGAAGACAATTTAAATAATAGCCTGGTAATCATGGAAAATAAATATTAGAGCAGTACCAAACAATACTCTCATCAGATGTATCTAAAAATGTCATTTTTTGCACTTTTTCCTTTAAATAAGACCTCTGCTGAAGCTATTGCCTGGGTCACCTGTGAAGGCACCTTATTCCTCCCACGGAGGAAAGTGCTGCTCCTCCACGGTCCTCGGGTTAGCAGTAACAGCACAGCAGTGTGGGAGACCCCAGGGAAACCTGACTGTGTCACCTGCCAGGCACAGACCCCTCCTGTGTGCCTGGGGTGGGCAACTGCAGCAGCTTTGGCCATCAGCCATGGCCAGCAGGGCTGTAGGGACAGGGCCAAGCTGAGCCTGGCTGATCCTGGCTCAGGGTCCATGTCCAGGCAGGGTCAGGCTGCGGGGAGCTGAAGACCGGCCCCGGTGCAGCATCCCTGGGGCAGGAGCTGACAGCCCTGGGGGCTGAGATGGGGACCTGGGCCATGGATGGGTGAGGGCAGCCCCCGGGCTTGGGCAGGGACAGGCAGGACTGGGGATGCTCTTGGGACCCTGAGATAAATAATCAGCATTTTCGTGTACAAACTTATCAACACTTTAACCAGAAGATGGAGCCTGAAATTAACTTGTGCTAATGATACAGAACTGACTGGAAAACTGGAGGAATGCCGTATAAACCCTGTGCAGTGGTGACAGAGCAGGTAAGTCCGGTGTATTCAGACAGATATTATTATGCATTTATTCCATGCAAAATCTCCAAATATTCATTGTTTAATAGGAGCTGAGAAATAATTTTTAGGGATTTGAATACATAAGACAAAAATATTTCACAGCTGTAGCATATAATAGACAAATAAAATATGCTATATCATAAAAGGTAGTATTTTCCATGTAATACATAAATATAGGGATACTGTAAAATTATGCCTGTTTCTGCACAATGTACCAGACTGTATCTTTATCCACTAGATCAGCCTAAGGGCATGGTTCTGAAGAAAGTATTTGCCTAATCATCTTTGCAAGGTTTTTGGTTTTTTCTTAGCAGGAGCATAGGAAGCAATAAAAGTTAAATAAGGTTAATATGAGAGCATTATGGATCATTCATATTTTGTGAATCTGAGTGAAAAATAATAAGATTATTAATAGAGCTGGAGCTCTAAAGAGCCAACAGATTGCTAAGCATCTACTTTTTCTACTCTGGTGCAGATAATAATAAGAATTTGGGTTTCATAGTGTGTTATATTTATCTGCAATGATGACTGACACATCATGTGAAAACACATATACAAATGTGCTTTTATAAGAGCAGTGATTTGAATTTCTATTGTTCTACATATATATTTTTTATCTTGGGAATTTTGGTTGCAATTGGAATAAGCTATTTGGAATGTTGCATGTTACTGTATGCAAAAAAATATATATATGAGGCCAGCTGATGAGATAGGTGTGGGCTCCAATGACCAAATCTGTTGCTAGGCTCATAGTCTCAAAACCAGAAAGTCCACAGCCTCATAGTACAAAGCAGTGATAATGACATAACTCATTTTTTGGCTCTGCTTCACATAAAGCTGACTGTTAACTTGTTGCCAGAAAGCTTTGTGCCAAGCTGACACAAAGTTCATATTGTATACAGATTTGCAGTAGTATATTCACATCTAACGGGGATCAAACTGCGTTGCTGAGCGATTGAGTTGCTGCCCAGAGGTGAATGATAACAGTCATGCATCCAGGGAGCACCTTAATGGAAAGCAAAAACCAGAAATATTGTCTCTTCAAAACAGGAAACTCACAGCAACAAAATTCTTTGCAAATTTTACTGATGGCAATGGTAACTTAAGACAGCATGATCTAATAAAGAAAACTTAACAAAGTAAAACAGTGGCTAAAGCTCTTATGCTTTGCACACTAAAACTATTGAAACTTTGCTGTCGGTAGTTAATGGACATGGCAATTCACAAAAAAAAAAATCTAAATTACGTGAGAGTTAAATCTTCCATTAATTGCATAATTAATTCCTAATTATTCCCTCAGCTTGTATGGTATTTTATATCTGCTTAATGTTAATGCCAATCCTAGTGACTTCAAATGCTTTGTGGGCAATCTAGGAAGGGACAAAATGGTGCATCCTCAATTAAATAAGTGGCTTGCATCCTGTGCTTTTTTTTCATTGCCTGTTTGCATGTCTCTCTCCAGGATTACAGATACTATCTTGCAAAATGACAGTTAACATGTAGGAAAAGGAAAAAAAAGCACCACTACAGATCTAATTTTGAAAATAAATAATAGAAAAATCTAGCTAGATATGTGAGGTTTTTAAATCTACTTACTGAAAAATATGAGAATATGGTACATTCTCAAACTGTTGATATTGAAGTTTTCTTATTTGAAACCATTTTTGTGCTGACAGAGCTCCTTGTTTTCCCTCTTTCCTTGTCAGGACCCTGTTACAACCAAACATTCTTCATTGTTCTATTGTGTGAGAATGAGAGGTTCCTGAAAGGAAATGAGCAGCTTTGTTTACTACTAAATGGTTAATATCAGTCTACAGTTATTAATAGGAAGGAGGAAGGTACCAGCATTTTAACAATGACTAAAATTGTGCATTTGTTACTAGATACAGCATTGTTAGATAATATAGTTTTGATTGAATATAATATTTGTTACTGTGTACAGTTAAAAAAGCTAATGCTAATTATAGTTGGATACATTTTGAGCTCCGAGGGGAACTATGATTTTCTTTTGACAGATCTCCCTAATTACATCAGTCATAAAATTTCATCCACCTCAGCTACAGGTTTCTCAAGGAAAGGGCAGGAACTTGCTACAGGCACATACACATTTCATTTTAGTATTTTCTGCCCAGGTTGTCTCTCAGTCAAAACTGTAATGGGAGTTTCATGGCCACCTTAAACCAACACATCCTTAATCAGATCCTTTGTGAGCTTTAGGATATAGCTACCTGAATGCAACTTGTGCCAGTAGAATATGGGGCAGTAGAGACAGAGGTTGAGCACTTGCAGGCAGGAGATGGACTGCGGTTTTTGACAGCTGTGCCTGCTTTATGTCATTGTAAAGCACTTGTGAAATTACAGCTTGTCATTAGATGTCAGAGATATCTCAGAAATGTCCACTAGCAAAGGCAATGATTAACATTAAATCTCCCTAGCTCATGATGATTTTGTTTCTTACGTTCCTTGTCTGCATTAGATAGAAAATATATTTATCCCTTATTTAACCCAGGAGACTGCTTTGCTTATATCCTCAGACCTTAAAATTCTAAATGAAAATTGCCTATCTCATTCCCATTCCAAGCCAGCAGCAATCAGTTCTATGCCATCTCACTACCCCCTCCTCTGTGCTGCAAAAAGAGCAATTTCCATCCATTTCCAATCCATGTCCCTGCTGACATTTCATATATTCAGACCAAGTGTTCCTTAGCCTTCAGCAAGAGCATTTCCTGCCTTTTTTTGCATTTACATATCTCTGCAAAAGGATGTAAGGGTCTAATGGAACTTTTCTTCTTACCTGGGGGCAAGCCGTCGGTAGCAATGAGCTTAGTGCAGAGTTCGGTTTATCGAGTTTCTCTGACAGACTAAATAGTCACACCTTGCTCCTAGATCAGATGAGAAGAAAGAACTGGCATTATTAAGTGTGCTGCAAATCCAATAACTAGTGTGCTGCTTTCGTGGGTAGTTGAAGCTAATCACAGCTGATGGAAAGTGCTTCATGCAGGTATGTTTTCTAATGGGCATGTATTTTTCCATTATTTTATATTCTGTGGGAAAAGGCCCTAATTCATCTCCCCTTTCTGCCTGCTTTTTATTTGACCATAGGAAAATGAAGTAGCCTAGCTATTGAGTTATTTGACTAGTGGAAGTGCTAATTTTGTCAAAACTGGACAAGCCTGTGGTACATAATATTTTTAATATTATCTTCAAAGGGGCAAGTCTGAAACATGAAAAACACACTGAAAAGGTGGGCAGGTGTAAAGATGGATTACACTTAGGGGCTGGAGTTGTCGCAGAGACTTGCCAGGGATAGCTGGTTGGTGCAGGGTGAGAATGCAATTTGCTGTGTGCCACGTCTTGTTTTAAAGTGCACCATGAGTGTTTAAACACCTTTCCACTCACCTTGGAAAATGCGCTAAAATAATTTTATGTTACTCCCAAATCCTACTCAGATCCTGTCACAACCCAGACTATGAAACCAAACAAAAATGTAGGTACAATTCATGTACTAAGTAGTCTCCTAACTTCAGACACCTTCTAGAGCAAAATATTACAAAAACCTGCCACTCAAATACAATGACTTTACTTGCCCATATTTCCAAAGACACACCCCTGGGCCTTTTCACCACTCCACGCCTTGCCAGTCACTCTTAATTTTGAGCAATATACATACAATGAAATATAGAACATATATGCATTTACACTGGAATTTTACTGTTTTTAGAGCATATTGAAAGCTAAAACAGAAATGACAATTTATTAAGTTATGAGAGGTTTGCAGTTAAGTTAAAATAAGCTAAATTTTCTGGCAATTTTAAAGGCATTTCTTCATGACAGATGATTAACACTAAAGTTTTGAAGAGAGTCTAACCTCTGAACTAGAGCCTGTCTCTGTTTAGATTGCTGAAAGAAAATTGCAATAAAATTTTACAGTATTTTTGAGTAGCAACTAGGACTAGATTTAAAAATCCTAAACTTGTATTAATTGCATCTAATGAAATCAATTTTTTTAGGTTAAGATACATACTAGTCATAGTTTATATTTTTCTTGTGTGAGTTATATATTACATATTTTGTATTACTAATGAAGAATTTTAAATTATTAATATGAACTTAATTGGACTTCCGATTTCCATAAACATTCAACATTTTATAAATATTAAAGAAAGGTATCAAATCTGTAAAGAAAGTATTTTAATATTTCACTTATTTAAATTTGCATTATGAATTCATGCCTTTATATAATTAATTAATATTTTAGTAGAAGTTTAGCACAATTCTTAGGTTGTTCAAAGCATACTTTTATATAACCCTATGATATTAAACAAGGTGCAAAGTCCTGCCCCTGTTCAAGGCCACATTCGATGGGGCTTCAAGAAACCTGGGCTAGTGGGAGGTGCCTCTGCTTATGGCAGGAGGGTTGGACTAGATGATATTTGGATGTCCTTTCCAACCTGAGCCTTTCTCTGAATCTGTATAATTCAAAATTGTAGGGTTTTTTAGGGAGTTTCATATAGAAATAAAAGATCACGAAAGAATATTTGTTTTAGGTTTTTTTGCTGTTTATAGATTTAAATAACCATCTGAATTTATCTGACTTTTCATGCATATTTTGTGTACTTTATTGGTTTCCATTCTCTGCTGCCAGAAGCTAAGATATTATCATACCACTGCTGGATCCTGAGGTTGCCGTGGTTTTCTGAATTTCAGAGAGGAAACAGGTTAATATCATCACACTGTTACAGGCAGCTGGAGTCTGCCTATTTCTGCTAGAAAAGGACACATGCAGTGCCTTTTTACCTGCTTCTAGACTGCAGGCTTTTAGCTTGAAATCTTTTTCCACAGTTCAGATTTTTCAGCCAGGCAGGCACTCAGTCACTCACTCTCTGCCCCTCTTTTCCCTTCGCCAGGTCACTCTCACACTCTTTTTTTTGTTTGTTTTTGCATAATCTGAAAGGTTTCTTTTTCTTATCCACTGGAATATTTACATCTGAAAGATTTTCTTGACACTGTGTTTGGGTAGTTGGATTTTTAAAAATCTCATGTTTAACTTGATTGTATTATGCTGCAAACATCTTGGAGCATGTTAGACATATACTACGTAAAAAGACACATACATTCTTGATGTATTTTATACATATACATGATATCTTTTTTAATCCACCTGTCTCTTTATTTCAGCACACTGAAGGCATATGAAAGATTATTAAGCATTCAGGGATGCCCGAAGTGCTATAGTAATTGCAGAAGTGGTGAAAGAAGCAAAGGGATACTCAAAGCAGTTAACAAACACTCATGGCAAATATCTTGTAATGATCAGGCTCTGCCTTTATCGGGGCTTCAGAAACAACTGGGGATAAATAAATTACATAAATGTATTCAGGAGCACAAATCTTCTAGAGTAGATGTCAAAGAAATTGTAAACTGCAGCATCTTTAAAATTAACAACTAGTACAAAAAAGCATGTGTCAGATGCTTGGAGGACCAGTTGATTGCTTTGCAGGTATAGATCGGGAGGGAGGAAAGTGGATCTTTAAATGACACTTGGGGAAGGGCAGAACGGGAGGGAAATACTAAGAAAAGACACCCATGAAGCAGAAAGGTTTTTAGTGTATTTTGAGATCTTGGCAGATGTACTTATGATTAAGATTGGCTGTGAAAAATATAGATGTCATTGTTGTTTTACTAGTATGAGACAATAAAATGTCAGTAACTCACGAGTAACTGCAACTCATATAAGATAGCCACGAGGATAACATAATCTTGCCAAGTTCCACTGGTAATTATATGTGTAAAGGCAGCAGTTTTAACTTGCTCCTGCAGAATGTAATAAAAATATAAATCTGAAGTTTAATCCTGTAAATTTACTGTTTCTAAATGCCTGGTCATAATATGTTTATTAGAATTTAGGTCTGTGTTCGAACAGTTCATTGCATAGTGACAGAACAGTCTACAATATAAATTGCAAAGCTCTGGAATAACATCAAAATGAGTTTCAAATGAGATAGTTCTACAAAATATAGGCAGCATAAACATCTGGACTGTTTATATGGCTTGGACAAGGCTTGTGGGAGCCAGTGCATATCCCCTAAAGGGACAGACCCCGAGAGATCTCCCAGGTTAGGGTGAGGCCTCCCGGGATGCTTCGTTCTACCATGCCAATGTACCCCAGCTCTGTTTCCCTGACTGGCCCGTTGATTCCCCTGCCCCTTTTTCCCGTATATGTCAAGGTCCCGCCTATGTACTGCCCCTGTGCCTGATGCTTTCCCTGCCCCCATATATAAACTGAAACTTTCCACTGGTCAGGGTCTTTTGTCCCCGGCATTCTTCACATGCAGGGGTGAAATAAACCTGTGCAGTGGAATTCCAGACAAAGACCCTTCCTGCCTCCTTGCCGTCGACCTGTTGAGAAGCTGTCCAGTGTTTGTGTGTGTGTCTGTGTGAATGCAGTGGCTGCCGGGAGACTTTCTGTTAGAGTCAGTTCGGGAGGTCGTAGCACCCCTCCAGAACACCCCCCGGATCCGACAAAGGCTGAGGAATGTACTATCCTATGCAGGCATAAAATATAAAGCTGGGAATTTAAATTACTTGTTTTAGTACAGGTATGAACTGATGCCTTAGGTTTTAACTTTCATATTTTTCAAATCCTGTACTGCCTGGTGTGTAACTGAAGTTTTGTGTGGCATGTTAGCTGCTCTTCTCTCATGCTGGTTAGACACAGCAAGCCTCTCTAAGTTTCCACTTCAAGGACACCAGGCCCCAAAATGCATAAACTAAAAGCCTCCGAAGGGGGAAAATTTGGGGTAATTACATCATGAACTGAGGTTATTATTGGAGAATTAACCCTGATATTCAAATGAACCAAACTTATAAAAGTGTGAAGAACTCGTGAACCAGGGTCCATCTTGGGTATAGCCTTTTGACTGCCCAGTATGTACCTTTGAAGGCCCTTCAAATAAATACCTACCTTTATTCTCTTATTCTGTCTAGTCTCTGTTTTAGGTAGCCAACTTCAAGGCATCAGAACCACTGCTTTTTATTGTTAACACTGACCACTGGATGTTTCCATTAACTCACTAAGGCTAAACAAAGTACTGAAGACCTAGTAAACATTGTTTGTAAGCTCAGTGTTTCCTGAAAGGGGAAAAAATATTTCTGTAGTAGTATGTATTGCCTATTACTGTGAACATACAAATAGATCTAGAGTTCCTGAATAGCAATAAATGGGTGGTATTGTGCAGAGATAAATTGGAACCTGTCAGTCTCCTGTCTTCCTATAAAATAATTCTATAAGATGCATTTGAAGAAGATGTTGTCCACAGAGATAAATGTTGCCTTTATGATAGCAGAGGGGGTGGAAAAGGTATTGAGTTTATCAACTTGTCTGACATCCATGATAATGAAAACCTAGAAAATACAAGAAGGAAGAAAAATATATGCTGTCAGTTCTTTCATACTTTACAGCTAAGGAAAAAACCAACTTTTTAGAAATGCAACTACTTAAATTTTCATTATTGCTTAAATAAAGAAAAATATCTAGGCAATGGTAAGTCTTATATGTGAAGAATCTGAGCCTTTAAAAGCAAACACTTAGTTGAATTCCCGATTGCATTTTTTTTTCCCTTAAGTGTGCTGTGAAAAGCAGCTGAATTAGTAGCAATTGTGGGATCTGGAGAGAAGCTTACAAAATTATCTGAACCCTATCTGACCATCCATAAGCTTTTTAATTAGCCACAGCAGCTGTCAAACTGTTGCCTGTCAGAATAGTTGAAAGATTTCCTTAGTAGGACCTTGATCAGTACAAATGTACTGGGTTTGGAGAAGTGTTTGCTCCTGTGGGCTGGCCTAACAAACAAATGCCCCAGTAGCACAGCAGCTAAGGTGGGGATGGAAGTCTGACTGTCCTTCGTGAGACCAAAGGCAACTTCAGCCTCGTATCTCATTTTCAGCAGTGATCAAAAGTGAAGGCTTAATAAATAATGAAACCATTAGTAGAGGTTATATGGTAATTCCTTCTGATAGTCCTGCATCTTTGTCCTATTTTCAGTTCAGGGACTCAAGAGTTGGATGGGATTTCCAAACACTTTGTAATGCACAATGACTTTTCCTTCAGCGTATTTGCTGGATTGCAAAGGCTACTGAATCTTCAGTTCAGTCCTTGGCCCTCGGGAGATCCCCAAATTGCAGATTACCAGAAACAGGGACAATAAAACAGGGATGTGTTGCTATCTTATTCTGCAAGTATACACGTAGGGCAAGTGCAAAGCTCAGTGTGCTGTAGCAGTGCAGACTTGGTCAAGTTCAAAAGGTTCTCAAAAGCAGCAGGGGTGGCCCTGTGTCACAGACCTGCGTACTGCAGGCTTTCTCCATCTTGAAATAATACAGTGCGTGACTGGAGATGACAAATAAAGCAGAAAGCCCTAAGTTTAGTTCACACCAAAGAAGCACTCCCAGAAGCTGCTGTCAATGAGTGCTGAGGACCATCGATGGGAAGAAGTGCCCTGTTCCAGTTTCAGAGCTCTGTGAAGCATGAGCTGTGTGAATGTACTGTACTGTGACAAAGGAAAAGACAGTGACTTTTGAGGAAGAGGTTGTTTATGGTTCATAGCATCTTCCCGTGTCACTGTCTTTTCTATACACTCCTGAATCATAAAAAAAGTTACTGTTACTTAAACCCCCAGATGTGTCAGCTTGCTGATCTTTCTGGCCTTAAAATGCCATCCAAGCCCACCTCTCTTCCTGAGTCATTTGCCCTGCTTCTTCTGACTGATGTTCTGTTCCAAAAAAAAAAAAATCCTCTTTTCTGTATTTTTTAACCCACTTCACTTCACCATTAGTGAAATTACAGGGACAGTTTAACAGTTTTCTACTAAAAGACTGGCTCAAGTGCAGTTCCAGCTGAAGTAAAAAAAAAAAAGTACATTTATTAATACTTCCATTTCCATGGCAGTGAAGAATTCAGACTTTCTCTCTAAAGTTTTGACAAGCTGTCTTTGTACTGAGAGACCGGAGAGATCACAAGTGGGTTTTATGCTGAATCCTTTTGTGATATCAGCTGCTTTTTAATCAGGAAATGGCAAATACATGGATAGTAGGGTTGCCAGACGTAAGGGTCTAGCAGTCTGTCACTCTTCTTCGTACCACAGAAGTGGTCTCAGAGAAATTTTGACTGTATGAATGACAGGAAGATGCAGAGCTGAAGACAGGCAGGTAATTACTCTGAGGTTTTTTTGCCACTGAACAAGCTGCCTGTCTTTGTGACCTGGAAGCGGGCACTTGGTTAAGAATGATGATAGGAGTGCTGCAAAGTAATCATGTATGCCATTCTTTAGAGAGTACCTCCCTTAAGCTTCGCTGAGTACAAAAGTGCCCGTGCCAGATGGACCAAGACAGCTCTATTAGATAGGAATTATGTTAAATCTCCTGCCAGGGTACAGCTGCTGTGTGTTACACATAGGCTGCATAGCTTTTGGGGCTAGCACCACCCTCTCTCTCCCCCACCTTACTTACTGTCTATCTGCACTGTATATCCAAAATATTCTATTAACTGCTGAAAAGTGAGGCTTTTGATAGGAGAAAAATGATAGATTGAGTTCTTTTTAATTTTTTTTTTTAATTTAGTTATTAAATGCTACAGAATATACATTCAGTAGTTGTATTGACCTTATGATGGGGGTCTTCCCTTTTTGGGCCGAAAGCGAAAAAGCAGAAGGAGCCGCTGCTCTGCTAAAGTTGTTTATTTTGTAGTCCATAGGTCTCTGAAGGCAGAGTCCGAAGGGGCTAAAAGCGAGAATCAGGCAGCAACAGCGGCGGCAGCAGCAGGCTAACAGCAAGATCTAACAGTTGTAGATGTTGTAGATGCTGGGTGTGAAGAAGTATTCATTACATTTGCTAACTGACCAATAGAACTAATACACGATTCTAGTTTTTCTTTGCTTAACCTATCCTGGTCTAATTCTAACAGTCATGGATTTTACACAAGCCTTACGTAGGTATTACACAGATTTGCGNACTTCATGTATCTCAGTTTATCCAAAGGTTTTAATTCAATCCCTGTGCTTTGATTTTCCTCTGGGCCTGAGTCCAGAGAAGTTCTCACTCCAACAAGTAGTGAATCCACAGAGTTAGGTAGTATATGATTAGTACAATTAAAACTTCTTCAGACTCTGAGACAGATAATTTAGATTATATGTATTACTATGGTCAGGAGGTTTTATTTGAGTCTTGTATGTGGTAAAGTAATGGAAGTTAGTTATTTTGAAAAGCTGATGGCCTAACTAGATTGCCTTGGAGAGTGATCATGCTGAGATTGGAAATGGGAATAAAAGAAGAAACCCCTGTGGAAGGTGTTAAATCCATCAGCTGTCTGTCAAACTTTGCATACATCATCACCCCTCTAGGGCAGTCACAAGACAACCAGATAGCAGCTGTCTGAAGACAAAGATGTGGTTTTTCAAGTGACTGTGAGGCAGCCTCCCTTTTCCCTACCCCTTCGTACTGCTGGCTTCAAGAGGAGTCTGGATAGGATCCTTATACCTGACCAACACAGAAGCGCTCAGTCTGCACTGAAAACAGGGAGATCGGTAGTACTGCATGTAGTGGAGTTTAAGGTAAAACCAGAAATATTCCAAATCAGTCATGTATTCTCCACACTGCAGGTTGTCAGGCGCTCATCAGTGTCCTGTCTTCTGCCTTTGGGAACAGCCTCACTGTTTGTCTCAGTAATTTGTCTGCCTCTGTCTCTTTGGGAAATTTCACTGTGGAGAAAGTCAGATTTATCAGCATTTGTTTTTCACCCAGAAGGAGAAGCATTTTTCAGGATGTGTTTAAAAGCAGCATTTCAAAGGATGGACAGCCACAGTTTTATTCCTTCTTTTTGTAATCAGATTTTGAAAAGGAAAACACAGCTATTAATTTAATGGAATGCTTGCTTTTATGAAACTGATCTTTGCCACAGCAAATGACCAAAGGATACTATTACCTTGGGTATTTATGGATGTATTTCCTCAGCTGGAAATATATTTCCTTATAAGTTAGACAATAAGTTATTTTATCAGAGAAACAGACTTCTTGTCTGTTTCAATATTGCTACTCCTACTGGCATGGCATTTTATTTCTTAGGGTGGTTACATAAAGCCTGAAAAGAAAGAAAGTACTGCTTAACTTCACCGAGGGTGTTACTGCTTAATTAGCTTAATCAAAATTTGTTTGATTTTTTTATGTGTGTGTTGTCGTTGATCTTTAGTAGGAGATTACAAAATTTAAATAGTGAAAAATTTTTAGACACTTCTGTTTGGCAACTCCATAACCTGAGTATTATTTGAAGCTTCAAAGTCTCTTCAGTGAATTTCAGAACTGCTCTTGCAACCTTTCCCTTCCCTTCCCTTCCCT